>CM042017.1:9252500-9732500 GCA_023525715.1 Cichorium intybus
AGTCGCTAGTCCCCAAGTACGCCCATGACATCATTGTTCGACCTGGTTTGCTCGACTCAAAACATGTGGCAATTCCTCTAGCCACCTCTGTCCGGTCTCTACAAATGGGAGCACTCCAGTACTTCACAATCACTCGCCTAGATTTATTTTATGACGTAAATCAAGTGAGCCGATTCCTTCATGCACCAACGCAATATCATTTTCGGGCCGCTAAACGGATTCTTCGTCTGTTGACAATACTCTCTCCCATAGTCTCTATCTCTTCATCATTAATCGACACCATCAATTATGGAGTATACGAATGTAGATTCAGCTTTATGCATTGAAACACGAAGATCTACCTTTGGATATTCAATTTTCTTGGTGGAAACATTCTGTCTTTGGGTGCAAAGAAACAAGTGATGAGATTGTGTCGGTCACTCACCTTCTTCGTGAACTTCACATTTTACCTCTTTCTTGTCGAACGGTCTTATGAGACAATCATAGTGAGTTGCTTTCAGCTAAAATACTCTCTCTCATAAATGTACCAAGCACATTGACATCAATTTATCATTTTTTTCCGTGATATTGTTTAATCTAGCAAGTAACATATTTGGCATGTTTCTACTTTTTTTCTCAGTGAGCTGAACATTCCTTCATTCAACAATGACATTTGAATTCAAATCCAAAAGGCCGTAGACCTTTGGATTTACTGTATAACCAACAAATATACCCTATAATATACAAAGCATCCTAAAACTCTAATTAAGAGTTTTAGGTTTTCTACCTTCCCAAAGTTCATATGGTGATACTTTGAGCTTCTTAGAAATGATTCTGTTATTTACATGACACGCTGTAAGCAAGTCTTCAGCTCACGTATTATTTAGCAATCTTGCATTAATGGCATCTTGCAATGTTCTGACTTGATCGATCATTTAGAAACGATTCTGTTATTTACATGACACGCTGTAAACGATTAAATATCTATTGCCACCTCCTACTTGATCGATCATTTAGTTCACAAATATTTGAACAGACTAATTTGAGGACTTGGGTGCCTCTCTTCAAGCTTAAATTTCGTTTTTAGTTTCATTTGTGTCTACATATTAATTATCTTTTATTTCTAAACAACATTCTTCTAATATTCACACATTTTTGGCAACAGAATGGAAAGGATCCTTGAGAGGTATGAACGACACGGGTCCACAGAAAGGAAACTTAATGGGACAGATCATCAATCACAAGTACGTCGCCATTTTATGCTCAAACATTTCTCATTACTTCATTTCTTTTTTTTTTTTTTTTTTTTAATATACCAACTTTATGTTACTACTTTTAGGATAACTGGAGTCTGGAACATGCAAAACTAAAGGCTAGAATTGAGCTCTTGCAGAAAAACCAGAAGTATTTATTTGAATATGATGTTTTTCAATAAAAAATTTAAATAAAATAACATTGGCATCATGTTATCATCATCATAGGCATCTCATGGGAGAAGATCTTGATTCCTTGAGTCTCAAGGAACTTCAGAATTGTGAAACGCAACTGGATATGGCTCTTAGACGCATTAGGTTAAAAAAGGTACAAACATTAATTCACCATATATACCAACAAATCTTCACGTCATGTTTATTAAATAACTTTTTAACCCCTTTATTCACAGAACCAATTGATGCTTGAATCAATTTCTGACCTCCAGAAAAAAGTACGTATGCCCATTTTCATTATTATATGATTTTGACCAATTTGTCATCAACACTGAAAATATTATTTTCAACCACAGGACAAGGCATTACATGATCAAAATAACTTGCTCTTGAAGGAGGTAACACTAACACTAACACTAACACTACCTATATACCCCCTTCTATTATTATTATTATTATTCAATTTACTATTTCACGTAGGTCATTATTCTATCTTTATAATTATTAAAAACAAACAGATCAAAGAAATGGAGAAAGAAGTAGAACAACCGCCTCCCATGGAGCAACAAACTCATGGCAACACCGGCACCTTAAACCTCGGGTAACCCCCCATCCCCCACTAACCTCAATAAGATTTAAAAATTAATAAGTTGGTATGAAACGGATGCAGCGAGATGTACCAGGCAGGAGGTGATGGAGAGATAGAAGAAAGGAGGGGACAAGGTCAACCCTTGACCGTCATGCCTCATTGGATGCTTCAATACATGAACCAGTAGATGAAATTTCCACATAAGATATAAATCTATCTGCAACGTTTTTGAAATCTTATGGTTATGCATAGATGTAAAATGTTAGTGTCATATGGTCAACAACCTTATGCTGTTAAGGTGTAAATAATTCGTAACAATAAACGAATTTGTAACTTACATTTTCTGTAATTTCTCGAGTCGAGTCTTGTTTCATTCATGGTTTTGCCTACTACACACAACATTTACACTTTCGGGAAATACGCTTTGTTGAAGATAACTTTTTATTTTTATGCCTTTCTTGGTCTTTTGGCTAATAGCTCACCTTGTAATTTGTGTTTTACTCTAGGTTTAAAATATACCATTTAATATTAATTTATCCTTAATTATCTTCCACTATAGATGATCACACCCTAAATATTAGTTATCACAAATTGCCCCAATCTACCATTTAAGCCGGCTAATTGGTGGACCAACCCAACTTAACCTCATGTGTTTTGTCCGTACACATAATATCGTAACACTTGACTTGTGTCTGTTAGGCTACACGGTGTAAGCGAAAGATGAGGGCGGGCTCGGCTGCGGGTTCGTGTGGCACCGGCGGTACCGCTCGGGTTCTGTAAGAACCCGCGAAAAAGTCAAAAAGGGTAAAACGGTCATTTGTCACGTTGTACGACTATTATGTGTAATAATATGTATTAATATAATGAGAAATAAAAGTTTATGCGAAATTTGGGGTTTTACCGCGTGAATAGTAAAATTTGGCCAAAAAGGGCAAATTGGTCATTTGACATAAAAATGACCAAAATGTCAAGGAAAATGTTAAGTGGGAAGTTAATGGTGAAATTGTGACACTTGGATCATTTTTGAAGAGAAGCTTGAAAGTTAGGGACTAAAATGTAAAGTTTTTATATAAATAGATATATATATATATTATTTATTAGTTAGTATGTCTATCATTGAGGGATTAAGAACAACTTCTCCAGAGAGTTCCAGAGAGCACGAGAGGCAGCGGGAAAGAGCAAAGAAGAAGAAACATTAGCCAAGAAAATCAAAGGAAATCAAGGAGGGAATTGGAATTAGTGATTCCAAGGTAAGATTTCATCTTCTTTAACCTAGGTTTTGGGTTTATGCTTGAAATGGTTCTTTGGATGGAATTGAAACTGTAATTGCAGTTAGAAATCATGTGGGTTAAGTAACTAATGCTTCCAATAAGCTATTAGTTAAGAACTTAACTTAAAAACATGAAAGTAGAATGCTATTCTTGAGAATTTTCAAGTTTAGCCAAGAACTTTAATTTCTGCAATTGATCTATTGAGGTGTTTTCAATAGCTTAAAATGTGTTATTAGTCAAGGGTTTTAGTCCTAGAACAAACCCCAGGTGATTAAGACCTGGAATAAGAGCTTAAAGCCTTAAAACTGCATGCTACAGTGCACAAATCGCGACTGAACAGGCCACTGCCCAGGCGCCAGGCGCAGTGCGCCCAGGACCAGGGCGGGGTGCGCCCAGGCGCAGTGCGCCCCTGGCCAGGCACAGTGCGCCTCCTGACAGGGACCAAAAATGTTAAAAATTTTAATTATTCCAAACGCTAGAAACCATAGCTAGACATGTCCGATTGACCTGAAATTTTAGCCATAACCCTAACATGGTATAAGAACATGTCGGGAATGGTCAAATCCGTAATTCGACCTTGCGGAAAAGTTACTGTAGCGGCAGAGGCTAAAAACACTATTCATGCTCATGATTTTTAGAATTTGAGCTAGACTTGTCCAATGAACTCCAAATTTGAAACACAAGTCTAATATAGTCTAAGATTTCATGGAAAAGAGTCGGAACTGAAATACGATCCCTCGGGGGTACTGTAGCAGTATACGCGTATTTCGGAGAAAACCGTAAAATGAGTTATAAATGGTTATACATTTATTATAACCTAGAGCTATGTTATATGAGACCTTAGCCTTATAGAATTAATTATATTGAGTATTTATATATACGATTTGTATAGGTGGTGCTTCAAACGTTGTTGAGCACGGGAAGGGAAAAGCCGTACGGGAAGCGTAGAAACTTGTAGCAACGTCAAGGTGAGTTTTATGAGGATTTCTATAGTACATAGCAAAATGTTATTTTCTGAAAAGTAAGATTTCCAAATATTTATAAATACTAAAATTTGGAAAATAGTTTTGAAAGAAGCTCTATACAAGGGCTTAGTGTTTTGAACAGATTTTTGAAGTATGGTTTGCAAGTATTTTTGTAAGAAGTTCCTTATAGGAACTAAGATGTCGAAAGCAGTTTTTGAAAGTATTTTTAGTAAAGAGTTATAAAATGATTGAGTAAGAGTTGTTTACAAATTGTGTCCCATTTTGACCAATTTGAAATGAAATGAAGTAAGAATTAAAGAAAGGAAGAAGTATGAGCCAGTTGTCCGGACTAGGATCACCCACATAATCGGGAGATCAGAAGACACTACTGGGATGGTACCTCCCGTCGCGAAGTAGTTGTCTAGCTTAGTATACCCTAGTGCTTGAATCTGTTTCAAGTCACAAAGGGGAGACAGAATGAGCATAACCGAGTGGACGGATCTGTTCTGTACCACGAGGGGAGCTAGTTGAATGAATTAAAAAGACTTAATTAATAAGTTTCAGTTGGTCATGAGTATATGAGAAAGAACGAGTATATGAGAACGAAATTAGTTTTAAAGAAAGAAAGCAGTTTTCAAAAATAAAACAGTTTTAAAGTAAGAAGCAGTTTTTGAAAAAGAAAGTGTTTTGTTTTAGTTATGAAAAGATAAAAGTGAAGGGATTTGAGACTTGTTATGAAAATGAATTTCTAGTAGTTTACTTATTATCAGTTTAAGTTTTTAACAGAAAAGTTTTGGGTCTAAACCCATATTTCTCACGAGACTTTATGTCTCACGTACTACTTGTTTTAAATGCTATGTACTTAGGTGAGAGGAGCAGGAGCTAGGTTATTTATTATACCTTGAAGCTGGGACAATGTAAATGCAGATAAGTTTAAATTATGGTTTCTGTATTGAGTCTGTAATACCCTTTCAGTATAAAGTTTTAAAAAAAAAAATTTTGGTGACTTGTTATTAGTCACGTTTTGTGAAATAAACTATATTGAATTATGGTTTGAGAAAGGGGTGTTACAGTTTTGGTATCAGAGCCATAGTTTAAGCGAACTAGGTGTCAGTAATTGAACATAGACTTAAACTGTGTAGGAGATTAGTAGAGCACCTATTTGGGTATAATGTAGGGAGTACGTGGGATTGGGAGTGAAACCACAACAGTGGAACATGAGTCTTAGTGGTAAAACTGGAAGCAAATGTGTATTTGTGGTTATAATAATATGGGCCCGTACTATCATAATCACAGGATATACATTTGAGTCTGGTGGAACCACACAGGAATCATGTGAAGTCGTAAGAGATAAGTGTAAGAGGTTTGAGGGGTATAGATTCAGTATACCTATGGAAGAAAATCCAGTATGACTGGAAACAATACAGTATAAAAGAAAAAGTGTTAAAGACAAAATAGTAAATATGAGATATATAGGGAAAAATCCCCTACTCTATGTGAGTCAGTATAAAGTATATGTAATAAGACATAAGAAAATACGAGTAAAGAACACTGAAAATAAGATGACAAGGATGCTAAAGTAATGAAGGAGAAAAGTTTGAATTGTGGTTGTGATGACCACCGTATAATATGAGAAATAATGTAAAGTATGACAAGAATCAGTAATGAGACATGGCCAGAATGTGTAAATGTATTGAAATTGTTAATAGAAGTAATGAAGTATATAGTACAGTTATAAAATAAAGCGTATAACTGAAAATTTCAGTTGTCTAACGGAAATGAATTATAATTATGGAATATAAATAAGAAAGATTGGAAAAGAAGGTGAGTACGGATATATGAATTAAATTCATATAAGAAAGAAGCATGAAAATATTTAAGCAGAAAGAGTAAAAAGAAGTGAGTTGGATAAACCCAATTGAAGTATAAATATTAAAAAGTAGTATGATGGGTTGTTCGTGGACAACCAAGAAATGAAAACATGTATATAAAAATTGTGAGTAAATAAGATAGTATAAAATGAAAGCAAACTACTTAACCAAGTAGTAGAAGATGAATCTAAGACAGAAATGAAAATGTCGGAAATGGGAAGTTGTGACTTCCAAACTTGAAAGTAATATGACAAATAAAGATATCTAATAGTTGAAGCAAATAACTAAGTTTGAGATGTATTATAGTGAGCAATATAACAAAGTAAGTTAATTGAATGGGAAAGTCATAAATTTTTTTTTTGCTAAAGACTATGAATAGATTGCATTTCCATAATGCAAGAGAATGAGTTGAGACAATAGAGAGACTGAATACCTAATTAAATGTTAGATGAACAGTTAAAGATAATACAGATAATGATGACACTGAGGAAAATATACAGATAGTTATTAAAGAAATGGTCATTTGAAAATCAGATTTAGTGACCATATAAATATGAAATAAGAAGAATTGAGAATGATAAAAGTATAACCGAAAGACTGTTAGAAAATGATTGAGAGTCGCAAATAATAGGGGATAAAGAATAAAAGCAAATATTTGGATAGGTATTAGACAAAGAGTCAAATATGATATAAAGAGTAAAAGTGTATATTCAGATAAGTGTCAGAGAAAGAGCTAAAATAAAGAGCCAAGAAGTTACCACTTCTAAGAAGAAGTGAAGGGCAAAAGTGGTAAAAGAATAGAGGAACTATAAAAAAAAATTTATATAGTGTGTATCGCTATAAAATACATAAAAGTAAAGAGAGTAAAGAAATGAAACTTAAATAAAAGAACAATGCAATGTGTCGGGCATATAGCCTTATAACACATAGAGATAAATGGTAAAAAGAATAATAAAAGAAATTCTGGGTATCAAACCTAGAAAGTTATAAGTAAAAATATGTGAGATATAAAGACTAATGGTTAATTAGTATGTATGATGAGACAAAACAAGAAATTGCTAAATTGGAAATGCTAAATTTTATTGAAACATGATTATAGTGCCGTCAGGATAAAAAGAGAAGTAAAAGTTATTTTGGCAGTAGCCATAGTAAGTAAAGAGTAAGCAAGAGATAGAATGCTAAACCAAGCATCAGTATGAGAAATATGAATTATAAGAAAATACTAAAACATGAGTAACAAGATGAGAATGGTAAATGGGGTACCTAAGAAGATAAGAAGTGTACTCAAAGGAGTACTATAAAGAAACTGAGAAATGAAAAAGACAAGATTATACTAGAAAGCATAATGAGTAAAAGATATTGAAATTTATTAAAATATAAGAAAAGTGAAAGAGATGTTTAGATCTTTAATACGCCGAAAGATAAAAAATAATATAAGTAAAGAATGATACCAGACATGTATTTATAAAAGTAATACATGCAAGTAATAAGATGATAAGGTAATAACCTTATGAGAATGTAAGAAAACTAATAGTAAAGACAAAGAAAAAGAGAGAAAGGATAGAAAATTCTTTGAATATTAAAGATGAAAGAAACAAGAATAATGATTGACTTTTGAAAAGTCAATTCCTCTGGTATATGTAGATATACGAAGTTGTAAAACTTCTAAAGAAATGTATAAAGACGAAGTGGGCAGATATCATGTAAATATACATATATAAATATATACATGAGATCTGAGTCTAATAACAAAAACAAAAAGAAGTAATTAGAAATGTAGATTGACTATTGGAAAGTCAGTTTTCTATAATAAAGTATGGAATGTTAGAGCTTCTAAAATAAGATAGAGAAAGTAAATTTAAAATATGAAATTTACTCCAGTAAGAAAATAAGTAAAAGTATTTATTACATTAAAAGAGAAGTCTAGTAATGCGTCTGTCCTTATATTACTAGATGGGACAAAAGATTTTGAAGTAGACAGCCTCACAAAGAGGGCTTAGCTGTGTGTAGATGCAGAGGAGTACGAGTATAGCATGTGCTCCCAGATAGTTAAAAGCCCTAAAAATACAGTATATTACCTATGATATAGAGCCAATAGCAATAGTATTTGCCTTGAAGATTTGGAGGCATTACCTGTATGGAACAAAGCGCAAGCTATTCACTGATCACAAGAGTTTGTAGTATGTGTTCACTCAAATAGAGTTGAACATAAGACAGAAAAGATAATTAGAGTTGATCAGTAATTATGTTTGCGAGATTGTTTACCATCCAGGCAAGCAAGTGTGGCAGCGGATGCATTGAGTAGAAAAGTTCCAGAGAAAAGAATCAATGCAAGATTGATACGTATAGAACTAGTGTCCAGTATTGTAGAACAGAGTAAAACGGTTCAACAAAAAGTTGGAAAGAGTACAGATATGAAAGATGAGAAACGAGGAAGACATGCAGTTTGAGATAAGTAGACAAGAGTTAAAGACTTCTAGAACCCGCGTTTGGGTGCAGAAAGCAAGAGATTTGAGAAAGTTGATTTTTGAAGAGTCATATAAGTTTAAGTTTAAAGTTGAGAAAAGTACATCTCCAAGTGTGTCATTTGTCCACGAGTCAAGGCGGAACATCGAGTCCCGCATGGAGATGCTCAGTCTTTACTCATTCCAGCCGGAAAGTGGGGAGATGTAGCCATGGACTTAATTGTCGGGCTACCAAGAACGAGGAGGAGGTATGATAGTATATGGGCCATAGTGGACCGGTTGATCAAGAGTGCACTGTTTCTAGTCATAAAAGAAACTACTCCATTGGAGCAGTTAGCCCAGTTGTATATAGATGAAGTGTTAAGAAGGTATGGTGCACCGTTGTCAATCGTGTCAAACAGAGACCCTAGATTTACCTCTAACTTTTGGAATGCTTTACAAGAGAAAATGGGGATGAGAATCCAGCTAATTGCAGTGTATCATCCACAAACGGATGATCAGAGTAAACGAACGATTCAAACAGTAAAAGACATGCTACAATTATGCGTGATGGATTCTGGAGGCAGTTGGGACGAACACCTGCCATTAGTGGAGTTTGCATACAACAATAGCTACCATTCTAGCATTAAAATGCCACCTTTTGAGGCATTGTATGGTAGAAAGTGTAGAACTCCTCTATGTTGGTCAGAAGCGGGTGAGACTAAGCTTACAGGGCCAGAGATCGTTAGAGTGACTAATGAGAAGATCGGAGTAATTCAAGCCAACATGAAAGCAGCACAAGATCGGCAGAGGAGTTACTCGAATCTAAAGAAGAGACCATATGATCTGCAAGAAGGAGATTTGGTGATGATTAAAGTGTCACCATGGAAAGGAGTGGTTAGATTTGGCAAAAGAGGAAAGTTGAGTCCACGGTACATTGGACCTTTTAGAATCCTGAAGAGAGTTGGGTTACAAGCATTCAAGATAGAGTTACCACCCGAACTCAGTGGAATACATGATACCTTCCATGTATGCTACTTGAAGAAGTACTTTGGTAAAGAAGAGTTAGTAATACCGTATACCGATCTGAGGGTGGAGACTCCTAGCAAATTGATTGAAGAACCTGAAGCCATCCTAGAAATGCAGACTAAGAAGCTAAGGAACAAGGAGATTGACCTTGTACTCGTCAAGTGGAAGCATCCTTTAGGGTCAAACTTGACTTGGGAAACGTTAGCAGAAATGAAGAGAAGATATCCAAATTTCACGGATTACGAAAAGATTCTGAGGACGGAATCCGCTTAAGGAGGGGTGACTGTAAGAACCCGCGAAAAAGTCAAAAAGGGTAAAACGGTCATTTGTCACGTTGTACGACTATTATGTGTAATAATATGTATTAATATAATGAGAAATAAAAGTTTATGCGAAATTTGGGGTTTTACCGCGTGAATAGTAAAATTTGGCCAAAAAGGGCAAATTGGTCATTTGACATAAAAATGACCAAAATGTCAAGGAAAATGTTAAGTGGGAAGTTAATGGTGAAATTGTGACACTTGGATCATTTTTGAAGAGAAGCTTGAAAGTTAGGGACTAAAATGTAAAGTTTTTATATAAATAGATATATATATATATTATTTATTAGTTAGTATGTCTATCATTGAGGGATTAAGAACAACTTCTCCAGAGAGTTCCAGAGAGCACGAGAGGCAGCGGGAAAGAGCAAAGAAGAAGAAACATTAGCCAAGAAAATCAAAGGAAATCAAGGAGGGAATTGGAATTAGTGATTCCAAGGTAAGATTTCATCTTCTTTAACCTAGGTTTTGGGTTTATGCTTGAAATGGTTCTTTGGATGGAATTGAAACTGTAATTGCAGTTAGAAATCATGTGGGTTAAGTAACTAATGCTTCCAATAAGCTATTAGTTAAGAACTTAACTTAAAAACATGAAAGTAGAATGCTATTCTTGAGAATTTTCAAGTTTAGCCAAGAACTTTAATTTCTGCAATTGATCTATTGAGGTGTTTTCAATAGCTTAAAATGTGTTATTAGTCAAGGGTTTTAGTCCTAGAACAAACCCCAGGTGATTAAGACCTGGAATAAGAGCTTAAAGCCTTAAAACTGCATGCTACAGTGCACAAATCGCGACTGAACAGGCCACTGCCCAGGCGCCAGGCGCAGTGCGCCCAGGACCAGGGCGGGGTGCGCCCAGGCGCAGTGCGCCTCCTGACAGGGACCAAAAATGTTAAAAATTTTAATTATTCCAAACGCTAGAAACCATAGCTAGACATGTCCGATTGACCTGAAATTTTAGCCATAACCCTAACATGGTATAAGAACATGTCGGGAATGGTCAAATCCGTAATTCGACCTTGCGGAAAAGTTACTGTAGCGGCAGAGGCTAAAAACACTATTCATGCTCATGATTTTTAGAATTTGAGCTAGACTTGTCCAATGAACTCCAAATTTGAAACACAAGTCTAATATAGTCTAAGATTTCATGGAAAAGAGTCGGAACTGAAATACGACCCCTCGGGGGTACTGTAGCAGTATACGCGTATTTCGGAGAAAACCGTAAAATGAGTTATAAATGGTTATACATTTATTATAACCTAGAGCTATGTTATATGAGACCTTAGCCTTATAGAATTAATTATATTGAGTATTTATATATACGATTTGTATAGGTGGTGCTTCAAACGTTGTTGAGCACGGGAAGGGAAAAGCCGTACGGGAAGCGTAGAAACTTGTAGCAACGTCAAGGTGAGTTTTATGAGGATTTCTATAGTACATAGCAAAATGTTATTTTCTGAAAAGTAAGATTTCCAAATGTTTATAAATACTAAAATTTGGAAAATAGTTTTGAAAGAAGCTCTATACAAGGGCTTAGTGTTTTGAACAGATTTTTGAAGTATGGTTTGCAAGTATTTTTGTAAGAAGTTCCTTATAGGAACTAAGATGTCGAAAGCAGTTTTTGAAAGTATTTTTAGTAAAGAGTTATAAAATGATTGAGTAAGAGTTGTTTACAAATTGTGTCCCATTTTGACCAATTTGAAATGAAATGAAGTAAGAATTAAAGAAAGGAAGAAGTATGAGCCAGTTGTCCGGACTAGGATCACCCACATAATCGGGAGATCAGAAGACACTACTGGGATGGTACCTCCCGTCGCGAAGTAGTTGTCTAGCTTAGTATACCCTAGTGCTTGAATCTGTTTCAAGTCACAAAGGGGAGACAGAATGAGCATAACCGAGTGGACGGATCTGTTCTGTACCACGAGGGGAGCTAGTTGAATGAATTAAAAAGACTTAATTAATAAGTTTCAGTTGGTCATGAGTATATGAGAAAGAACGAGTATATGAGAACGAAATTAGTTTTAAAGAAAGAAAGCAGTTTTCAAAAATAAAACAGTTTTAAAGTAAGAAGCAGTTTTTGAAAAAGAAAGTGTTTTGTTTTAGTTATGAAAAGATAAAAGTGAAGGGATTTGAGACTTGTTATGAAAATGAATTTCTAGTAGTTTACTTATTATCAGTTTAAGTTTTTAACAGAAAAGTTTTGGGTCTAAACCCATATTTCTCACGAGACTTTATGTCTCACGTACTACTTGTTTTAAATGCTATGTACTTAGGTGAGAGGAGCAGGAGCTAGGTTATTTATTATACCTTGAAGCTGGGACAATGTAAATGCAGATAAGTTTAAATTATGGTTTCTGTATTGAGTCTGTAATACCCTTTCAGTATAAAGTTTTAAAAAAAAAAATTTTGGTGACTTGTTATTAGTCACGTTTTGTGAAATAAACTATATTGAATTATGGTTTGAGAAAGGGGTGTTACAGGTTCCCCCTCCGGCGGGTTCAAAGAGGACTTCCAGCGGGCTCGTGAAGCCGCTATGCGTCGAAGGCAAAGAAGGAAAAGGGGTTGGAGGTGGGTTCGGCGGGTTGGAGGGCGAGGTGGGTTCGGCGGCTTCTACACCGTCCGGCTGCGGGTTCCGGCAGGTTGAGGGTGGGCTCGGCTTCCAGCTGTTAGGAACCGGACAGGGTACACGCAGCGGAAACACTATCACACACACACAAACTCACGAAAATAAAGCAAGAAGAACACAAGGATTTTTACGTGGTTCGGATTCGGTGCAAATCCTACGTCCACGGGCTACAACTAGATTTTATTTGAATGAGGAGATTACAAGAGATACACTCAATTCTTATAGGTATTGAGTTGTGGTGCATGTTCTTCTTCAACTAATGTTCTATTTATACACATCTTGTAATGTATATAATATGCAAACAATTAATGTGAACATGGAAATATAAATCAAGCTACCAAACTTAGTAGGCTACCAAACTTATTTGACTAGGAAAAGTCAGCCTTCACATTCTAACAATCTCCCACTTGAAGGCTTGAACATCTCTAATTAATCTCCTAACATAACCAGTCTTCCAAGCTTCCAGTTCCAAAGAACAAGCTAAGACTCAGTCAATTTCCTAGTTGCAGCCGCCCCTCATCATCAAGTACTAGAAGGGCCAGTTGAAGCTCCTACAAGCTCCAACTCAGTCGTGGTCAATACCGCCACCGACTCATCCCCTGTCTCAACCGGCTTGGACACTCCACCAGCTCCAGAGATACACCGAGGACCACTAACACTCTCCAAACTTTGCAAACTTCCAACAGGAGAGAATTTTTCAGTCTTAGTCTTCAAAACCCAACGGCTCTTTGTAACTGTACCCGGAACACACCCCGTGCTCCCACTGTCACAAAATCCCCTAAATGGTTTAGACTTTCCGACTCGTTCAGCTAACATCCCCTTGGCTCCAGAATTCATGTTTGCAAAATGAACTCTCTTAGCACTAGATTTAGCGAACCAGATTTTGTCATGCTTAACAGGGACGGTCATACTTCCCTCAGCAGGTACCTCAACCATATATAATGACCCACGCTTCATACCTTGAGCAATCACCGAATTACCATTGACCACCCTCCATTTACCACCACCAAACCTTACTTCCAGTCCTTGTTTATCCAGCTGACCAACATAAATCAATTTCTTCTTCAGCTCCGGAATCACCCTGACATTCTTCAGTGTAACACCCGGTTTTTAATAAAACATCTTCATTTAAATAAATATCAATTTATTCAATAATTAACATTTTGAAGATATTTAGAAATCATTTTAAACATCAATTCACCGCATGAATTCCCAATTAAGCAGCATCAGTGTGTACCCGTCATGCCTGTCCGTCATTTCCACCTTTATAACCTGAAATGGTAATTTAAAAGGGAAAGGATAAGCACACGGCTTAGTGAGTTCCAACAACTACACAGCATATCAGCTACACATACTTTACCCCTAACAGGAAAACTACAACCACACGTCACATATTATGCTCTACCCAGTATATTGGATTATAACCTCCTATACGTATCTGCTCAGTAAATCTAATTCCTTTGCTCAGCACTTAGAGCCGCGCATACCCTGTACGTCGAGTCATGCGTATCTGCTCAATTTCTTTTGCTCGTATCTCTATATTACTTAGTACGTCGAACCCACACACACCATAACCCAACCCATACAATTATAACAGAAAGATATATATATATATATATATATATATATATATATATATATATATATATATATATATATATATATCTATATATATATATATATATATATATATATATATATATATATATATATATATATATATATATATATATATATCAATAATATACACACAACTTGGTACTATTTACCAACATCTTATAAACATCTCATAAGCACACAAAAATACGGTAAAGCATATATAACCTCCACACAATGTAGTGAGAAACTCACCTGATTATAGTCGACTACAACGTTTATCTCTGCTTCGTATTCCCTCTTTAACTGTTAACACCGTAAGACATTTATCACTCTTTAATTCTTAACCATCTTATAGTTGCATCATTAAACTCTTCCATAATTCCAACATGATACCTCGTGATTTATCAAGTAAAGGATAGCCAGGTAGAAGATTAGTTGGGGTGGCAGGATCCTTTCAGCATTTTAGCCTTTCGGAAAATCCAACAACCAGATCCCAAGTAATCGGCCTAGACACCATCCTCGTAAGTAATTCACTCGGTATTATTTTTGGAATTACGAATAGTATAACCTCTACATATTATAGTTTAACACTTATAAACTACTAGAGAAATACAATAGTGATTACTCACTTAAGATTGGCGTTTTCGCAAAGCCTTGGCACGTTTCCCGTTCCGCTCTTCCAACACTTCCCGAGCACCTCGTTACCAGCTACCGCTCGCTCCTAACTCCTCCGGACCTATTTTCCTCACCAGAACACTCCTCGATATCGTAAGGTTGTTTGGTGTTTGTTGTGGGTTGAAATGAAGAAGTTAGGCCTCTATTTATAGGGCTTGAAAACACTATTCACGACGTCATCACGACATCATCGTCGACGTCATCACGACGTTATCACGACATCATCGTTGACGTCATCACGAGGTAAGCGCTTACTTCATTTCTCGGTGACTATTCACGCCGGAGTTACTATTCACGCCGGATTTACTATTCCCGCCGGAGTTACTATTCACAACGTTTTTTTTTTTTTTTTTTTTTTTTTGAAAAACGGTCGTTACAAGTTCTCCCCCCCTTTATAAGATTCCGTCCCCGGAATCTCCAACGTTGACATACACTTATTCTTCCACTCAATCATTCTCTATTTCAATACAATACGGTTGTATTAGTAAATTCAAAGGGTATTACCACAATATCGGCACATTAACCACCTCTAATCAACTAGGCCAACCTATTGAGACTACAAAGTACTCGTTATGTAATCTCATACACTCACAATACAGACATCATGGATGCAAGGTACTTGTTATGCATCGTATAGTCACATGTTCACTACATCATATCACAACCCCTACTTTTCACAACTTCAACAGCTCAGCTATTCACCAAACACCCAACTGTATGTGTGTTAGAACTGCCAGCCAATAAAGCCATCACAACACTTGTATGTGGTCCCACCACAATTACTGCTCATAAGATCCACAACACATATGTGGTCTTACCAAATGTGGCCCCACTAAATAAGTGGTCACAACCACAAGTACTATTAACCCCCAGAATAAATGGTCACAACTACAAGTTACCAGTGGCCCCACGGAATAGGTGGTCCCAACCACAAGTACAAGTAGCCCCATAGCATAAGTGGTCCCAACCACAATACTAGTAGCCCCACCTAATAAGTGGTCCCAACTACAAGTATAAGTGGCCCCACAGAATAAACAGCTTTTCGCTTTAAAGGCTTAACAGTTAACACACATACGACTGCACAGCTCTACAACCAACCACGTGACACCAAGAATCCTCATATCAGCTCAGCCTCCACATACAACTACAAAATTTCCACCCACAATATGATACCATATCCATGGTTGTCACCACTTAATACTCATGTATTCGTCCGCACAGCTAATATCAACTAGATATTCAACCAGCTACCGACACAGTTTATCCACGGTTACTTGTTTACGGGTTACCTACTTAAGAGGTATTCACTTAGTCATTTATGAAACATATACACCTAACACACATATGCTAACAAGACAGTCATCTTGGTCGATTAGCAATATTTCCTCAACTCATTATATTCATATACTAACAGATTTCAAGTACATGATACACTGATATGCTACATCTAACTTACTCTGATACACACGTTGGTAGTATTCACTACCTATGTGAATACCCTTACGCCACACCACTATATCATCCCTACTTTCACGAGTTGTTATTATATGTCCATTCCGTATACACGTACACCTCTTGTACTGGAATGGATAAGATTCTAATTCTGTAAACATACGACACCACGTATAAAACCTTATGTTTCTAGCATGTACACGTATATCTGTACGTATATTTTTCACATCTATATACTGCTTTAGCTCATGTATGTCTTCTTCCAAATTATGCCATCCAGTTACTGGATCCCAATTTCTGCTGATACGCTCACATACATCCTCAGCCTTCATCATTATCGTACTACAGTCGTCTGACACACTTCGTATATAAAACTTGTTAACCAGCAACTGTAGATGACCTGGAAGCCTCACATATATCTCCATATCTGGAAATGAAATTTGCGACTTATACTCTTCTCTAAATAACATTACGTTTATTTATAGTCAATCAAAATCAACTATTTTAGCGATCAACATCTTCTTTTTATTATCCACTATCTGTGCTTTTCTTAGTAACGAAGGGACTTAACGTATCATTCTTACACAGCTCATCTACCATAGTCACATCAACTGTTCACTAATTAACTACTAAGAAAAGAAATGTCACCAGATTCTAAATCGTTCGAGTACCCCAACCAGCGTCCGAATTATTCCTAATAAATTCTATGATTGCCAATCAATAGATTGGATAGTATAAATACAGCTTATCAGCATATAAACTAATTAGTTATACCCTCAGTGTATTGGATTCTTTACGACCAACTCCTGATTCGAACGCGGATCCTGTGCTTTCAATAGTAGGAGCTATACTACTATCTTCCACACCTACCCTCGTTCGTTTCAGAACTTGTCCAGAAGTCCCCAATTCACTTCTCACGATAATTTTACCACCTATACCCTAGGTTGTTTTACGAACATAGTCGTAGAAAATTTTTCACATAAAAAGATTTACCTTATGGATATCACTTATCAAGGAACATGCAACTTGGCCAACTCAAAAATTCTAGGACTATTTAGTTCCTACCGCCTACACTTTAATGGCATTTAAGCACACATATATTACAGAAATAACAACAAAGACTAAGCACTTAACTTTTTCCCCACTGACGTCGGCTGACGGTACACACTGCGTCTTTGCAACAACATTCATTTAACCCCTTACTCGAAAAACAACTTATAATTTCTTGTAAAAATATTTTCAAAGAAAACTTTGAAGTCTCAAGCTTGAGATCAAAACCCATCAAGTGAGTCTGATTCACTCAAGCCTTGGCTCTGATACCAACTTGTAACACCCGGTTTTTAATAAAACATCTTCATTTAAATAAATATCAATTTATTCAATAATTAACATTTTGAAGATATTTAGAAATCATTTTAAACATCAATTCACCGCATGAATTCCCAATTAAGCAGCATCAGTGTGTACCCGTCATGTCTGTCCGTCATTTCCACCTTTATAACCTGAAATGGTAATTTAAAAGGGAAAGGATAAGCACACGGCTTAGTGAGTTCCAACAACTACACAGCATATCAGCTACACATACTTTACCCCTAACAGGAAAACTACAACCACACGTCACATATTATGCTCTACCCAGTATATTGGATTATAACCTCCTATACGTATCTGCTCAGTAAATCTAATTCCTTTGCTCAGCACTTAGAGCCGCGCATACCCTGTACGTCGAGTCATGCGTATCTGCTCAATTTCTTTTGCTCGTATCTCTATATTACTCAGTACGTCGAACCCACACACACCATAACCCAACCCATACAATTATAACAGAAAGATATATATATATATATATATATATATATATATATATATATATATATATATATATATATATATATCAATAATATACACACAACTTGGTACTATTTACCAACATCTTATAAACATCTCATAAGCACACAAAAATACGGTAAAGCATATATAACCTCCACACAATGTAGTGAGAAACTCACCTGATTATAGTCGACTACAACGTTTATCTCTGCTTCGTATTCCCTCTTTAACTGTTAACACCGTAAGACATTTATCACTCTTTAATTCTTAACCATCTTATAGTTGCATCATTAAACTCTTCCATAATTCCAACATGATACCTCGTGATTTATCAAGTAAAGGATAGCCAGGTAGAAGATTAGTTGGGGTGGCAGGATCCTTTCAGCATTTTAGCCTTTCGGAAAATCCAACAACCAGATCCCAAGTAATCGGCCTAGACACCATCCTCGTAAGTAATTCACTCGGTATTATTTTTGGAATTACGAATAGTATAACCTCTACATATTATAGTTTAACACTTATAAACTACTAGAGAAATACAATAGTGATTACTCACTTAAGATTGGCGTTTTCGCAAAGCCTTGGCACGTTTCCCGTTCCGCTCTTCCAACACTTCCCGAGCACCTCGTTACCAGCTACCGCTCGCTCCTAACTCCTCCCGACCTATTTTCCTCACCAGAACACTCCTCGATATCGTAAGGTTGTTTGGTGTTTGTTGTGGGTTGAAATGAAGAAGTTAGGCCTCTATTTATAGGGCTTGAAAACACTATTCACGACGTCATCACGACATCATCGTCGACGTCATCACGACGTCATCACGACATCATCGTTGACGTCATCACGAGGTAAGCGCTTACTTCATTTCTCGGTGACTATTCACGCCGGAGTTACTATTCACGCCAGATTTACTATTCCCGCCGGAGTTACTATTCACGCCGGAGTTACTATTCACAACGTTTTTTTTTTTTTTTTTTTTTTTTTTTTTTTTTGAAAAACGGTCGTTACATTCAGGTTCCATGTAGTTCCCAATGAAGTAACCAGATCAATATCTCATATGCCCGTTACTTGAAGCATCTCGTCATTTGCTAACCGTACCTTCCCAAAATCTCCTTCTTTTAGATTCACCATCGTTTCTCCGTTGTCCATGGCGTGAAACGAAGCCCCTGAATCCATGACCCAATAGTCTACAGAACTTTCCATACTTAGTATCAGTGCATCATCCTCAGACACACTCTCGGCACCAGCAATGTTCAATTCTTTCTTTGGACATTGACTCTTAACATGTCCCACCTCCTGGCAGTTCCAGCACTTCACATTCTTCCAAGTTCTAGATGAACTTCTTCCCCGACTCCCACTGCTCCCACTATTCCTGTTATTCCCTCTACCTCTTCCGATATTTAATAACTTAGAAGAAGACGAGCCACCTTGATTCTTGCGTCTGGTATCCTTGCCTAGAACCAAATCTCGAACCCCTTCAAACGTCATACCACTGGTCCCCACTGAACTCGTAACTGTTCCTGACCAGCTATCAGGTAGTGAAGCTAGTAGCAGTGAAGCTTGAGTCTCGTTATCAAATTTAATTCCCACAGATGACAATCTGGACAGAATTGAATTTAGATTGTTAATGTGAACAGTAACTGAGCCTTCCTCATTCATCATTGTAGTGAACAGCTCCATCATCAAGAACACCTTGTTAGCCGCCGACGGTTTCTCATACATGTTCGTCAGAGCATCCATCATACCACGCGCCGTGGTTTCCTTCATGATGTTGAAAGCAACGCTCCTTTCCAACGACAACGTAATAACCGCCTTAGCTTTCTTGTCCTTTGATTTCCATGCATCTTCAGCAGCTTTTTCCATTTTCTCCGGTTTGTCTCCAAGTACCATGTCTAAATCTTTCTGACATAACAATGCTTCTATTTGCATTTTCCACCAACTAAAGTCAGAACCGTTGAACTTCTCGATTATAACCTTGTCTTCAGCCATTACGACAAACAAGAGACAAATATTTTATAGTACTTTTGTGTGACAAAACAGTACCCTTCAAAGTACCAAGATACCTTTTAATATGATTAATAGAAATTAGTTTCTGATGTGGAAGATCAGACAAAACTGCAACCACAGAGCATACTCTAATTTCTAAAACCGATACCTCCTCCAAAACCCGAATCTCTGATACCAGTTGTTAGGAACCGGACAGGGTACACGCAGCGGAAACACTATCACACACACACAAACTCACGAAAATAAAGCAAGAAGAACACAAGGATTTTTACGTGGTTCGGATTCGGTGCAAATCCTACGTCCACGGGCTACAACTAGATTTTATTTGAATGAGGAGATTACAAGAGATACACTTAATTCTTATAGGTATTGAGTTGTGGTGCATGTTCTTCTTCAACTAATGTTCTATTTATACACATCTTGTAATGTATATAATATGCAAACAATTAATGTGAACATGGAAATATAAATCAAGCTACCAAAAACTTAATAGGCTACCAAACTTATTTGACTAGGAAAAGTCAGCCTTCACATTCTAACACCAGCGGGTTCGCCTTCCATTACTCCGTGTAGGCTTAGTTCACACTACTTTAAAGGGTCTCAAAATTCAAATGATGAGCTGGCTGAAGGTAGAATGAATGCTCGGGTAGTTCCACCTGATATATTCAGTTTTGAAACCCTTAACTCAATGCATACATAAATACATATGCACACAAATAACTACATAAGTCACCCATAATAGTAAAATACCTAGGAAATAGATTACTGCATATCTAGAATGAAAAAATTACTATGTGCCTACGCAGTGGATGGTGACCAATAGTTCAAAAATTTTATTGTCTTAAAAGCACTTTGAATTGATTTTTTTTTTGGGGGGTTTAGTAAACTCCAAAACCTTTTTTCTAACTGAATTATGTAAATTTATTAATATTTTACAGCATGTTTATCGAGCCTAATTGGTATATTCCAACTTTTATTGTCGTTCCAGTAAAGTCATCATTGTGCTTAATAAATAACACTACTAGAAATAGTGATCAACGATGGACCAACGGATTTGTCTGTGTCGAAGTGTAAAGTAGAAATTGCATCATTTTCGGCACATAGTTGGCGCTTGGCAGGGATCTTTTTGCTTGAAGAGGTTCTATATCTTGCTACTAAATCTTCATACATTTCTTCCTAGTCATTAGATCAATACATGTGTCAAAAACAAAAGATGAGATTAAGAGAAAGAATTACTGGATTCCACATGTTTTATATATTGGGTAAGAAGATGAATTAGAATGATTTAGTAGGAATAAATATAATTTTCTTTTTGTTTATATTTTCTCAATCCTAGCATTTTGCTCGATTGGATGATAATCAATGACACTCTTTCTTATTCTCGGATCATGTGAAAGTATATTTATATCAAATTGACACACACACACACACACACTCACTCTCTCTCTCTCTCTCTCTCTCTCTCTCTCTCTCTCTCTCTCTCTCTCTCTCTCTCTCTCTCTCTCTCTCTCTCTCTAGTTGGTGCTATAATATGAGATTTTATTGGCCGAAAAATCATTTTAGATTTTTGTTTTCTTCTAGTATTAAATATTAATATATTTTCTTAATGCTTTTTGATAGCTTGTTTTCATCGAAATTCATGGATGTCTTCAAACATAAAAATAACATGTTTACAACAGTTAAATCAAATAATACTAATTATCACAATACCGTTCAAAAAAAAAAATTATCACAATACTAAACATAAAGAATCCAAACAAATTAACCAATAGTTCGATGCTTAAATAATTAAAGTGCAATTTATTACTTTATAACTATTAATCATCATTAGTTAATTATAAAATATTAATTATTAAATAAAAGCATCTACAGCGATCTATCATGGCAATTGCAAAATCCATTCAAGGTGACCCAGCATTTTTAAGCATCCATTTCCCTTGCAATTCTTGAAAGTTACAGCAAGACCAAAGTAGCCCAAATCGCTTTTCATGCTTCGTAAGAAAGTGAACAGATAGGAGAAACCAAGACTTAAGTTTACATTATATATAGAAAAAGAGAATATGTCTAGTTTTATGGATTATGTTTTAAGATATAAAAAAATCAGATAAATTACATTGTGGCCATTATTTTCGTATATAACATTTATGAAAATTGCATGTTAATTACCTGCAAAAATCATTAAAATAGCACCGTAGATGGCTTGTGAATTTCGCATATGCCATCCGTAAAAACATGGGTCCCATTTGAAAAAAAACACAGATAACCATTTGTGAAAATCCAGGTTTTATCTCCAAATATTATATATATATATATATATATATATATATATATATATATATATATATATATATATATATATATATTGAATTTTTTTGTATTAGAACCCTATAAAAACTATTTCCACAACAGAAGAAAGCTTATTATAGTAGTTTTGACCGGCAGAAATAAAATAAAAATGATTTCTCACCATTTTCCAAAGGATTTCTCAAATGGATATGAGGATATTGAAGAAGTGAAAATTTGGTTTTTTGTTTGGTTATTTTCATATGTCAAATTACAATATTGACTATTGAGCTTTCTTTTGTTGTGGAAATGATTTTTGAAGATTTCCAACTTCAAAAAATATGTTTTTTTTTTCAAATAGGACTTACGTTTTTGCAGATGGCCTACAAAGTTCGCAGATGTCATGTGTAAAATTGATGGCTATAATGGTGATTTGATTGTTTTTTATTATTTCTTGCAAAGTGGTCGATGAGATTACATATATTTGTCATTTTCTCTTATATAATGTTACAAATAGATTATATATAGACAAAATCTTATATTAAATATAATCTGAAAATTTAGTATTACTAATTAAGTAACGAGTATCATGTTAATATTTATTGATTATCAATAATGATGGTATATTTTTATTAGAAAAATACAAAGTATTTATTAGAAAAATACAAAGTATGTGCCTATGGGGTATTCTTTCACACATAGTAGTGCTTCGGGAGACAAGATGAGCAAGTTGGACAGAATTTTAGTTTTGAAAAAAGTAATGGAAAGATTTCTTACGTCACCGTCCTATAGTATTGAAACAAATGATGGTGGATTACAAACTTATTCCCTTCAAACTGTATAATTCATGGTTAAAATGGATGGTTTGATAAGGTTGTGAGAGATGATTGGGTTCAACACTTGGATGAGTCGTCGAGCAGTAAATTTATCAAGTTAAAAATTTAAGCTTAAAATGTGAAATCTAGACCGAAAGAGTGGCAAATGGTGGAGAATGATTAAAAAAAGTGACCAACATGAACTGTAAAACAAATTTGGGAGCTTGATAAGCTTATGGAGGTTGGCGATGCTACTGAGCAATAAAGGTGGAATTGATCATTAATCATAAAAAGCTTCGTCACTTGGAAAATCAAGATATGGAAGATGTTGTTCAAAAAGAAAAAGTTAAATGGGTGGTAATTGGTATAGGGAGATGAAAATACAAAGTTCTTTAAGGGTTTGTTGAATTGGAATGGACGCCAAATGTTTATTCGGGGAGTTAAAATTCACGGGGAATAGGTTATTGATAGCCATCTAAAGTGAAAACCCAGTTCTTTTAAACGTTTGAGAAAATTTCAAGGTCTTTAGGCATTTAAGTTAAAAACTTGGTATTCGAGCCTCTCAAATCAGCAACGAACCACATGGACAGCCGATTCACGGTTTAAGAGGTTATACAAGCTATATGGGATGATTGTGATGATAAGTATCGGGGTCCAAAATGGGTTCACCTTTTCTTTTATGAAAACGTGTTACGAGCTAATGAAGGATAATGTTATGGAGTACATGAATGAGCTTTATGATAAGACGTTCGGTCCTTCGGGTTTTAATACTTCATTTTTCATGTTGATCTGAAAGGTTTCTAAAATGATTTCAGTAAAAGATTATAGGTCAATTAGCTTGATTGGAGTTCAATATAAGATTGTTGCTAAGTTGTTAGCAAATAGATTGGCTCAAGTAGTATTGTTAGCATGGAACAATATGCTTTTATAAAAGGGAGACAAATTTTGGATGGTTTTGTGTGTTAGGTAAATGAAGACTTGAATAAGTCCAATTCAAATATGGTGGGTAAAGGAATGAATTATTTATTCATTAAGTTGGTGAAAACAATCTATAAATAGCCTTCATGTTCACCATATTTCATGTACCACAACACAAATAAACACAGAAGCAATATACATTCCTAGTTATCCGCCGTGGACGTAGGTCATTTTGGACCGAACCACGTTAAATTCTTGTGTTCTTAATTTGTGAACCGCGTGTGTGAGTTTAGTGTTCGTATGCTAAGTGTCTCGATCCTATCAAGTGGTATCAGAGCCTTGGTATAGCTCCAGAGAGTGATTTTCTGTTTTTGGGTCGAAAAGTTTTTGTCTCAAAAACGATTTTGGTTTACGCCGTTGGAAATGTCTCGTTCCGCAGATTCCGAAAATATATTTTTTCGAATTTTTTGAGCACCGGAAGACCTCCAAATCGCCGGTCAAAGTTGGTCAAAACTCGCCGGAAAATTGGCCGGAAAAACCAGTTCGCCGGAGAAGACGACACTGTAGCGCCGGAGTCCGCCGGAGAAGACGACACTGTAGCACCGGAGTTTCGCCGGAGAAGACGACACTGTAGCGGTACTGTAGCGACACTGTAGCGGTACTGTAGCGACACTGTAGCGGTACTGTAGCATATTTTGAAAAACAGTCCCTGAAGTTCCAGAAATTGCAAAACAGATCCCTGAATTTTCAGAAAATTACAGTTTAGCCCCTGAACTTTCAGGAAATTGCATTTTAGCCCCTGAGCTTTCTGAAAATTGCAGTTTAGCCCCCAAACTTTCAGAAAATTGCATTTTAGCCCCTAAACTTTCTGAAAATTGCAGTTTAGCCCTCGAACTTTCAGAAAATTGCAGTTTAGCCCCTAAATTTCAAAAAAATTGCATTTTTCACCCTTAATTTCTGAAAGAAAAGTGCATTTTGTCCGTTAAAATGGCAGAAGACAGTAAAATTAAAATTGAGAAGTTTGATGGTACCGATTATGGATTTTGGAAGATGCAAATTGAAGATATGCTGTATCAGAAAAGTTTGCATTTGCCTATGTTGGGCGTACAACCAGATGACATGTATGATGAAGATTGGAAGTTGTTGGATCGACAAGCCTTGGGCGTAGTTAGGCTTTCATTGGCGAAGAGTGTTGCGTATAACATTGTCAATGAAACAACTACTTATGGAGTATTTAAGGCTTTGTCCAACATGTACGAGAAGCCGTCCGCTTCAAACAAAGTGTTCCTCATCAAACAGTTGGTTAACACCAAGATGAAGGAATGCATGTCAGTTACCGCTCACATAAACGAGTTTAACTCAATTATCTCTCGTTTAGCCTCAGTTGCAATAAAGTTTGAAGATGAAGTACAAGCGCTCCTCCTTTTATCATCTTTGCCCGACAGTTGGTCAGGCACAGTCACAGCTGTTAGTAGTGCATCTGGCACTACCAAACTCACTTTCGAGAGTATTCGTGACTTGATTGTAAATGAAGATATCAGACGGAGAAGCAATGGTGAGACTTCTAGTTCTAGTTCTATATTGCATATAGAAAGTAGAGGAAGAAAAAATGAAAGAGGACGTGGTCGAGGCAGATCAAAGTCCAGAAAAAGGGGACAGTCAAAAACCAGAAAAGACATTGAATGCTGGAATTGCAAAGAAAAATGTCACTTTAGAAGCCAATGCCCAAAACCACAAGCTGAAAAGAAAGAAGTAAACAATGTATCCTCTGAAGAATCAGGAGATTTTCTCATATGTTGTGTTGAGAATTCAGCAGAATCCTGGATTATGGATTCAGGTGCTTCTTTCCATGCCGTCTCATGCCCAGATATGGTCAAGAACCTACAAACAGGTGCTCTTGGCAAAGTTCGTTTGGCCGATGATCAAGTGCTTGATATTACGGGCATTGGAGACGTAGATTTGAAGACCTCCTTAGGAACCACGTGGACATTGAAAGATGTCAAGGTTATCCCAAACTTAAGAAGAAAGTTGATTTCAGTTGGTAAGTTGGATGATGAAGGGTTTGATGTTCACTTTGGGGGTGGACAATGGAAAGTGATCAAAGGCAACTTGGTGATTGCCAAAGGAAAGAAGAAAGGCACTCTATACATGGTAGAGATACCTAGTGATGGTGTTCATGCCGTAACCACAAATCCGAGTCCATCTAATTTATGGCACCAACGACTCGGACACATGAGCAATAAGGGATTGAAGATGTTGGCTCAGAAAGGGAAGTTTCCAGACTTGAAGAAAGTTGAAACTGAAATTTGTGAATCTTGTGTTCTCGGGAAACAAAAGCGGGTTACTTTTGTAAAGACGGGGAAGACACCGAAAGCTCAGAAGTTGGAGCTTGTTCACTCGGATGTATTTGGACCAACACCAGTTTCATCCCTAGGAGGCAAAAACTACTATGTAACCTTTATTGATGATTCAACACGCAAGGTATGGGTCTATTTTCTTAAAAATAAATCTGATGTATTTGATACTTTTAAGATATGGAAATCTGTTGTTGAAAATGAAACTGATTTGAAGGTAAAATGCCTGAAGTCGGATAATGGTGGTGAATACATAAGTAAGGAGTTTGTTGACTACTGTGCCAAACAAGGGATAAAGATGATCAAGACAGTCCCAGGAACCCCTCAGCAGAATGGTGTAGCTGAGAGAATGAATAGAACTCTGAATGAAAGGGCTAGAAGCATGAGGTTGAATGCTGGTTTACCAAAGACATTCTGGGCTGATACAGTTAACACTGCAGCCTACTTGATCAACCGTTCACCGTGTGTTCCCTTGGATCTTAAATTGCCGGAGGAAATATGGCAAGGGAAGGAAGTAAGTCTCAAACACCTAAAAGTCTTTGGTTGTACTGCTTACAGTTTGTTAAAAGATGGTGACAGGGATAAACTTGATTCAAAGACCAAGAAATGCACATTCATTGGTTATGGGTCAGATGAAATGGGTTACAGGCTTTGGGATAGTGAAAGCAGAAAGATAATCCGAAGCAAGAATGTCACCTTTAACGAAGCCGAGTTATACAAAGACATGAACAACAAAAGTCCAGAAGTCCAGAAGGAGTACGTTGAATATGAAGGTGGTGAAAAGAAGAAAGAAGCTTCAGTTGAAATCCCTGAATCTGGGGATGATTCAACTGACAGTGGGAGCTCAGATGATGATTCCAGAAATGACTCTGAAGATGAAAAAACCAGCCCTCCAGCTCCAGAGTCCCCAGCCACACCTCAAGTTCAACCAAGAAGATCTTTCAGAGTCATCAGACCACCACAAAGATACTCACCATCTGTCAACTACATTCTTTTGACAGAAAATGGTGAACCCCAGTGTTACTCTGAAGCTAAGAGGTTGAAAGATTCATTGCAGTGGGAGCTAGCAATGAAAGATGAAATGAAGTCGCTTGAGAAGAACAAGACATGGCTTCTAACGAAGCTTCCATCCGGGAAGAAGGCTCTTCAAAACAAATGGGTTTTCAGGGTCAAGGATGAACATGATGGTACCAAACGGTACAAAGCAAGATTAGTAGTCAAGGGCTTTCAACAGAAAGAGGGAATCGATTTCAATGAAATATTCTCTCCAGTAGTGAAGATGACCACTATCAGACTTGTTCTCAGTATTGTAGCAGCAGAAGGTTTGCATCTAGAGCAGCTAGATGTCAAGACAGCTTTTCTACATGGTGACCTAGATGAAGAAATTTACATGACACAACCTGAGGGTTTTCAGATTAAAGGCAAAGAAAACTTGGTGTGTAAATTAAAGAAGAGCTTGTATGGTTTGAAACAAGCACCAAGACAATGGTATTTGAAGTTTGATAACTTCATGAGAAGAGTTGGTTACAAGAGATGTGACAATGATCATTGTTGTTACATCAAGAAGTCTAAGGGTTCTTATATCATTCTACTACTCTATGTAGATGATATGTTGATTGAAGGCTCAGACATGACAGAGATCAAGAAGTTAAAAAGGCAAATGTCTGAAGAATTCGAGATGAAAGACTTGGGAGCTGCAAACCAAATACTCGGGATGAGTATTTTCAGAAACAAAGAAGATGGCTCTTTGACACTCTCTCAAGAGAAATACATTGAGAAAGTATTAGATAAATTCAGCCTTAAAGATGCCAAGATCAGAAGCACACCTTTGGGAAGTCACTTTAAGCTTTCTAAAGTTCAGTCACCCAAATCAGATGAAGACAAGAAAGAAATGGCTAAAGTACCTTATGCATCTGCAGTTGGTAGTCTCATGTATGCAATGGTATGCACGAGACCAGATATTGCACATGCAGTGGGAGTTGTTAGTCGATTTATGTCCAATCCGGGGAGAGAACATTGGGAAGCAGTTAAATGGCTGCTAAGATATTTGAAGGGGACTTCAAAAGTGGCATTGCATTTTAAAGGAAAAGATGTCATTCTGAAGGGTTTTGCAGATGCAGACCTTGGTGGTTGCAAAGACTCATACAAAAGCACTACCGGGTATGTCTTTACAGTGGGAGGCACTGCAGTGAGTTGGATGTCTAAACTCCAGAAAAGTGTTGCCCTTTCAACCACAGAAGCAGAGTATATGGCAGTTGCTGAAGCAAGCAAAGAGCTTATATGGTTGAAGAACTTTCTCGAAGAACTTGGCAAGGAACAAGTTGATTGTGCACTGTTTTGTGATAATCAAAGTGCAATACACCTTGCAAAGAATCCGGTCTTCCATTCGAAGACAAAGCACATACAGCTGAGATATCACTTCATCAGAGAAAAAATTAATGATAGCACTCTAAAGTTGAAGAAGATCAAAGGAACTGAAAATCCAGCTGATATGTTAACTAAGGTTGTTACCTTAGAGAAGTTGAAGCTCTGCATAGCTTCAACTGGCCTTCAGGATAATTGAAGAGAATGCCAGGGTAACTAGGAAGGAGCTAAGATCAAAAGTGTTTTTTTTTTGAATGCACAGTTGAAGCGCAGGTGAAGATTGTTCCGTGGCTTCAAGTGAGAGATTGAAGAATTGTTGCAAGAATTGGATGTTAGAGAAAGACTACGTTGTTCAAGCCTTCAAGTGGGAGATTGTTAGGTAAATGAAGACTTGAATAAGTCCAATTCAAATATGGTGGGTAAAGGAATGAATTATTTATTCATTAAGTTGGTGAAAACAATCTATAAATAGCCTTCATGTTCACCATATTTCATGTACCACAACACAAATAAACACAGAAGCAATATACATTCCTAGTTATCCGCCGTGGACGTAGGTCATTTTGGACCGAACCACGTTAAATTCTTGTGTTCTTAATTTGTGAGCCGCGTGTGTGAGTTTAGTGTTCGTATGCTAAGTGTCTCGATCCTAACATTGTGTTGGTAATCGAGTTAGTGGATCGTTATAAAAATAATAAGGGATGACTTTCGATTTTCAGATTAATTTAGAAAAGGCCTACAACTCATTGTCGTGGGACTATTTTGACACGATTATGATATTATTAGGGTTTGGAAGGAAGTGGTTAAGGTGGAATCGCTCTTGTCTGTCCACTCACGTTAATGACAACTCTATTGTGGAGTTTCAGTTGGAACGGGGATTAAGACAGGGTGATTTGATGTCTCCGTTTTTATTCGTCCTTGCCATATGTTTGCGGTTTTGGGTTGCTTTTATTTGTCATCAACAGGGCCGGTCGGGAGATTTCGGAGGCCCTGTACAACTTGTTAAATGTAGGCCCCAAAAGTTGAACAATTTTCTCCTCTACAAAATCTGAAAATCTGTAGAAATAAAAAACAAAACACAGAAAAGATCCGAAAAAATTCAGAAACAAGAAAAATCAGAATACATCATATTAAACCAAAATATGGCTATGAAAATATACCTATGTTGCCCACTCCTCTAATCAGATTAAATAAAAAAGACAGAAACAAAAATGAAATATGAAATGTTAATTTAAACAAAAAATCGGAATCAAAATTTTAGGAATCCTGAAAATAAGAAACGGAATCAGAAACAAAATAAGAATATGAAAATATACCTCTGTTTTGTGTTCCACTGTTTTGATATTCGATTTCTTTTGAAAAGATGGATGAAGGTATGAGAAATCAGAACCTTTGTGATTGTAAAACACTGAAGAAATCAGAAACAAATAAATCATAAGCAGAATAAGAAACGAAATCAGAAATAAGAATTAAGAAATTGAACGAAATCAGAAATCAAACCTCACCTCTGTTAGTTTTGTGCTCCACTATTATGATTTTCTCGATTGATCGATTCGTTTCCTCTTTTCGATTCAGCCAAGAAACTACAAACAAAGATGGATGTTGAACTCGATATCAGAACCTCACCTCAGTGATGTTGAACTCGATTCTTTTCCTCTTTTTGTTCTGATTTTCGCAAAGGTCGATGATAAACCATTGAGAAAGAAGCCATTACTGCAATCATTGCGTGTTCTTCGGTAATGAACGAAAAAGAAGCGAGACGGTTCATATTTCCTTTTTTCGTTTCCAATTTCTTTTCCGTTTTCCCGCTTCAGTGCTTCACGCTTGGTCGCTTCAGTGAATACGTAAAACAAAAAAAAAACCTAAATCAGATTGGGCCTAATTACATATAGAAGACTTGAAAATTTATGGGCCCTTGTAGATTGGTGGGCCCTGTTCCAATGCACTTGTTGAACTCCCCTAAATCCGGGCCTGGTCATCAAGGTTATATCGTGGTATGAAGGTTGGTGATACTAACCTTTTTGTATCCCATCTTTTTTATGCAGATAGTGTTTTGTTGATTGGAGAGTGGTCTAGACAAAACATTTGGAATATGTGTGCGGTTTTGGACTACTTTTATATGTCATTGGGGATAAAATTGAACTTACAAAATTCTAACTAATATGGTGGTGGTGTGGAATTTAATATGGTGGTTGTAAGGCAAATAAGTTACCATTCAACTAACTAGGAATTCCTATTAATTCAAATATAGATATTGTCGTCGATCATCCAAAATTTTCGAGATAAGCTGTCAATGGAAATGCAGAATGCTTTTGGAGGTCGTTCGACGTTGTTGTTGTTGTTGAGTTCGGTTCTTGGCTTTCTTGGGATTTTATTTTACGTCAGTTTTTTGGATGTCGATCACAGTCCAAAAAGATATTGGAGTCCAAAGAACTAAGTTATTTTGGGGAGGAGAAGATCAAGAAAGGAAAATTCATTAGGTTAAACACTACTAGAAAAAGGTGGGGTTTCCTACCAAAATTTCCTAGAAACAATTACTCCTCGGTAGTTCCGACGCATTTCCCACGAATTTCCGAGGAAACTTACGAAAATACATTTCCTAGGAAATTCCTCGGTAATTCTGAGGAATTTCCGAGGAAAACCAATATTATTAAGTTTCCTCGGAAATTCCTTGCAACTACCGAGAGATTTCCTAGAAAATATTACATTTTGTTATTTAAACACAATTTAATTATTATTAGAACCAAAATTCGGTTTTTTAATTTTATTTTCCGGGGTTCAAACAATGTTTTTTCTCCACATTTTGTGCAACTTTCATTTATATTATATACTTTTATCTCATTAAATTATGTGTGTGTGTGTGTGTGTGTGTGTGTGTGTGTGTGTGTGTGTGTGTATATATATATATATATATATATATATATATATATATATATATATATATATATATATATATATATATATATATATATATATATATATATATATATATATATCATGTACATGTGTATACGTCATCGGAACCCATTAATCAAAATATCGTTTCTAATGTATTCACTAATGACATTCGATAATGAACACACATATACAATTATAAATGATACACATAAGTTGTTGACATAAAAGTATTTTAATATATACATACGTACGAACACGTACACTACGTATATAAGTTAGTAAATAAAAGTATGTAATATATATTGAAGTTGTAAAAAGTACGGAACGAAAAAAAGTTTGAACCTCAGAAAACAAAAAAGAAGTCAAATAAAAAAATTCCTTGGAAATGTGTAGGAAATTTCCTAGGGATTTCCTACACAATTCAATGTCCGTCACTAATTCCTTGGAAATATGTAGGAAATTCCGAGGGAATTCCTAGGAAAATAAATTTGTTTTTTATTTTTTAAGGTTTAATGGTTGTTTTTTCGTTCGATATTGTGTACAACTTTGTTATATATTTCATGCTTTTTTCCCACCAAATTATACATATTATAACCATATATACGTACGTGTATACTATCGAATCTCATTAATCAAAACATCAATTATAATGTTTTAAGTAACGACAATTTATGGTGTACACATACGCACGAATGTGTATACTATGTATATAAGTTGGTAAACCAAAAGTATCTAATATATATTGAAGTTATAAAAAGTACGAAACGAAAAACAAAAGTTTGAACCTCGAAAAACAAAAAACGAACACTAATACCAGGAAATCCCTTGGAAATGTGTAGGAAATTTCCTAGAGATTTCCTACACAATTCAATGTCCGTCACTAATTCCTTGGAAATATGTAGGAAATTCCAAGGGAATGCTTAGAAAAATAAATTTGTTTTTTATTTTTTAAGGTTTAATGGTTGTTTTTTCGTTCAATATTGTGTACAACTTTGTTATATATTTCATGCTTTTATCCCACCAAATTATACATATTATAACCATATATACATACGTGTATACTATCGAATCTCATTAATCAAAACATCAATTATAATGTTTTAAGTAACGACAATTTATGGTGTACACATACGCACGAATGCGTATACTATGTATATAAGTTGGTAAACCAAAAGTATCTAATATATATTGAAGTTATAAAAAGTACGAAACGAAAAAACAAAAGTTTGAACCTCGAAAAACAAAAAACGAACTCTAATACCAGGAAATCCCTTGGAAATGTGTAGGAAATTTCCTAGGGATTTCCTACACAATTCAATCTCCGTCACTAATTCCTTGGAAATATGTAGGAAATTCCGAGGGAATTCCTAGGAAAATAAATTTGTTTTTTATTTTTTAAGGTTTAATGGTTGTTTTTTCGTTCGATATTGTGTACAACTTTGTTATATATTTCATGCTTTTATCCCACCAAATTATACATATTATAACCATATATACGTACGTGTATACTATCGAATCCCATTAATCAAAGCATCAATTGTAATGTTTTTTTTTTCGTTCAATATACTTTGTTATATATATATATATATATATATATATATATATATATATATATATATATATATATATATATATATATATATATATATATATATATATATATATATATATTAAATAAAAGTAATACATAAAAAAAGAGTAAACGGAAGCTTTCAATAAAAAAAATCTTCTGAGGAACTTTCGACGGACAAATGGTTGCGAGGTTTTTCCGAGGAACCGGAAAATTCACGCCTTTTGTGAGGAATTTCCGAGGACTGTGGGTTAGGGTTTTTAGCCCCTTCTGGAACGCAGCAAGCACACTTCTCATGTCTCTCCCGATCGGATTTTTGGCTCTGGAGCTTTCTTGACCAGCGATTGAGACCGCCGGTGGACTAAGCCACAGTTGAATCGGCGGCGACGGTGGACCAATCGTCCCTCTCCTTCCCCGATTTAGTTTGCATTGTAAAACCCGTCTTTCTCTTGAACGAAGATTGGCACCGACGGTGGATCGAGAGGTATACCAAATTCACCACCGACCTCACGCTAGTGAACCGCCACCAACCTCATACCGGAAAAAGCCATCTCCGACCGGTAAGTTGCATCAGCCATCTCCTACACAGCTTCTTGCGATTCATAAACATTGTAACTAGGATCTCCTTGTCATTTACTTCTTGGTCACTGCATATGCTTTCAATATATGATATTTACTATCATTGTATTGTCTATTTAGGTAAGATTTAACCTTAAAACCTGAAGTAGAGACAAGCCGTAGTGGATGGATGAGAACTTATAGGTTATTGATAATATTTTCAAATTGAGGAGAACCTATTTCTTGTGCAAATTTTAATAAGATGGATCTTTACCTTGGAGATGAGTTATGTCTTTGATATAGAACATTATGATAATGCTCTAAGCTTAATGAGAAAGTTGATAATTTAGTTGAACTAGGGAGGCACTAGAATGGTGCAAGTAGACAAATAACGAAGACAATGAAACGAATTGTATGGGATTACAAAACCAACGAAACCAACAAACATAAACGGTAAAATATGGTTAGCCATGGTTCCTGAAATTTATGAACTTGTTTTCATTTTTTATAAGGAACAGGTAAAATATGGTTAGCCATGGTTCCTGAAGTGGGTTCTTCGCAACTTTCATGGGTAAGTAACTAAAGTTTGTATCTATTTTTGACCTAGAGGAAAAAAATATGAACTGAAGTTTATATAACTTGTTTTCATTTTTAGAACTAAAATGTTTTTTTATAAGGAACAGGTAAAATATGGTTAGCCATGGTTCCTGAAGTTGGTTCTTCGCAACTTTCATGTGTAAGTAACTAAAGTTTATATAACTTGTTTTCATTTTTAGAACTAAAATGTTTTTTATAAGGAACAGGTAAAATATGGTTAGCCATGGTTCCTGAAGTGGGCTCTTCGCAACTTTCATGGGTAAGTAACTAAAGTTTGTATTTTTGTAAATATAGTCACACTTTGACCAAGTCAAGTGTGTTATTTATAATATTTTACAGAAGGGACGTGTGACTTGAGTTGAAGTGAGGAGGATACTCACAATGGGGTTACCATTTGGAGCATATCATGCTGGCCAAATACTTTTCGGCCCTGATGATAGATTTTTGTATTTCATGATTGGAGATGCTACACATGATCCATATCCATACAATTTTGCACAAAACAAAAAAGCATTGCTAGGAAAGATATTGAGGCTTGACATCGACATCATACCAAGTAAGCATATCTTGATTAATTATCTTCACAACAACTCATAACAAAGTTTTGATATTCAAATCTAAAAAGGATATGATGGTCTTTTTTTTTTGTTAGGCCTGGAAGAAATAAGTCGACTTGGTTTATGGCGAAACTATTCAATACCAAAAGACAATCCGTACACTAAAGATAAAGAACTTGAACCCGAGATTTAGGCCTTGGGTTTCAGTGACCCTTGGCGTTGCAGTTTTGACTCGGAAAAACCTTCTCTTTAGGTTTTTTGTAAACATTTGTACTCTTTTAGACATTTAGATTATGTTTTTGGTTTAGAAGATTGTTAAAAACTTGTTTTGTAATGGATACTTGTGGTTTAGACGATTGTTAAACCTTGTTTTGAAATGGATAATTGTTAAAGTTATGTTTATTGTTTTTGTGTGTGAAATTCAAACAAAATTTGGTCAATTCTATTAGTTAGTTTTTGTGCTGAATTTTGGGAAAAATATGGATTATTTTCGTGTTTTATTATTTTTTTTTTAAAGCTGGACATTTCCTCAGAATGTCCTAGGAAGTTCCTCGGAAACAGCTTCCTAGGAAAGTCCTCGGAAACCTATTTCCTAGGAAGTTCCTCGGAAATTAGCTTCCTAGGAAATTCCTCGGAAACCCATTTCCTAGGAAGTTCCTCAGAAAACCCAACAAATTTAGTGTGTAGGAAAAGTCTCGGGAGTACCGACGAAAGTTTTTCCTCGGAAATGCATCGGAAAATTCCTCGGAAATTCCTCGCTTCATGTTTCCCAGGAGGGTTTTTCCTACAAAACTCATTTCCTCGGAATTTCCTCGGAAACACCATCTTCCTAGGAATTACCGAGGAATATAGTCCTAGGAAAACGCGTGTTTTTTTAGTAGTGAAATGAGATACGTCATTACTTCCAAGGAAAATATGGTATTGAGATTGGTAGTTCTGAAGAATTTAAGTATGTGCTTCTACAAAACTGGAAATGGGGGTTAGTGAATGAAAGAATTTTGATATAGGCCTAACTGATTGTTGTTTTGCATGGTACGAATGGTGGGTTTGATGGGGTTTTTGACCAAGAATAATGCTTGCTGCCAAGAAAATGCATGATAAATGTATAATTCTTTTTTCAATACCTTGAAAAAACGAATTGGTAATGGTCAAGAGACTCTGTTTTGGAAGGAAATGTGGTATGTAAGTGCTCTTTTTGAGGTTTGTTTTCATAGACTTTTCAAATCGAAATAGGTTGACAGTTGGGGTTGAGGATGGAGGCGGCAAGTTAGATGTGGGGTAGAGATGGAACAGGTAATTGGCATGCAACCTTTACTTTTGAATGTTACATTACTGGAAGTTCAAGACAAATACGCTTGGAACCTAATAATTCAAGTATTTTTACGGTTAATGGAGCGAGGGTTTGTATTGATAACTTTTTGTTGTTGGATGGTGTGGACCTACTAAATGGCAGGGCCGGCCCACTGATTTTGAAGGCCCTATGCAAAAATGTAAAATGGGCCCCTATTTTTTTTTATATAAGGAAAATTCATTTATGCTATGATAAAGTCACAAGTGCATATTACTGAAGAGAATTTATTAATTTGCGTTAAATAGTAACTAATGACATTGATCAGTGTTGGGTTTAAATGTTTAATCTGTTCAAATCGGTATTATCCTATGACTATTGGATGTAAATGTTTAATGGACTCAGTTTTGTAAGGTAGTATTTGATAACGAGGCAATGTTAAAATGTTTGGTGTGGTTACTACATGAGATAACATGATTGTAAAATTATCAAGTTGTCTTTAAGTTTTAACATATAGTTATAAGAATTTCATATATATATATATATATATATATATATATATATATATATATATATATATATATATATATATATATATATATATATATATAAAAGTTCAATAGAGAACCAAAATAAAACAAGGAACCAAGGAACCAATCGTGAGCGTCGGAATGCATTTTATCGACGGCCGGAGATAAGGTTGTAAACTTCTAACTTGGACGCGCATGTAGCGGATCATAACAAAAAACCCACTTCGTTTTTTTTTATTTTTTATTTTTAGAGCTTATTTTTTATCGAAATAAAAAACCGAATATATCAAAATTCATAATTTTTTTTTTGTTCTCTTTCAATAGACACCCATATCAATATACTAAAAACGAAAAAAAAATAATCAAAATTTTTGTTCAGATTCACAACAGTTAATTAATGTGAATCTGAACCATAATAAGTTTTTATAGAAGATTATTCACATGTGAATGATCATTGAAATTATATTTTTCAACAATAATTGATCATTTAATAACAACTCATGTGAATTTAAATAAACTTTTAGATTTGCATTGTGAATTTGACTAACTTCATATTGAATTTATGTAATTTCATTTATATTCTTTACAATTGCAACATTTTGATAATGTATAATTGAGTTAACTAAGATTCACAAATTAATTTACTTAAAGTTACACATGAATGATAAAAAATTGTTGAAAAAATCAGGTTCAATGATCATTTATATGTGAATTAATATGTATTAAACTATAAGCATACTATTTTGAATCTTTTGATGATACACAAATGAATTAATTCAGATCCACATACGAATTTGCTTAAAATTCACATATGAATGATAAAAAGTTGTTGAAAAACCAGGATACAGTTATCATTTATATGTGAATTTACATGTCTAAAACAAGAAGCAGTTAAAATTCACAATGTGAATATAAACTGTATTAAATTTGTATGGAAGATATTTCACATGTAAATGGTCAATGAATTCCATTTTTTCAATAATTGTTAATCATTTAATAACAACTTATGTAATTTAAAAATATTTTTAAATTTAGATGTGAATTCAAGAAAAATCACTAATGTTTTACTATTTCAATGTTTTAATATCATATACAATTGAATTAACTGAGAGTAATAAATGATTTACTTAAGATTCACATGTGATTTGTAAAGAATTATTGAAAATTTTGGATAGATTTGTCATTTACATGTGAATGAATATATCTAAACAATATAGTTCACTTCAGGTTCACAAGATGAATCTGGACGAACTTGAAGTAAAAAAAAAAACAAAAAATTTTGTATATCAATATGGATCTCTATTTATAGAGGATGAAAAATTATGAATTTTGGTATAATTAGATTTTTTTTTTCGAAAAAAGAATAAGCTTAAAAATAAAAAAACATAAAAAAACGAAGTGAGTTTTTTGCTATGATCCGCTACATGCGCGTCCAATTAACAATTTTACATCCTTCTCTCTGGCCGTCGATATTTTGCATTCTGGCCGTAGGATTGGTTCATTGGTTCCTTGTTTAATTTTGGTTCTCCATTGAACCTAACCCTATATATATATATATATATATATATATATATATATATATATATATATATATATATATATATATATATATATATATATATATATATATTGATGAGAAAATGCTTGGAGGGAATTTGCCTTTTTTGTATGGTTTTAATGGTTTATCATTTGAGTGGTTTTTAAGGTTCACAATGGAGAAAATGTAAAAGATGTAATAGGAGATCGAGGTTGTTTTAATTGGAATAAATATGGAAGAAATTAAGGGTAAGAATTTGGGATTCAAAACCACACATACTAAAAGAAATTAACCTATGAAGTTGAGGGGCTGAATACGTAACTTTTAAAAGCTGAATTAAGACCAAAAATAAGAGGCCAATGAGCGGAAGGATTCGAACCCTCGTCTGTGGGAAGAATTACGAGCGCTCATTCCAGTTGAGATGCACAAAACATTTTGTCATCGTTTGAACAAAATCATATATAATATAACTAAACTAGATTTTTTTGGCTAAAATCGGGCCCAATTTTTTTCGGGGCCCTATGCGGTTGCACACCTCGCACACCCTCATGGCCGGCCCTGCTAAATGGAATTATTTTATTCCCTTATAGGTAAATGTTTTTACGTGGAGACTTCTTATGAATCGTCTTCCAACTAAAGTGAACCTCGATAGGAGGGGTTGGATGTCCATTCTCTTTTATGTCCTATATGAGGTAAAGAAAATGAAGAATTACAACACATGTTCATCAAATATGAAGCGGCTAATAATGTTTGGGATGCATTTGGTCAATAGGTGAACATGGGGTTGTTGGATTTTTTTGACTATTCAATATGTTCTCACTTAGATGTATGCTTAAAGGATCTCGAAGCATAAAAATGGGATTGTGGAGGTGATTTTTTTTAATATGGTGGACGATTTAGGATTATCGGAATGATAAAGTATTTGGGAACAAAAAGATCAAGAAGAATATGATTGCTATGTTTTAATTGGTTTTCTTATAGAAATCATAAATTTTCTGTTAACCGGGTTGAATGTTTTAAAATCGTATCAATGCGATTTCATAATAATCGTTCCATTTTTCTAGCTTCTTGTTAGTTCTTTAATATAATTCTTTAAGCTATTCAATAAAAAATTCAAATCCTGTCCTTTTTCTAGCTTCTTGCTAGTTCCTTAATATAAATTTTAAGCTATTAAAAAAAATCCAAATCTAGCGGCAATCAAAATACAAATAGACAAATGTCTTGCAACTAGTTGGTATCACCCGCACGTTGCGTCGGGGTTTGCAAACAAAATTTGTAAATAAATATTATAAAAACATAAAAGTGTTAAAAATGAAAGCAAAAATTATATGGAAGAAACTGTGTTACTAAAAAAATTATCTAAAATAAAAATTAAATTTGTAAAAATCAATTCTTAAAAAACTAAATTAAAAAATAACAAAAAATTGTGCATAATGCAAATACACTATAGAGCATAAACACTACAAATTATTAAAAAAAATCATGCATAAAACCGAAGATATAAACAACTTGTTAAAATTTTATTAAGAAGAAAAATTAAAATTTAAAAAAATAAATTAGTATAGAACTACAAATTGAAAAAACTGAAATAAAATAATTGTAAAAGAATTAAAATATTAAAAGAAAATTTAATTTTAAAAGAGAATACATATAAAAAAAAGTTGCAAGAATTTAATGAATATAATTCATAAAATAAAAACAAATTTTGCATAATAGTTAGCTAATATTTTTGGTCAATGTGTTAAGGGCTATAGTTGGTATATATATTTTTACGCATATATGTACGTATTTTATGATAGTCATTTGTATAAATGTAAGTTAGTCCATGGCCCATTGTTAGCCTATTGTTTATATCAGCCCATGAGGGAGTCCTTAAAAAATCAAAAATGGGGCGTAAAAAATCAAAAGTTGTCAAGGATGGAAATCAAACATGGGTTATCCGGGAAACAGCTTGTTGTTATCCGCTGAACTGCAACACCGCATGTAGTTAAATTGGCTTAGAATATATATAAACTAGGCGAATGCTCGCGCGTTGCGCAAGTGAAAGTCGTGTAGTTAAACTGGTAACAAATACATTGTTGAAAATGATTATGTCATTGATATTAACTATGCTATAATAATCCTAACATTGAGTTTATGTATAAAATTGTGACTATTTTTATTAATATTACTCAATGAGCTTTATCTACAGCTCGTGTATTAATTAAATTAAGCATAATTATTGATTTAATGTTGCTTTGAACTATTGTTATGATTAATTAATTTAAAAGTTACTTATTTGACAATATTTTAATTTAGATCATGATAATTACTTAAAATGTCAACGATTGTTATTGTTGTTAACAACCACTTATTATAAGTAGAAAGAGTAAAAAATGACATTTAAAACTACTACTTATTAATAAAAAGTTATTGATATTAAAGTATTTGAAAAATTGTAAGATGTTCAAATAAAATAACGACATGATAATTATATTGATTTAAAGGTTACAAATATTTGAATACATTTTTAAATTTTCTTAATCCATTTATGTATTTAACTATGTCAGTTATAACTTTTTGTTTTACTTTTGTAACTTGTGATAAATAATAACATAATTTAACATATCTTTGTATAAATAAGTAAAATTTATAGCCTTTAAATTTGATTTTTTATTAGCATAAAATATTTATCTCGATTCAAGATAATATTTAATTAACATGATAAATTATCTCTTTAATATGATATTTTTAAATTTACCAACAATATAAACGTATATGTGAATTTATTTAATAAAAATAATATACTTATAATTGACAATAAAAGTCATTAATTAAAGTAAGTATATTAGAATAATAAACATAAAATGAAATATTTAAATGAACAATATTATTGAAATTATAATAATAAAAGATCTAATGTATTAATTTAAAAAGAAGTTGAAAAGTTGGAGGTTTCAAATGAATGTTGTTAGAATAAAAATGCTTCATTTATAATATATATAGATTAAAAGTAAGTTACTGTTCATGATTTGAACTTATGATCAGTAATAACATTTTAGAAAATGTTAATATATATAATAGGCATGGAAAATTGGAAATGTCACCATACTCTTTAACTTTTTTGGTGAAAGTAAAACGGATTACATCATGTACCAAGCAAAATAAATTCATTGCTCTTACATTGTTTCAATAAAAAAAATGTGTTATTATTGCGATAATATACTATTTTATAAGTATACTAGTTGTGAGACCCGTGTATTATACGGGATGATACAAAAAATTATTAATTAAGAATATCTAAATATTAATAATTTTACTTAAGAAATTTGTTTGTGTATCGTGACATCTTGCTTTTGATTTTTTCTATTACGACTTTGTATTTCGATAAATATAATTGAGTATGAGGATGTCACAGGTACTAAAATCAAATTCACTATTATGATTGGAATCGTTAAATATTATGACGTCAATTGTCTCTCTATTATATCCAAGATAATTCTACACATTAAAAAATAATATGATATTAAAAAACAATTAATTTTGAAATTGAATGATAACATTTAATTTTGAAATTGAATGATAATTAAACCGATCATTAATGAGTTAGAAACGTTTCAAATCAATTAGTTTTAAGAAATTTAAAATTATGAGAAAATGACATGTGGCAAATTCAATGAAGAGATGACATGTGGTTTTGAGTTACTTATTTATTAGGATAGGATTTAACATGTGCACTGCATGGCATTCATTACCCCGATAGTAATATAAAGGTTTCAATACTTTTATTTTTAAGAATAAATAATTGATTCTTAATTGATAACTTTATTTTTATGTCATTTACAATGGTTATTTAGTTTATTAAGTTACGAGTTAACTTGTCAAATAAAGCTTAAGTTAGTCTGTTAAAGACAAACATAATCTAAATCGCTTCTTCCTTTGATATTGTTTTGGATTTCTCCATTTTTGCGACTAGTTGGTTTGCATGACCATGTTTATAACATTTATCACAAAAACTTCACTCCAATACAACAAATCAAATATAAAATTTGCTTTTGGATTCAGACAGGACTAAAAAATATAAGCAAATTTAATAGACTAAGGTTGTATTTTACAAGCTAACTTATAAATTAACCATCAAAGGAGCTTATAAATTAGCTTTTTGAAAAGCTATTTGAAATAATTTATTCTCAAGTTAATAAAACCTTTTCTCACAAATTATCCAAATATACCCTTTATATTTTGAATATTATTATTTAGTATTTTTATTTTGACGATCCAATAGAGAAATATAAACCAACAATAACTTCAATGGATCACTCACATGACCAAATCGCGACCTCCATAAACCCATCTTCACTGGCTGAAGCCCTAAACATACCCAACGTATTAAAAGGCATAGCAATTTCACCTGTAGCAGACACCGCCACCACACCGGTGGTTCCCTTCGGAGAAACCTCATGTACTATATACGCTGCCGCCTCTTTCAGACCTAACCCTTTGTACTCCATAACCGCCGCCACATCTCTAGCCACCGTTTCCGGAATTATGGCTTCACCTTTACCGGTTGCGGAAACGGCGCAAAACTTATTGGCATAAGTGCCTGCACCGATGATGGACGAGTCTCCGATCCTTCCCGCCATCTTGTTGACCAGACCGCCGGTGGAAGTGGCGGCCGCTAGGTTCCCGAGACCGTCAACCGCCACACATCCCACGGTTCCAAGTTTGCTCACCCCGTCAGTAATCGGTTGTGTATAATCTTGCTACAAATAAATTGATGGAAGAAATCGCCATAAATCACAAGAAATTATCGTCCATGAGATTCAATGCAATACATAACAATGCACTTTCCTTTATTTAGATATTATTATAGCAATGTCTTCCAATTTCAAAAAGCAATAACTGGTTAGATTTTTATAATACAACATCTGAAAGAAGGGCCAAATCCAAGAAATAACAACCTATTTTTATTTATTTGTGTATTATAGCGACATGCTTTAATTTATTTGAATTTAAATCATGAGGGAGTGAGCTTACTTGAACTCTGTTTGCTTCTTTTGCTTGCTTTAGTCTCTCGATGTTTTCAGGAGTGATGAAATGACTCTGATCTACAGTTTTGAGCCCCTAACAAAAGTAATACTAGTAAAAAAGACTTAAAAATCAGAGATAAAAGTAGAAGAAACGAGAATATGAATTAAAAGAATTAAAGAAAACAAAGGAAACCATGAAAATGTGTAAATTGCCTGTTCTCTTGCAAAGGACTCTGCGCCATCAAATGCAAGATAAATATGAGGAGTTTTTTCCATGACCTGTCTGGCCAAAGAGATGGGATTCACAACTGTTTTGACACCAGAAACTGCACCACATCTCTTTGAATTTCCATCCATGATGCTAGCTTCCATTTCAACAGTTCCGTTGGTGGTCAGAACAGATCCTTTACCAGCGTTGAAGTATGGACAGTTTTCCAGTTCACATACCTAAAATACATTGGATTACAGGAATTAGGAGTATAATCAGGTTGTATAAATGACCAAAGGCCGTCAATTATCCTGTGGTTATTGCATATTTCGTCTAGAAAAGGCATCAGGATGTGAACTATGCTAAAAATTAAAAACTCCTCACATAAGGTACCCTAAATTAACACTCAACAATGTAGGAAATAGAGAAATCATAGGACATTTTCATGAGCAAACTTGTCACCATCAACACAAGGAAGCAAGCTATTTATCAGCTATCAACTGTATCAACAACGAAGTAATGTTATTGAATAATAAATTCAGATGTACTAATCGTTCTTACAATAGAGTTAGAACTTCAATAACATCTCTTATACATATTATAAATTCAATGTAATTGAACTGGACTAGAAAATAGTTCTTATTGATTATCATTTGTATCAACGACGAAGTAATATTAATGAACTATCGATTCGTTAGAATTTCAATCATCTCTCTTCTGCACCTTGAAATTCCATTAAATCGAACGGAATCGTAGAATTAACATCGTCTGATTATAGAACACTTATGGCAAACTTTTTCACAGCAAGCGCTTGAGGAGAAGTTCAGAAGAGATCATATGAGGTGATATGAACATGGAATATACAACTTAAGAGGAATAATGAGCAATTTAGATGTCAGTAATTTTATAAGGATTATAAAAGAGAATACCACAAGCTCAACGACATCTAAGGGAGAGCATTTGGCATTAAGAGCGGAGACGCCGATCTGAAGGATACTACGGAGGGCGGCTTCTCGAGGCTCACAGTATTCAGCTGGTAAACTGACTGATAAATCGCCGGCTCCGCCGTGCAAAGCTATCGCCCATCCCATGTTTTCACGTTTCCTTCTACTCCCACTTGAAAGTTGAAAACCCCCGCCTCCTCTGTCCAAAGCGTCTTCCCATTTATAGTCTTTCTTTGGATTATTAATTTCTTACAGATTCATTATTTAATATTATCTTTCAAAAATACAATATTTAATTTCTACATAATTTTCGTTCTGGTTAACGGAAGAATAGCATAAATTTTTTGTTTATGTTACGTAGGCTTTTTGACTTATTTTGACATGTTATTAAAATGTTGACGCAATTGAATATCTACATACTTTTTTGTTCGACTTGGTTACTTTAAACTAGTAGGTTTTCCCAGTTAAGTTAATGTTTTCCTTTTCTGGTGGAGCTTCTTGTTATTCTGTCGGTTTTCCAATTTTAACAAGCCACTAATGTCTAATATACCTCGAGTTTAGGTTGTTAAAAGGTTGCTTGATAGAATCTAAAACTTTATATTTTAATGATTTAGATGTCTGAAACATTAAAAGTCTCTGAATAAAAAGACCTTTGAAGATTAAAAAACACATGCATACATACATACATACATACATACATACATACATACATATATATATATATATATATATATATATATATATATATATATATATATATATATATATATATATGTATATACATACATACATACATACATATATACATACATACATACATATATATATATATATATATATATATATATATATATATATATATATATATATATATATATATATATATATATATCCTCTGAACCATTTAGATTAAGATGATATCAAACATTTCCTAAGTTAATTGGATTTCATTTATTGAGATCTAAGATAAAATATAAATACGTTCATTATTAGTATTTTTTTTGAGTTGGTTTTCTTTTTAATTTGAGAACAGGACGATATATATATATATATATATATATATATATATATATATATATATATATATATATATATATATATATATATATATATATATATATATATATATATATATATATATATATATATATATATATATATATATATATATATATATATATATATATATATATATATATATATCACAAGTTGGTTTTTAATATTCTTCTAGGACTTTGTGACTTTCTTTTCTTGTTGATTTTAATTTCTCCAATTTTCTATGACTAATAGTCTTTTTATATATATTAACATTCAAACTTTTCTAGTAAGAACTTAATCTTCCTATACTGTTATTTCTCATTAAGAATTAACTTTTCACAAATTGTTTGTTAAGTATAATTTGATACGCACAATTCCCCATTTTAATAAGAAAAAACATTTTTTGTTAACATATTATATTATTTGATGATATTTTTCCTAATAGTTTTAAAGATAATAGCAATATGAACTAAACAATAAAGATTTGAACATATGATGACTACCTCCATATAGAGAAGATGTAGATAACCTCTATTCAAATACATTAACTGATTTCATAGATATCCTTTGACATAAAAATATACAAGACCACTATGAATGATCTCCTACATATGAAAAAATCATTCGGGGAATAAATAATAAATAAATGGTGTGTGTCTAGTGAAAAAAAAGTTGATACACGTAATAAAGGTGAAACTAAAGAGTGCAAATGTAAGTAGCAAAATATTGTGCAGATATGAAAATAAGTTTATACCAACAATGAAGTAAGAAGCAGATATTAAACATACACTTAAATTAAAGCTGGACAATAGCACGACGGTTAAAAATGCAAAAGAAGCAAATATAGTGGAAAGAAATATGGTACTTAGACTAATTCTGAAGCTAGTGTATATACTAGTTATATACTGATTTATTACCATGATTATAAGCATCAACACCCTCCTCTCGAAGGTCATACCCTCATGTAAGAGCCAACTCATTCAAGTTTAACTTTATATTAGTTTTTGCGTTTCCTTTGTAATACCTGCAACTTAAGACAAGAAGTTTTAAACCTTAAGTAAACTTATTAATAAAATAAAATTTCTTTTTAAATTAAATTAAATCAAATAATTGATATAAAATTTAAAAGTTAGTTAATATAAAATAATTAAATAAAATTTTGATTAGTTAGTTGGATGTTAAGTTAGGCCCTGAATAATCAACTTGTTTCCCAAGCAAAGTCTTGCTAAAATTGAGACTTAAGGAATGACATATGAAATTTCCATTCAATTGGGATTTGACTTATTTGTAAGTAATTTTGTCATGTAAAGTTGAATTAGATGATAAGAAACATACTAGAAATATTGTTTAGAAAGTCATTTTAGAGTTAATCAATATTTAAATGTTAAGGGGCTAAAGTTTTCAATCATGGAAACTTTGGCATGACTCAAACTTAACTTAGTAAACTTGGTTTTAGGACTAAATTGTTAGGATATTAACATTGTAGGGATTAAGTTATAGTTTTTTAGTTAGAAATGTTATCGGGTGTCAATTTGGGGTCAAAGCCAAAAATTAAGAAGTTAATGGACCAAACTTGTTAAATATGGAAAGATGATATCTAAGATCCCCCAATTCCCTTCACCCTTTCATTTTAGGCGTCAGTGACTTGAGATAGCTTAGAAAAATCGATTTTGTAACTGCAATCGTGGAATTGTAAGCAAATGTAAAGATCTAGTGATATTCTATCATCAACTTTTGAATTAGAAGTTCTAAATGTTGCATACATCTCTATTGTAGTCTTTTAAGTTTAAGAATTCTCTACAAATTTGAATATTGTGATGAAATTCATGGTTTGATCAAGTTGTATGTTGAATTCTAAGTTTATAACACCAATATAATGACATCATTTCATCTCATTCGCCAAAAAATGAAGTTATTATGAAGCTTTAATTGTAGATTTGAAACCCTAACTTCATGAATTTATCCATGGATACAATGGAATTAGATTTCTATGTATGGATTAGGTTTACAATTGTGTTTTAGATATAATTTCAATGGTTTTAAATCTAAATCATGGTGTTGAATCCATTTATTAGATTGAAAGTGAGTTTATGTTAATGGGATTCTAAGCTTAATCTTCATAAAACACCCATTGATTCAGTGGATTTATAAATTTAAATTGCTTATAAGGTTTTAAAGTTATTATTAATTGGCTTTTATCATTATTGATGCAAATCATGGGTGAAAACTCAAACTAGTGATCAACTTTGAGTTTTAAAGCCTTAAATGAAGTTTATGATGATGATCACTTTGATGTATGATTTATCAAGTTAAGTATGATATAGGAATGTTATCTCATGTTTATATAAAGTTTTAGATATATTAAAATCATTAAAATATTTAGAATTTTATGTTAGAAGTGTTGGAATAGGATTAATTAAGCAAAGTATGATGCTATTTTTAGGAGTTTTTCATGTTTTTAGGCAAACCTTATGCATTCTCCTCGACCAAGTAAATCTATGAAATGATCTAGTAAATTTATTTTAGTCTATATTTAATTTAGGGGCCATAAGGGTGCTCTCTATGCTTGTCAATAAGTATCACTTAGTGTATGTAATCCTAAATCAAGTAGTTAGGTTAACTAAGTATATAATTCAACACTTATATTTATATATGAACCCTTTATATATAGTGAGGATATTGTTAAGTAGCTTACACTTGGTGGTTCTCTTAGATCATCCTTATACCTTGAAGTTCTTATTGGATGTTAGTCTACAGTTTGAGATGGGTTTGCAGCCAAGAACACATATCCGCTAGTATAGTATGTGCTTTATTACCTCTTGTAATTTATCTTATGATGTGAGTGTGTTATGTGAAATACTATATGTAAAACGTGTTGTATTCATGAAATGAGTTTTTAAAGAGTTTCTGAAATGGAAAAAACTTTCTAGATTTTGAAATAAGTTTTGATCATGATCACGTGCATCCATGTTAGGATGAGTTGAGATGTGTGGCCAATTAAGACCTGAATACCCAAAATGAGAAATTGTGTGTTGAGACACCGTATCGCCTCTCTTGTGCGATAAATTTTCTACCCATCATGTTGTACTTGTATGATAGCTCACTTGTATTGGGTTTGATTGGGAGAGAAATGTTTAGTATGCTAACTTTATATGAGTCATGGGGATAGTATTATGTAGTGAGATTTATGACAACTACGCAAAGGACCCACTTAACTATCATTGCGAGATTTAGACTTTAAGATTGACTTGGGTGTTGAGAATATAGATGCATATGTATTGCATTCTTGATATTGATAATTTGAATTGTTGATTTTAATGATGATTTAGCAATGCAAATACTTCGAAATATTTTTCTTTAATTTTTAAGACATTACTAATCTTTGAGTTTTGAAAACCGTTTTAGGGGTTTGGCTTTGAATTTGAAATTGTTGTCTTTATCCAACGTTGTTAAAAGGTTTGACCCTGGTAATGCTCACTTTCCTTCTCAAGCCTAAGCTATTATTTTGACATATGTTTAGATTAGAATACTTAGTTGAAGACTGAAGATGGGTTTAACATTTGGACATATAGAAGATGTTGTATTTAATATTTAGATCTATGTAAGGTTATTTATTTTACCCATATCTCTTGATTATTTTGTTACACTCTTGTATGCATTGATACTTTAAACATTTTTAAATGTAATGACTTGACCGTTTGGGACCTTTATCTTCAAATTGTTTTCGTACATTGATTAATTTTTTCCAAAAAACTTGAAACCTCTATTTTAAATTACTATTTCAATTAGCTCCAACGATGAGTGTTACATCCTACTTATGATCATATCATCATCATGAAATCGACGTTGGCATCTCCATCATCCTAACCACTGTCGACGCTTGCCTCAAAGAGACATGTATGTACCACCACAATCTTCTTTCCCTTAATTTTTAGATGATTAAAGCGACTCCCAACAAAAAATATGATTTTCGTGTTTTGGTATCATATCCATCAATTTCTACCACATTACTAATGCAACATCTTCATTCATGGTCCTCCACCTTCGTCTCCTAATCCTTTTTAATTAGTCGACATTAAAACCAACACAGTAGAGTTGGTTGTATAGTCATCTTATAGAATTTTTAATTTAGTTTTAATGTAACCTTATGGTCACATAAAGCACTTGTTGTTTCTCTTAATCATTCCACATTTATATCGTGGGTAACATTGTAACACCTGGAAATGGGGTATATGTTTATTAACTTAAAATAAGTATAAATATATTAAAAATTATTTGAGAAGGATTATTCCAGTTGATGTACAAGGAGTACAATGAGCTTAGATGATGGAGTTGCTTCAAATAGAGATAAGAGGTATGTAACATTTATATCACATTTTAGTCCTTTAACAAATCATTAATTGTCATGAAAACAAAGGTTGGGTTAAAAAAATGTAAATATGCACTTTATTGTGAACAATAGTTCGGTCAAGGGAATTTAGATCATTAGCTACGTAAAGGGAATAAATGTGTTTAAGTTAAGAAGTAGCGAAGACATAAGCATCTAGGACATGTGTTCTTCATTCGGGGAAAATGATATTGAAATAGAGATCGTGCAATTTTTTGATTATCTAGTTCGAGTTTAAAGTAGTTGAAGTTAGTTCTAGTAATAATTTCATTCAAGAAAACTCACTAAGGTATCCTTCTTCATTGAAGTAGTTAAAAGTATCCTTCTTTTAGTGGTGAATTGGGAGATTTTGCCTTTATATTTAAAAAAATCCTCATGAACAATTCCATGAATGATTTGTATGGATACATTAGGGTTTGTATGGAACATTCCCTTAAACCACATTTTTCATTCTAACTTGATTATACCAAGAAGCCAATAAACAAACAACAATAATAAAAGATTTAAATCAATCACTCCGATTCCCAAATTGCAACCTCCATAAACCCATCTTCAGTAGCCGAAGCCCTAAACATACCTGTCGTATTAAAAGGCATAGCAATTTCACCTGTAGCAGACACCGCCACCAAACCGGTGGTTCCCTTCGGTGTAACCTCATGTACGATATACGCGGCCGCCTCTTTCAGACCTAATCCTTTGTACTCCATAACCGCCGCCACATCTCTAGCCACCGTGTCCCGGATTATGGCTTCACCTCTACCAGTTGCGGAAACGGCACAGAGCTTATTGGCGTAGGTGCCTGCACCGATGATGGGTGTGTCTCCGATCCTTCCCGCCATTTTGTTGACCAGACCGCCGGTGGAAGTGGCGGCCGCTAGGTTGCCCAGACTGTCAACCGCCACACATCCCACTGTTCCAAGTTTGCTGTCCCCGTCAGGATCCATTGGTTCCTTCTGATCTTGTGTTTTAATAGGTTGTGTATAATCTTGCTACATGTAATATGATGGAAGAAATCATTATAATTTCTAATTCACAAAAAACTGTGTTCAATTGGATTAAATATAAAAAAAAGTGAAAATTGTTTTGTAGTTAAATGAATTCTGTAGATTTTTCAAAGTACAATGTTGTAAATGGAAGAAATGAAAGTAGGATGCTATAAGCCTATAATAAACAAATCAATGGAAGTATGTTGCTACTTTTTGCTTTGAACCATTGAAAGTATAATGTTGTAATTCGGTATTTCTCAAAGTACAGTTCCTTTAATAAGAAGAAATTTGAAAAGAATAAAAGTTAAATGCTATTATAAACAAATAAATGAAAATACGCTGCTATTTCTTGCATTTGGCGGTTTTTAGTATTTATGTTATTTGAATTTGAATCAAGTGTGGGATTGAGCATACCTGAACTCTGTTTGCTTCTTTTGCTTGCTTTAGTCTCTCGATGTTTTCAGGAGTGATGAAATGACTCCTATCTACAGTTTTCAACCCCTAACAAAAGTAATAGTAAAAAGGACTTAAAATCAGATAAAAGTAGAAGGAACAAGAGGATGGAGTAAAAGAATGAAAGAACACAAAGGAAACCATGAAAATGTGTGACTTGCCTGTTCTCTTGCAAAGGACTCTGCGCCATCAAATGCAAGATAAATATGAGGAGTTTTTTCCATCACCTGTCTGGCTAAAGAGATGGGATTGACAACTGTTGTGACACCAGAAACTGCACCACATCTCTTTGAATTTCCATCCATGATGCAAGCTTCCATTTCAACAGTTCCATTGGTGGTCAGAACAGATCCTTTACCAGCATTGAAATGTGGACTGTTTTCCAGTTCACATACCTACAATACAATTGTTTACAGGAACTAGGAGTGTTATCAACTGTCCTATAGTTATCGCATTTTCTGGTGCAAATTAACACTCAACAAGTTAGGAAAATGAAGAAATTATCTGATATCTTCATGTGCAAAATTGTCAGTCAACACAAGGATGTAAGCTATTTATCAACTATCATTGGTTTCGGTAAGGAAGCATTTACATTGATAAAAAACAAAAACAGATCTGTAATCGTTCTTAGCATAGGGTTAGAACTTAGAACTATAATAATTTCTTTGCTATAAACTGGAAATTCAATATAATTGAACTGCACCAGTTTTACGGTAATCATATTCATTATTATTCACAATAAGAGCATGGCGAACAGTTGAGAAGAGATCAGAGAAGTGACATGAGAACATATCGTAGACCATTAATATCCATAATTAAGCAACTTGAGGTGTAATTTAACATGAGAATAGTTCGTGTAAATTTTCCACAATCAACACAACAAAACAAGGTAACTATTAATTATCATTGGTATCAAGTATCAACAACGAAGTACTGTTAATGAACAACCGATTCTAACATAGCGTTAAAATTTCAATCATCTCTCTTTGCGCATTGAAATCCATTAAATCCAACTGAAACGTAGAATTGATATCATCTGACTATAGGACTACACTCATGGCAATCATTTTCACAACAAGCGCACGAAGAGAGGTTTAGAAGAGATCCTAGAGGTGATATGAACGTAACATAAACCGCTAATAGAAAAAATTATGCAACTAGAGGAGTAATTTAAATGATAGTAGTTGATATATTGAACAAGAATGTAATACCACAAGTTCAACGACATCTAAGGGAGAGCATCTGGCATTAAGAGCGGAGACACCGATCTGAAGGATACGGCGGAGGGCGGCTTCTCGAGGCTCACGGCGTTCAGCAGGTAAATTGACCGGAATATCGCCGGCTCCGCCGTGCAAAGCTATCGCCCATCCCATTTTTACGTCTTCCTTCTACTCCCAGTTGAAAACCCCCGCCTCCTCGATCGAAAGCCTCTTCCATTTTTATAGTCTTTTTGGATTATTAATTTCAGTGCAAGATTCATTATTTAATTTACACGTGATTTTATTGGAAAGAATACACTAGTTGGTATTATTATTCAAAGAATACAATATTTAATTTACACATAATTTTATGGGTTTTTGTCATAAAAATGTTTAAGTTTGTCGTAAATGTTCGATTTTGTCCTTCTATAAATTTTATGTCCACTAAAGCCCAAAATTTGCAAACTTTTTTTTCCATATTTGTCCCTGAAACCTATGATAACAGGTTTCCAAGATACATTAAAATTATTTTCACATAAAAGTCCTTGAGTTTTTCGAAAATGTTCAGTTTATGTTCTCTAACACCGCCACCACCCACCACCACTATAGTGGAAGTGGTGGGTGGTGGCGGTGGTGGAGGGCAAAACCAAACATTTTTGAAAAAACTTAAGGACTTCTATACGAAATTAATTTCATGGTAAAAATGTAAAAATTTGCAAACATAATGACTTTTATGTGAAAAAATTTCATGGTAACCTGGAAACCTGTTATCATAGGTTTCAATGACAAATATGGAAAAAAGTTTGCAAATTTTGAATTTTAGTAAACATAAAATTCATAGAAGGACAAAACCGAGCATTTATGACAAATTCGACCTATTTTATGTAAAATTGTTGATAATATTCATTTCTTCCCTAAAAATGTTAACTAATAGAATAGTCATATGGGGCCGAATACGTTGGAAGGGTTGGAGGGTAAAGTGGAAGAAGCTAATAAGGATTATCATTTGGAAGAGGGGGAGGTGGATCGACATGGCATTTATTACAAAACCGTGTGGTGTGGATTGATATAGAGGGGGTACCTTCGCTGGCCTTTTCTCCAAAAAGCTTTGAGTTGATTGCTAAACGTTGGGGAAAGCTATTATATGCGGAAGATTCAAATGACAACAATCTATACCGCAAAAGACTTTGTATAATGACCTTAAAGCAAGAAATAATTATGGAGACTTTTAAAGTGATCGTGCAAGGTAAGATGACTGTGGTTCGAGCAAGGGAAGTGATAGGGTGGAACCCATGCTATATAGATGAAGATGAAGAAAGTGATGACGAGTCGTCCAAACATTCATTTGATGATAATACCATATCTGTAGATGAATTAGAGAGAGAGGAAGATATTTTGGAAAGTATGGAAAAGGAATTTGCTGGAAGGAAGAAAGTACCAAATGTTTCGTTTTTTGAAGATGGCAATGATGATAATTATAGGCAAGATGGAGATAGTCATATGGGGCCGAATACGTTGGAAGGGTTGGAGGGTAAAGTGGAAGAAGCTAATAAGGATTATCATTTGGAAGAGGGGGAGGTGGATCGACATGGCATAACAAAACAAAGTTCTGAGGATCCTTTTCTTTTTTATGAATTACTGAATAGAAAGGATGTAGATGTGAAGGAGACGGTTGTGCCGGAATCTAATTCCAGTGTCACACCTATGTGCCCTCCGGGTTATACCCCTCTAGCAAATGATGGTGACAACAGTGAAGGGGAGAAGTCGGTTCACATGGATGCAGTTAGTCATGTGGACGGTGGAAACAATGATAGCTCTCAAACAATAACCAAATCTTTAATTAGAGGTGGTGATATTATGGAGCCCCATGCTTCGGCCCCAAGTGGTAACTGTGGTCAGAAAATGGAAGATATAGATATTATTGGTCATATGATGGGATACAAGTCTACTAAAGTTAATGATGAGATGCTTGATCACCATGGGAGTAAAGAGTATTTTCAATGAATTTTACATCCTTAAATATTCAAGGATTGGGCCACAATCAGACAAAAAAGAGATGGGTTTTTGAGTTATGTTCTAAGTTCAAGATTAACTTCTTGGCACTTCAGGAGACAAAGTTAGAAGTTGTTGATGATGTTTTAGTTCGGCAGTTGTGGGGTAATTCTCGGTACCAATTTGCTTGTAGCGGTTCTGTGGGTGCCTCAGGTGGAATTCTTTGTGTTTGGAATCCGGATATTTTTTTGAAAAAGCAAATGGCAGCTTCAGATTATTTTGTTATTCTTGAGGGTTTCTGGAAGCCTACTAACACTAATCTTATGGTTATCTCGGTTTATGCACCACAAGAGTTAAGTGAGAAAAAGATGCTTTGGGATTATCTTTCGCAAATTATCCTAAAGTGGAGAGGTGAGGTAATCGTTATGGGTGATTTTAATGAAGTGCGGGTAGAGGCGGAAAGATTTGGTTCTACTTTCCATCCTAGTGGGCCGCGTTTTTTCAATAATTTTATAGCCATGACTGGTCTCGTAGATATTCGTTTGGGTGGTTACTCGTTTACGTGGACTCATTCTACGTCTGGTAAAATGAGTAAGTTGGATAGGTTTCTTGTTTCTGAAGGCTTATTGGATTTATGCCCGAATATTTCGGGGCTGATTTTAGAGAAACATCTTTCTGATCATCGCCCGATTTTGCTCCGTGAATCGGTGTTGGATTACGGGTCTACTCCTTTCCGGTTTTATAATTCTTGGTTACACAATGGGGATCTTGAGAAGATTGTGAGTGATTCGTGGGCCAATGATGGGGTTACAGATAAGAGCGCCATGGTACGCCTTAAAAATAAATTAAAAGCCCTTAAAAATCGTTTGAAAGACTGGGCCAAAGAGATGCGAAGTCATAAAATTGGAGATAAGATGTTGCTTAAGGAAAAATTGAGGGATTTAGATAAGCGGGTCGATGACGGGGAGGGAGATGTTTTAAAAGAAAGGGGGGAAATTCTGAGTAAAATCCTTGATCTTGATAAGCAGGAAGCAGCAGACTTAGCTCAAAAAGCTAAAGTCAAATGGGCTATTGAAGGAGACGAGAATTCGAAGTTTTTTCATGGTATTATCAATAAATCTCGGCGGCAACTTGCTATTAGAGGGGTCTTCTCTAATGGGGATTGGTTGGATAGGCCTAATCAAGTTAAGAAAGAGTTTCTTACTCATTTCGCTACTAGATTTTCTAAGCCAGATGCTTTTAGATTTCAGTGTGATATGGAATTTCCTAGACGTTTGTCAGAAGATCAATCAGAGTTTATTCAAGGGGAGGTGACGTCTGAAGAAGTTAAACAGGCTGTGTGGGATTGTGGGGCAGAAAAATCTCCTGGTCCAGATGGCTTCACTTTTGAATTTATCAAAAGGTTTTGGGAGTTATTAAAGGATTTGGTGGGTGAGGCGGTTCAGGAATTCTTCAGGACTGGAATCTTTCCAGTTGGTTGTAATTCCTCTTTTATCGCTTTGATTCCAAAGGTGGCGGATGCTAAGTTTGTGAAGGATTTTAGGCCGATTAGTCTAATTGGCGCCCAATATAAAATTATTACAAAAATTTTGGCTAATCGGTTAAAACTGGTGATTGGGGATTTGATTAGTGAAGAGCAATCTGCGTTTGTGCATGGGCGTCAAATTCTAGATGGTCCGTTAATTTTAAATGAAGTGCTTTCTTGGTGTAAAATTAAGAAAAAAAAGGCTATGGTTTTTAAAGTTGATTTCGAGAAGGCCTATGACTCGGTTAGATGGGACTTCTTGGAAGATATCTTGGGACGCTTCGGTTTTGGAACGAAATGGTGTAGATGGATACGTGGCTGTTTGAAGACGGCTAGAGGCTCTGTGTTGGTAAATGGGAGTCCTACAGAAGAGTTTCAGTTCTATAAGGGTTTGCGACAAGGAGATCCGCTCTCGCCTTTCTTATTCATTTTGGTTATGGAGACACTTCATCTGTCATTTTTGAGGACTATCGTTCGCGGAGTTTTCACGCCCTTGACAGTGGGCAGTGGGTGTACGATTTCTCACTTGTTTTATGCAGATGATGCGGTGTTCATTGGAGACTGGAAAGAGAAAAATTTTACCAATATTGTGTCTATTTTGCGGTGCTTTCATGTCGCTTCAGGGCTGAAGATTAACATCCAAAAGTCGAAAATGTTAGGTGTTGGTGTTACGTTTACAGAAGTTGAGAGAGTGGCGGCCTTGGTGGGATGTGCGGCAATTAAAACTCCGTTTACGTACCTGGGGGTTCTGGTTGGAGGTTCTATGTCTAGAGCGAGTGCGTGGGAAGAGGTTGAGAAGAAAGTTAATGATAGGCTTTCTAAATGGAAATTGAAAACTCTTTCAGTTGGTGGAAGATTGACTCTTTTAAAAACAGTGCTTGGGTCCATCCCTAATTACTATTTGTCTCTTTTTAAAGCTCCGGTTGGGGTGATAAAAAGATTGGAAAATCTGAGGAGTCGATTTTTTCGCGGAGTGGAGGGTACGAAGACAAAAAACGCGTGGATTGGGTGGAATAAGGTGTGTGCGGATAAGGAAAAGGGGGGTCTTGGAGTTGGAAGCTATTTTGCTTTAAATAGGGCTTTACTTTTTAAATGGATTTGGAGATTTAAGAATAATCCAAGGGTGATGTGGGTGAAGGTGGTTAAGGCGATTCATGGAGAGGACGGTCTTCTAGGAAATTGCGATGTTTCTAAAATAGCTTCAGTGTGGCGGGATGTCGTTATTTCGACTAGAGATTTGACAAAGAATGGAATTGATCTGATGGGCTTTTGTAAAAAGAGGATTGGGGATGGTATGGATACTTTATTTTGGAAAGATAATTGGTTAGGAGAAACGTACTTCATGCGTAGGTTTCACAGATTATACAACTTGGAGGAGAATAAAAATGCCACAGTGGCTTCTAAATGCACGGGTTGGTGGGGTGATTCTTTTAGACGCTCGCCGATGGGAGGTATGGAGGAAGAGCAAAAGGGGGAGTTGGATAGAATTATGAAAGACGTTTATATTTCAAATAATCGAGACATTTGGCTTTGGGATTTGGTGACAGATGGTTCTTTCTCGGTTAGTTCCACTAGACGATGTATTGATGACGTGATCAATGGTGGTACGGGAGTGCCTACAAGGTGGATCAAGATGATTCCTATAAAAATCAATGTGTTTGCTTGGAAGATGATGTTGAATGGCTTACCTACGAGATGGAACATGTCTACAAGAGGCATAGACTTGGAGTCTATCTTATGTCCGGTTTGTGGAGTTAAAGCTGAAGAGATTGGTCATCTTTTTTTCGAGTGTAGTTTTGCTCAAGAGATTTTTACTAAAATTGGAAAATGGTGGGATTTAGTTTTACCAAACGATTGGTCTTTAGCGAATTGGAGGACTTGGCTTCAAGATTTGAGATTACAAAAGCTTACTAAAGAAGTTCTGGAAGGAGTGCTTTATGTGGCGTGGTGGTACATCTGGAGATTTCGGAACGATACAATCTTTGGAAAAACACTTCCTAAAAAGAGTGTTATATTTGATGATATTGTTGCTCAATCGTTCCTTTGGTGTGATAGTCGGTCTAAGAAAAAAATAGATTGGAACTTGTGGCATTTAAATCCTTCCTTAATTGTGATGTAATTGTTTTATTTCTGTGCTAGTTTTTGCTAGTTGCCCTTATAAAATTTAGCTGTTCAAAAAAAAAAAATAGAATGATTATTTTTCATTAAGTTCATATTAAACATTGAAAATTTCTGGTATGTTAATTCATTTCATTTACAAAAATATTCTATTCGGGACACTTGTTATTATGTTGATCGGTTTAGCCAATAAAATCTTCAAAATATAAAATTTGCTCGACATGTATTTACACATCATTACAAAGTTAAGTTAATGAAATATCAATATATATGTTCGACCACTTACTTAAACAAACTTCTTTTCTTATATATCATATTCTAATTTTCTTTTATTTTAAACAAAATAAAAACATAATTAACTAATAGTTAAAAATTTTATTGTTGTTTCGGTTTATAGTTTGATGATCAAATGAAATGCATGAAATTTGATCCTAAATTTAGAGAAAATGAAGTATATTGCTATCTTACATAAAAACATTATTTAAAATAAAAGTGATCAATACATTGATTCATTTGGCTATTCATAGAATATACTCTAAGCACCAATTATAAATAAATAAATAAATAAATACAAAGTGAGTTAGTATCTAAAATGGATACGGAATCCATTCATATCTATTAATTTATTATTCTTTCACTTGGGTGGATAATATTCGCTAATTCTTGAATCCGACGTCATCCATCACTTAAAATATTTTTGTATTTGGTTTTATTCATTATTGGAGATTTTTGTATTATAGATTACGTTAATGCTTGATGAGTAAAGAGTTGTCGTATTCTAATATTCTATTGTATTATTGGTGGACCCAGAACTTGTAAATTAGACATATACACATTGGATTACGGCTGCATGTTGAAGAGAATGTGTATGCCGAGAAGAGTTCATACTCAAAGAGTGCATACATAAGTCAAAAGACGGGTTTGCAACTATCTTCATAGATTGGTTTGCTTGACGTACATTACAAAAATGTTGGCCAAATTGATAATTTTGGTACGACAATTTATAAATCAAACTATAGCCGGTTCATAGTTTACGATGAAATTGAAGAATAGAAGAAAAAAATAAAAGTTAACGACTCATATTACGTTTCACCGCTTAAGATCTCGTTTAATATACATTAGCATTGTTTTCGTGACACTCTTGAGAGAGGTATATTTGTATACAAAACACATATAATCTTATTAAGTTGATTGACTTACGTCTATATGTGTTTTTATTTGATTCTCTGTTTAGAGCAAAGAGACATTGTGACAAGAAGGGGGACCGATTGACAGGATACATCCACAAATCTCTCAAAAAAAAATTCACTTCGAGTTTTTCTCATTCGAAAATTGAAATCCATGATGATAAAACAAAACCGACAAAGCTCTCTCGTATTTATGCAGATAAGAAGGTACAAACTAGGTAATATTAAACATACACTCTCGATATCTTAAATATACCCTTATTATGAATTTAATCAACCATCAATGTACTAAAATCAGAAAAAAAAAATTTACATAATAATCTTTACCGTTTAAAAAAATCACAACTTTAGTCCAAATTTGTATTTTATTACATGGGCGGTCCTCATAATTTTAGTTTATTGCAATCTTGGTCACAATGATATTATTTTGTTTCATAAATCATAATTGATATGAAGTTACTATTTTACCCATATCTTTATTACCATTAGTTTTCTTAAATTTTCTAAATATTTATCAACTTAAGACCATACACCTCCCCGTAATAGAAAAATAGCACACCCATCATGTCTCGTTCATTCTACTACATATTTTCTCACTCTTGTGGTTGTCATCGTCGCCCTAACTATCGCCACTCTCCCCCATAACCACCAAACACATCCGCTCCTTCCTATAACCGCCCCACCTCCTCACTTTCCCTTCCCTTCCCTTTTTCCCTCTCCGATGACCATAATTTCTGCCCCTAACCATTGCCACTCTCCACCACCAATCGCCAAAACATATCTTCCTTCTTATCACCCTACACCCACCCTTGAACATATTAAATGACGAAAAATATGCTAAAACTCAAAGATCCTAGGTTTATATATGGGTTTGAAACAAAAAAAAAAGATGAAGATGATAGAACTTGAAGATTGATCAATTATGATTGTTGTAGGATCAAATTGACTTGGACCGCTGAAGATAAAGCTTTGCTGTAGGTTCATATATAGGCTTTGAAACAAAAAAACAACAAACATGGTTGAACTAGAAGAGGGTTTCAAAAGGTTTCGAATCCAAAACATCTAATAGTCGCAAAATTAACTTAAGGTGATGGTTTCAAATGGTTTTAAATCCAGTATATCTTGTTATGATCCAGAAAACCTAATGATTTCAAATCCAAAAAAATTAATTGTTTTAAATGGTTCTAAATAGTTTCAAATCCAGAAAACCTAGTGATTGAAATGTTAGAAGTATTTATGTAATTATACATCATATTTGTATATATTATTTTGTGGCCCAATGTATATGAGCCCACTTTTATTTAGCCCTTAGTGTTGTAATCCATATTTATATCGATGATATTTAACCATACAAATTATACGAAAATAATATTGTTACATGGTATCTGAACATTCTTACTACAACCCTAATTGTCGTCTTCTTCAAGCAACTTCTTATCTCTTGTCGATTTCTTCATCATCGACATTTCTTATTCTTCTCTTTCTCCTTCATCCTTTCTTTTCACATGGTTGATAATACCAATATTGAGAAACCATACGGAATTACGAACATAAAATCGTACATTCCCCTTAGTTTAGACCTTGATCACTTGAATTACCATGCTTGGCATGAGTTGTTTCAAACTCATTGCATGTATTTGACCACCTAGACGGCACAAACAACAAAACCGATGATGCAAAAATGGAATCAAATAGACTCCGTTGTGAAATTGGATCTATGGAACATTGTCTCAACCACTCCTCTAAATGATCTTGAAGAAGAACGCCACCGCAAGCCATGTGTGGAAGTGTAATGTCCCAATTTTCACAACCAATTTATTCATTTTTAAAATTTAAGTTAAATGTCAAAACCATATACATTGTACTTTTTTATTGCAACATTTGCATGGATCCACAATTTGATGCTTGACAATCATACATATTAAAATACCCATCAAGGGCTACTTGAGGAATACCCATGTGGTAATCTACACATAAAATGATATCATTTGTCAACTCATTTTAATATATTTTTTAAGAATTTCCATGTTAAAAAGAATATATATTTCTTGATGTAGTATTTTGATAAATTTGAATCATATATCCTTCTATTGTTTCTCCTTCTAACGGAGCCTTTGCCGAAAGCCTAATCAACATGGACTATTTGAGTGAGAAGTTTGCCTTCATCCATTGAGGATATAACTTTCTCTACTTCTTCAAAAGTTTCATATCCAATAAGTGCATAGCCTTGGAAAACAATAATACATTTTGTCATAATTATTTCGTAAAATAGAGTTTAGTATGAGTTTTAATTAAGATAGGAGAGCTTTTATTTACTTTACCTTACACACATCCAATTCCACAGTTAATAGATGCGAATTTTTTATTTCCCCATATTCTCCAAATATATTTTGTAGGTCGGTCCTCTTGTACTTTTTCATGAACTTTGGTTAGCCCTTAAAAATTAACAACAATTACATGTAAAAAATTATAACCATACATCGTTATATAAAATAAGAAATATTAATGTAGATACCAAATAAAGATAAACATGAAAAATAAAACTCACAATTTGCCTGCTTGACTATTCAAATACTCACTAAATTTGTCAGCAGTGCGGTCACCATTATAGCCAAAACCATAAAATTTCAATATTTAAACATAAGTATATCATGTTCCTTTATTTGATAAAATAAGCTCTAGTGAAAAAAATTAAGGCAAAAACATTACTCACTCTATTGGCTTAGTTATTAATCACATAATTATAAAAAAACATGTCACTTATGCATTTAATCAAACATCATACATGCATTTTTATCACACATAAATTATCCAATTTATATGATCACTCGCCTTCTACTAACATATAAGCCTTTCAATCACACTTCTATATTCAGATCCATTACCTTTAATATTGTTCTCCTAAAGCTTCACTTGAAATATGAATATATCATATATGATAAAGAAAAGATAAAGGTGCTAAAAATTTAGAAGTCATTAAACGATTTAATTAGAAAATTTTAACCATGAATGATTCATAAAGAGAAATTATGTTAGTTTTATAAGAACTTGGTGATGATAAACTTAATGTCCTTTTTCTTTTAATTCGTAAGTTTAGATGGTCCATTTCAACTCTTACCCAAAATAGGGATTTATTTTTGTAAAAAAATCAACTTACCATTACAATATATGGGCAATAAGCCAATAACACAAACATTTGGTGGGTGAAAAGGTAGAATAAAAATGGCATGTGAGAAGACATCATGAAGATCACTAAAGCTTGGAGTAAAAAATGAATCATCAAAAACTATGGTTGAAACACCATCAATTGAATGGATTTATCAACATATTTGTATGATACAAGCATGGAGAAGAAACATAGAATTTCAAAAATAACATCACATTCATTACAATTTGAGAGAATAAAGACCTTACTTAGATAGTTCGAGTTACAGAACCAACCAAAAATATGGGGATAAGATGTTTTAGACATGACTTACTTGAAACCTCCATCTGACACCATTGATCCTTGTCATCTTCTTATTCTCTACAACACATTGAAGAAAATAGTCAATAATCAACCCATGGAGAGGGGAATCCTAGTGAAAAGAATTGACATTCGCCTCAAAAGAGGCGAATTCAATATATAGTAGGAGGAGATGGAAACAGTTTTGGGATAACAGTGGAGAACGTGGGTTCAATTTTGCTCATCAGCCCTTCACATTAATTAAAGAGGCGGAGAAAAGTTATTAGGAGGTTACATAGCAGTTAAACAACCAACAAATAAGGATTTATTACGAATGAGATTGAGTTTTAGCTTGATTGAACAACTAGGAAAAGAGACTACAGTTAAATGACTCATTGCAGTTATATAAATATATAATGTGGGGAAACCATATGTGTAATAAAAAAAACCCAAATAACGGTTTGAGTTAAAAACAGTTGTGGAGACGAGATAATTGACATACAATAAGGATCATGTATGTAATATCATTTAATTTCTAAATATCATATTTGTCCGGCCTAATTTCTAAATATCATATTTATCTTTCATAAGCTTTTAAAATATCATATTTGTCCAGCCTAATTTCTAAATATAGTACTTGCCCTTCATAAACTTTCAAAATATCAAATTTGCTTAAACTCTACTTGCTGGTCCTCCTAATTCCTAAATCTCTTCTCCAACATATGGGTTCATCGTGTCGTTTCCAACATCTTGTTCATTGATATTGTCTCCAACCATTCTCTTAGAAGAAAAATGGAGAAAGGGATCATTGAATACGATATTAATGAACATGATGTTGAAGATGAGAGGACAAACTCAAATGCTAGAGAAAAGACAATATGAATTAGGAGAGACCAGCAACGAGGGTTTAATAAATCCATTTTAAATATTTTAAACTTAGATTTATAATAGGGGTATAATAGTCGATTGATAAAATAAGGATTTAAAATAATTTTAAAATTTTAAAAATAAGGATTTAGAAAAATATGATTTTTTGAAAATTTATGAATAATAAATATGATATATAAAAATTAGATTTGACAAATATGATAATTTAAAAGTTTATGAATGATAAATATGATATTTAAAAATTAGACCTGACAAATATAATATTTTAAAATTTTATAAAAAAAATTAAACCAAACAAACATAATATTTTAATATTTAAATAAATATATACGAAATTCTCTATTCTTTAATTTACTCTGAAAAAGAAAACAACAAATACAAAACCAAATCTGTAATTTATTGATTTATTCACAAACCTTCTTTCCTTTCTCAAAAAATCGTACATCTACCAACCCGTTCGACGAAATGCCTTCGTCCTTAACTCGAAGACTAATTGGTTTCCCTGGCCTCACATCATCTCGCAACCATTGTTCCAGGGCGCACTCCAAAAGGCTGATGGTGACTCTAGTGGTTGCCACCACCCTTGACCCGGCCTCTATCGGCCCGGCCTCCGCCCTCTTATCCATGCCAGGATGGCACCCTGGACCTTTTCTTCAGGTTAACGTCAACATCCTCTTCTTCATTTGTTCTTCTATTTCTCGGTAGTACAATCACATGAAATCCACAAAGAAAATGAATCATCCGTATAACTCAACCTATTTTTCATACAAAATTACGAATTCGAGCATAATCGCCATACTCAATCGATTTCCATTCTTAATTTGTGGTTTTGACTCTAAAGTCTTGGGTATAGGACATGGCGAGTTTTATGAACAAAGAGGTAAGGTTATTGAAACATGATAACTCGAGTGTCAGAGAGGATCACCTGGATAAACGTTGGGAAGCTGCCACCGGAGAGGTTGTGGATGATGTTATATTTCTTAGCAGGCACACGGCTGCTTCAAAACGGCCAGCACTAACCATTCACCCGATCGGTACATAGTTATCTGATTTACTTTAGAATCAACACTTCGCTCCATTAAGTGTTAATCATGGAGTTTATTTTAGGCGTTCCTCATTTACAAGAAGATGAGGTACCACCAGCAGGCGGCAAACCTGGATGGGCTGCACCTCCAAATACTCGAATGGGGCCATGGTTGCGGCTATTGAAAGCCATAGCTGAATCACATAACCTAACCCCCGAATTTGAGGTACATGTAAATATGTAATACAACATTAGGTTTCTTGTTTTACGAACTTGTATATTTCTGTTTATCTTCTTTTGTTCTTGTGTATAGGTTACACTAGAAGCCACACATCATGGACCTGTAATTGATTCTCCCACAATGTTTGTAGAAATTGGTATGCAAAATATTTTTAATCAAACCCATTGGAAACCATTAATGTTTACTAATTTAATGTTATGATTGTTTCAGGTAGCACAGAAGAGTATTGGAAGAGGCAGGACGCAGCACAAGCTATTGCTCTAGTTCGGTATCTCTTTGAGTATAATCTTGAATTTACTAAATTAACCTTTAAATATATCTAACATGAAAAATATCCCTATACCAAATAATTCTTTGTTTCTAATGTTGTCTTGAAGTTAGTCTGGAAAGGACTGGGGCTTGATGGAGGTGTTCCTGTTGGAGATTGGCGCAGGTGATGATCATCTTGGTTTATTATTTTCATTCAAGTAAAAAAGAGTTGTATATTATGAAGATTTTGGAACATTTTTTTTATATTTGCAACTTTTCTTACTCTTTTGCTTAAATTTGATGGTGTAGAGATAAAGGAAAAGGCAAAATTCTTGTAGGGGTTGGAGGTGGACACTATGTCCCAAGGCATATGGATATCGTTCTGTAAGTTTTTATGAAACACTCATTTATAGCTTACCTGATTAAGCTCATTAATTCAAAAAGAAACAACACCTAATTAATCTTGTATGATGAATTATTTCAGGAAAAACGATGTTTGGGTTGGTCATCTAATTTCAGGGTATTCTTTGCTAATGGAAGAGAATGAAGATGGAGTAGGTGGAACTTGGAGGGAAGCAATTAAAGTTGCATATGATGTTACAAAAAAAGCGTTCCCAAAGGGACAAGTTCTCGTTCATCTTGATCAAAAGTACGTTTTTCCTTTTAACAACAACATTCCATGTTTAGATTTTCTGTCCACAAGATTTATTTATTTGTATATGAGTATATCAAAGCCTGTTTTAGGTACTATAAATAGTAAACATTAGTCTAATTTTAAGTTTTTAACACAAACAAGATAATATAAGTTGGCCTAATTTGATTGCAGGAGCTTTAAAAGTTGGCAGAAAAATGCTATTTTGGGGTTCTTGAAAGAGCAGAATATAAACGTTGGCAAGCCGTCTGATTTTTGCTGATTTTTTTTTAAGAAATTACAGAATCCATAAACATTGATGGTCTGCTGGATTGTTTATTCTTCTGGTACTGTGTACCAAATTGTTGTTATCATTACAAAATCAAGTTACACATTGGTTATATATAAAATTTCTAAATAAGTTATTTTCTTGACTGTTTGATTTGTTTATGAAGCTACGATCTTTCGTTCAAAGGGAAAATAAGAGAATTTGCATCTTCTAGTTTCTTTTCTTTACTTATTTTTCAAGTACTTAGCGTACAAATCTGAAGCTGTGGCTACTGATCATAATAATAACAATTATTATTATCATATACTTAGGACAAGTCTTGACTAAAAATACGGAAGTCTAACTTGCACTGAATACTGAAACACAATTGCTTAAATAAATAGATAAACTAAAATCTTGCGAACTTTTACACCACAATGTACCAAAATTTCACATTTTACAGAAAAAAAAAAACTAGTATACTAATTAGGAAAAGTAAAAAAAGAAATGGGACCAATTTTGCAATGAACATTGAATTTCAGTTGCTGTAAGATGAGTTGTTATGTGTGGAATTTCGTTAATTTTTTGTTATTTCTTTAAGAAAGTAATTAAATTCGTCATTTTCTCTTCTATCTATAGAACCAAACATGATAACAATGTTGAATATAAAAAATACTGCATCATATATTATATCATAAAAAACAAACTTGTCATGTTTAACAGAGCATTATGTTATTAATATAACATACTGAAATCATTGAATGATATAACTTAAGACTATATGATCATATGACAATTTGATATTCCCAATTCACACAAAAACCCATATACACACATGTCAACACATTCTCTTTTCATTCTTTAGTTAAAGAATGATAATTTACTATTACAAATGGATATGAAATCCCAACTCACACAACACTTAAAAGAATAAGATTACACAAAACGTTAGTATTTTTGCATAATATGACACCATAAAGAGTCCAACTTGTTGACTTTTACACCAGTCAACTTCTTAAAACAAAAGATTGCAAATGCAATCTTGCATTGGCAGCCATGGCAATTGACTCCTCATCTTTCTTCTCTTTTGCAGCAGCAATTAAAGCCATGTAAGCTTCTTGTGCCTCTTCCATTTTACTCATATCCATATCATCCTGCATATTATAACACAACAATTTTAGAAATTAAATCTTGAAAAATGTATAGATCATGGAATGGTATTTGCTTACAATTTCAGAAAGGTGACCATGATCTGGGGTCACATCATACTCTTGGTCTGAAAGGGTATAATTGTCATTTGACAAGCCTTCAAATAACAGTGTATATGATGACATCTCTCCTTGATAGGCATTCAGATCTTCCTGGAGCTTTTCCACTTTGTTTTTGGAAGTCATTGCTTCCCACTGTAATCTCTCTACAGCTGCTTGTTTATCAGCAAGCTTTATCTGTGGAAAAAGACGATTTTACCCCTGAAACCTCCAATCTTGAGAATTTTGTTTATACGTACCTTTACATCAGCTAATTGTGCTTGAGTAGACCGAAGCAACACATCCTTTTCTGCCACCTGTTTCTTCATTTGATCAAGTGTGCTATGAACAGAATTAATTTCATTTTTTGAAGCTTCTGCGGTCTTCAAAATTTCATCTTTTTCAAGCAACTGTTTTTGCAGATCCTCCACTTTTGTCCTCAATTCAACCAATTCTTCCCTTTCTTTTGTCAAAACTGCATTTGATGAAAACATGGAGATGCCATCAGCACCTCCATCTTGTTCATTGCCACCACCATTTTCCCTGCGCTTTTTTCCAGGAATTGATTGAGCATTCCTACCTTTTGCTTCATTCATCTGAAAAAAAGTACGAACATAAATGGGAAAAAATGGTGTCATTTATGAAAACAAAAGAGAAAGCCTTGCAACATATGGATATGTCGTAATTGAAGCCAAGCAATCCAAAATCACGAGCTAATGTATCTCCATATGAGACGAATTACCTTATTAGAAATTGATTCTCTTGACGGCGTCTTGGTGTAGATCATTGATCCCCTACGAGTGTAAGAACTAGTTGCCTTTCGGTCCTACAAAGAGAAACAAACCCGATTTGAAATTTAGAAGTTCAAATATTTGTGGGGTGGGGGGGAGTCGGTTTCGAGAAAACCTAATTGAATCGAATATAGATAAGCAGATAACCATGTTAGAAATCAGAAAAATCAAGAAACCCTAATTCAGTCGAAGTATATTTAGAGCACACTAGAAATCGAAAATTAAGAGGGGTATCGTGCTTTATTTGAACCGAATTTCAAAAGAGGCCTAACAAATGGAAGCATGAACACAGATATGTAGTGGGTGTGAGTGACAGAATGAGGGCGACATACAATTAAAGACTGAACGAGTGGAACGATCTCGACGAGGTCATTGAAGAGAAGACGGTCAACATTGCCGGCGGCAGTAGTGGCGGTGGAATTTGAAAAGGCGGAAATATTACGGCGGTGAGAAGGCGAAGAAGGGCGGAGATCTTCGCCGGAAAGCCATGAAGTTGGTTCTCCACTACCAAAACCAAAGTTAGCATTGTCCTGCTCCAAATCAAAGTGCTGAGATGACTGATGATACATTCCTGGATCTTCGTTTTCTTGAAATTATGGCTTCGAAACGGGAATCAGATCAAGAAAACAAACCCAAAAACTGAAACTGTAACCGAACAAAATTTGATTTTGAAAAAGATGAAGAAAAAAAGCGAGAAACGACTGAAAGATGGTAAAGAGGGATAGGAGACTTTTTTAAGGAAAATAGAAAACCAAAAATATTTTCCTGTTTCAAATTCAGAAATTTGATGTGACTGAAATTTTAGGTAAATTTTTGATGAATTGGATGGATAAAGGAGCGACTTATTTTTCGATCGATTTTTATTTTAAATTAGACTTGTGTATTACGTTAGATAATATAAATAAAATGTTAAATAAAAAAATTTAAACATTAAAATATAAAATTTAATTAGAGTAAATTACACGGATAGTCTTTGTGGTATAAGGTAATTTGCACATTTGGTCTCTAAATCTTTTTTTTAACCCAGAGGGTCTCTAATTCTTGGTTTTGTTGCGCGTTTGGTTCCTCCCCGACATGAAAAAACTATTTTGTCCTTATTGATATTCTTTTAATCTTTTTACTATTATTTATATTATTATTATTAAAAAAATTGGTAACTAATCTTTGAAAAATTATATTGGCTCTCTCTCTCTCTCTCTCTCTCTCTCTCTCTCTCTCATATCATCGGTTTACAAACTCGATCCCCTTTCTCTTTTCTCTCAAATTTCTGTCTCTTCTCTCGTTACATCCGGAAATTTTTAGCAAATATCAACAATTAAATGCTACATTCTACAATATCAAGAAACATGAAAAGAAAGGAATCAAACGTTGATTGGAGCTATTAGATTAAGAACAAAAAGGGTTAATCACGAGAATTGTTAGATCGTTTTAAGTAGATAGGAATCATTATAAATCAGTTCGATCTAAAAAATACTACACGAAATTCAAATATAGTTAGAACAAATAGAGTATTAAGAGATGGAGCTATCCGATTAGATTGAACAACCAGAAGAGAGATAGAGAAAAGGAAAAGGATGAGTAGGGGTTTATTACCTTCATTGGAGGAGGAAATCTGAAGGGATGACTGGGGTGTTGCATGTGATGTTGCACCCAATTTTCTTCCTCTTTTTTTCAAAAACATCCTGCAGACCACGTAATACCATCCACCAATTTTTCCTTCTCTTTCTTCAAAAACATCCTGCAGACCACCTAATTTGAGAAGGTAATCGGAGGCTACCATTCTTGACGAAATTGAGCTTTTCCATTTCCTAAATTTGAGAGCCTTAGCTGCCTTGTCAAAGGAAAGCGGGGCTGCCAATCGCTGTTGATGGGGGAATACTCTTACTCTGAACTGGCGCTGGCCTGGGCATCGTTTGCCCCAATGATGGCGAAGAAAAAGGGTGAAATCTTCGATCAGTACCCATCAGATGTAACGAGAGAAGAGACAAAGAGATTTGAGAGAAAAGAGAAAGGGGATCGAGTTTGCAAACCTGTGATATGAGTGAGAGAGTGAGAGAGAGATCCCATAGAATTTTTCAAAGATTAATTACCAATTTTTTAATAATAATAATATACATAATAATAAAAATTTAAGAAAATATCAATAAGGAAAAAAATAGTCTTTTCATGTCTGGGAGGGAACAAACGCGCAACAAAACCAAGAATTATGGACTGTCCGAGTTAAAAAAAGAATTAGGGACCAAACGTGCAAGCTACCCCATACCACAAGGACCGTCCGTGTAATTACTCATTTTTTTTTAACAGCAAGAATATCATTAAAGAGGCTCAAGCAAGGAGCTAGAGCAACGAGATTACATCATGTTCGGTTTAACATTCCAATCCTCCCAACAAATCGCACTAGCTTTCCTGTCCCTACATTTTAGCCACTGAAAAGCCAAGAGTTTAATTTTCTCAACAATCATGACACACCTATCCACTTTACCCTTAAATATAATTTGGTTTCTATGAGACCAAATACTCCAAATAAAGGCCGCAAAGATGCATCCTAGTCTTCTTCCTATGTCTTTCCTTTTGCCCTCGATGGTCTCTATACAGTCAAGCATATCATCGATCGAATCCTTTCCCCGGGGTAAATCCGAGCACCAATCCTGAAGCAGCACAGCGACTTCCTTCACAAACGAGCACTGACCGAATAAATGAGATTCATTTTCTTCAAATCTGTTGCATAGCGGGCATAATGTGTTCCTCAAATTAACTCCACGAGCAGCAAGGTTGGCGCGCGTAGGAAGTCTCCCAAGACTAGCCCGCCATAAGAGAATATTAGCTTTTATCGGGGCTATGCGATTCCAATAAGTACTACAATTCGAGTCTCCTAGTAAGAAGCTATCAAGAAGCTTTCTACAAGAGGAAACCTTGAATTTGCCATCGTCTTCCAGACCACATTCCCAACCGACCTCCGTTGAATAAAAGATGCTTCTAATGTCAATGTTACCCAATCTGATGTTGTTATTAAGATTCGCAATTGCATACCAGACCCCACTTCTAGAAGCCCGCGAGGGTATATTGCCCAAACTACCCTCCATCCCATGAATATCACAAATCACTTCCTTCTACAGCATACCGTCTTCTGATTTGAATCGCCACCACCATTTAATCAGGAGCGCATGGTTTAGGGATTGAAGACTCCCAACTTCTAACCCCCCAGACTCCTTGGAGTTAAGGATTTTATTCCATGCCACCCACGAAATCTTCTTCCGATCCGAGACACCTCCCCAAAAGAATCTGCACCTGATACTTTCCAGCTTCCTAATAACCGCCACCGGGGCCTTGTACAGCGAGAACATATACGTCCCCAGGCTCCCAAGGACCGCCTTACACAATGTTAACCTGCCACCAAACAAAAGAAGCCGGGCCTTCCAGGAGGAAAGCTTCTTTTGAAACTTTTCAATCAGAACCTTCCATAGACTCACTCTATTAAAGCTTCCACCCACAGGCAATCCCAAGTAACGAAAGGGGAGTGTCCCGTCGCTACAACCCACTAGACTCGCTATTTCTCTAATATTCTCTTTATTAACCCCAATTCCAAAAATTGTACATTTGTCGAGATTAATCTTGAGCCCCGAACAAATGTAATAACATCTTAAAATACGCAGCAAATTTTTTACATTTTCCTTGGTCTACTCTCCCATAAAGATCGTGTCATCCGTAAATTGAAGAATAGAGATCGGGTTACTGTCGTTATGAATCTTCACACCTTGGAATAAGTTCTTTTCCATTGCCTCCTGCATCATCACCCGTAAGCCTTCCGCAGCGATAATAAACAAAAATGGGGAGAGCGGGTCTCCTTGTCTTATCCCTTTTTCCATACTAAATTGATTTGTTGCCGAGCCATTAACTAGAGCCGAGATTCTAGGTGAGGAAACGCATGCCATAATCCAAGAACGCCATTTCTTTGAGAACCCCATTTGTTTCATCGTATTCTTAAGAAAGTTCCAGTTGAGGGTATCAAACGCCTTCTCAAAGTCTATCTTAAAAATCAAAGTTTGCTTCTTTTTCTTTTTAGCCCAATTGAAGATTTCGTTTACGATGAGGGGACCGTCAAGAATAGAACGGTCTTTAATGAACGCGGATTGCTCTCTACCGATGATCGAAGGGAGAACTAACTTCAATCGATCGGCTAAGCACTTAGAAATAACCTTTGCGACACAACCAATAAGATTGATTGGGCGAAAGTCACCCAAATGTAACGGGTCCCCACATTTAGGAATTAAAGTGACAAAAGACGCGTTGCTCCCCGGATTAATCTTTTTGTGAGTTTCAAAGAAATGAACCGCCATAAAAAAGTCTTCTTCAAACACATTCCAAAAACGTTTGATGAAGGCAAAAGTGAACCCGTCCGGCCCAGGAGCCTTATCCGACCCACACGCCCAAACCGCAGCTTTGACTTCCTCTTTCGAAAACGGCTCCACCAATCTTCTTTTTTGATCTATAGATAACATCCTAAATTTGTTACTAACGAAGCAGGGCCTGTTCTTATGCTCGTCTTTAAACTTGTTTTAAAAAAAACGAAAAATTTAACGTTTCACCTGGTCCGGGTCTGTGCTCCAAACTCCATTAATATTTAAACCATTGATTCTGTTCCTATTGAGTTTATTCGCCAACATCCCATGAAAGAAGCTGGAGTTCTTGTCTCCTTCTAAGACCCATCTGCACCTCGCTTTTTGTTTTACATCGAGCAAGTTTTTTCGATCCAACTCTTCAAGAGAAACTAGCAGCTTTGAACGTTCATTGATCATATCTTTATCAAAATACCGAGATTCTCCAATCGTATCTAGCGCCGTAATCTGCTTGATTAAATCATCTTTATATTTTCTCTGATTTTCACTAGTCTTTAGCCTCCAAGATTTTATGTTATCTTTTAGGAAACGGAGCTTCCTAGAAAGACGCTCGATCTTAGAGAAGGTGTTAAAACCATCTATACTTTGATTCCAGCTCCGTCTCACCACCTCTTCAAAACCGACTTCCTCAATCCACGAGTTGAACAAACGGAACGGAGACGGACCGTAGTCCTTACAATTGGTATCCAGCATCACAGGGGAATGGTCGGAGTAGAGTTTGGGCAACACAATAACTGAAGAATTCGGGTAATCAGAAACAAAACCTTCCGATAAAAGAAATCTGTCCAGTTTGCTGAATTTAGCACCATCCTTGCTCATCCACGTGAAGCTTTTCCCACCCATCCGAGGTTCAATTAATCCCGTATCGCTTATGAACGTGTTGAAAATCGCAGCTCCGCTGGCACAAAAGGAAGAACCTTTCCTTTCTCTTTCCAACTTAACCTCGTTGAAGTCCCCGCAAACAATCCAACTCATCACGCCCCTGCTCGACATCAGATTCTCCATCTCAATGAAAAGAGACTTTTTACAGCTTTGCTCTTGGGGGGCATACACGTTAATAATCCCACCTTGCTTCTTGCACACCTTCCAGACTCCGATTATAGCTAAGAAGTGGTTCGATTTTACACAGTCAATAATCTGAAAATAACTCGGATCCCAAATCGAGAGAATACCACCTGAACGGCCTATCGAACCAACCCAATCAAACTCACACTGAGATCCACCCCAAATGCTTCTAATGAGATCCAAATCAATCGCCTTCAAATGAGTTTCTTGAATACAGAGGATTTTGATTTTGCTATTGAGCACCAAACCTTTAATCCAGCTTTTTTTTAAAACGGAGCTGAAACCGTTAATGTTCAGGGAGAGACAATTTAACATTTTTTCCATCTAGCACCTTCTCTGTAAATTATAATGTTAATTACTCATTTAATTAATTGATATTGTTTTAGTATTATACTATTTTTAAATTATAATGTTATTGTATCCCATACTAAAAACAAAATAAAAATAACCACAATATCATACATGATAGGGTGGGTACATGTGGTGGTAATAGAATTCATAATCTGGTCGACTAATTGGTAAAATGTCCAAATTTGACCAACAGTTTTTTGATAGGAGTCAAAACAAATGATACATCATACATGTATTATCCATCTTACAGTTAAGCAATATAGTAATTTAATTTTCTCTAAAACTCCAGATTTTTTTTTATGGAAAGGCAAACTAATAAACTTAAACCTTCATCTTCTGAAAGGAGACAAAACTCACAATCTAAGGACCGTAAAGCTAGAGAGACACGATTGAGCCAAAACATCAAGGGTTAAAGTTTAAACCCACAAATTGTATGATTTCTCCACGTTAGCCTTTTAAGGCTCAAACTGTATTCTTACCGTTCGTCGTTTAACATACAAGCTTTCTTTCTGGATCCATGAATCCATTGGCTCCATTTTAATTTGCAAGCACACCTATATTAAATAATATTCTAATATGATTTTTAATCGTTTCTTCTCCACATTAGCATCTTAAGGCTCAAATGACGCCACGTTTATGTATTATACTAGGCGTATTCCCGCGCGTTGCGCAGGAGTAAATTAATATAGTAAAAATATATTGACCAATCAAATATAAACATAAACATTTTAGATTTAATCAAAATATGAAAAACAAAAAATAAATCAAACATATGACATATGTATCAATAATAATTTTCATCCAAACATCGAACAAAAAAATATAACACCTTTTTTGGAATTAATTATTATAGATGGTCCAACATTAAAAATATATAAAAATATATTTACATAAATTATCTCCAAATTAAAAATAAATATAAAATAAAACATACCAGTAATAACATAAATAAGAGTTTAAAGTAATTATTGTATGTTGTCAAGTCGTATTTTCCTTCATCTTATTTTCCAAACTCTACCAAAATAAGCTACCCATCCTATGCGAACTATATATATCTTTATATTAACTAATGTGTCATAAGTAACAATTAAGTACCATAAGTTCAAAAACTTTTGGTTGTAGTGGTTAATTAGTTGAAATGTGAAGAGATTGTGTATTAAAATAAATTAATGGTGTTGGTAATAGTAGGAAGTTTGAAGTGTTGAAAGTTTCAAACATATATTATATATTTATAAAAAAATATATCTTCATATAAATATATAGATTGTTAATTGATTTATAACTACCTGTGAAAATTTTCAATAATTATAAAAAAAAAAATTATATATTTTTTAGTTAGGTTTAGATTTCAATTTAGGTTTTATATTTTACAGATTGAAGCCTTTTAACTATTTTGAAAAAAAAAACATTTGATCATTATCTAAGTTTAGTTTATATTTTGATTTTGGTTTTGCATTTAGACCATTGTTCGATCAACAAATTCAATGTATTATATTGTCAATTAAAAAGTTTAACTTTGGTTTTGTATTTAACATCATACATTAATTAACAACTTAAGTATAGTATATTAATAATTCCAAAATTCGATCATCAAGATGATATATTTTATATTTAATAAATAACTTAATGTTGGAAGTTGAATAGTTAAGAGTTTCAAGTCGATATGATGAAAGTAAAATGCTCTAATATTTAATAAATAACTTAAATGTTGGAAGTTGAATAGTTAAGAGTTTTAAGTCGATATGATGAAAGTAAAATGCTCTAATAAATGTAAAAATTATTATAAATCATTCATCGTAATCAATATTTAGTGATATAAAATCTAGATTTAAAATATATATGAAAAAATGAGCCAGTCTTTAAAAATCAATAATTAAAATTATAGAAATATAACCAAGTCTAACATGTATTAAGTGCTTAGAACATTTGAAGCGTTTTCTGAAAAAGATAATTTATTATTTTAATATTTTAATAATTCAATTTCATACATTAATTATTTGTATGTCAAACTTCTATGTATTCGGAATTGTAAGTCTTGAGTTGAATACATTATGACTTGTTACTCAACCAACAATATAATCATCTATTTTAAGTTAATTGTATATAGACAATCCAATATTAAAAATATAACACATTAACATGAACTACATTAGAATCTAATACAAAAAAAAACGTACTAAAAATAATACATATATTATCTTTGAGGAATGTATTATTGTAGATCGTTTCTTCGTAAAACTTGTAGGTAAAATAAATATAATTTAGCCTTGTCAAATAACGCTAATATGAAAAAATATTATATGAACCAAATGACCACTAAATACTTTATCAAACAACATAAGCCCACTTATTCAAACAATATACAACCATTTTGGTGAATATGGATTAGAAAACGTTACAATGAATAATCAATCTATTATATATCTTCCTACCGTTATGTTGCGGTAGAACCAATATGCATTTTGTTTATTGTCTTGCAACTTGTAATTTGCTTTAGCTTCTTCACATGTGTCCTTCCCAATACGATATAAACATATGTACCTTCGAAATATGTGTTCTCAACCATGCCGTTTTTCTCTTGCCTTGCGACTTGTAATTTGTTATAGTTTCTTCATGTTTCTCATTCGTAATACAATATAAACATATTCAACTTCAAAGTGTGTGTTTTCTCAAATCATCTTTTCTTCCATCATATTCTTCATGCTAGAATCTATATTTTCTTCCATCATATTTTTCATACCAGAATCTAATTTATATGTGAATTATGTATAACTCTTATATTAATTAGGTGTGATAACTAACAATAAAGTATCATAGGTTAAAAAAACTTTTGAGTTGTGGAAATATGAAAAGACATAAAAAGTTAGAAAATCAATGGAAATATCAAAAGTTATGGGAGTTTCAAATGCATGTGGTGCTTTGAAATATGCCTCTATTATAAGATATATAGATTAGGTTTTAATTTCTTAAAAATGGATATATATATATATATATATATATATATATATATATATATATATATATATATATATATATATATATATATATATATAGAGAGAGAGAGAGAGAGAGAGAGAGAGAGAGACACTTTGTTCTCAAGTTACACATCGTGAATTTCTTCTGCCAAATAAAAGCATATGTAAGTAAAAAATGTAGACAACCATTTTGCAAAACAAAACTCTTTTTAATTGACTTAATAAGCTTGACAACTAACTTTACATGAGCAAAATTTACACATTGATCTGCTAAAATTTCTCTATCTTGCCCTACCCTTGTCCTGTTAGGAATCGGACCGGGTACACGCAGCGGAAACACACTATCACACACACACAAACTCACGAAAATAAAGCAAGAAGAACACAAGGATTTTTACGTGGTTCGGATTCGGTGCAAATCCTACATCCACGGGCTACAACTAGAGAAATCTTATTAATACTCACAAGATTACAATTTATAACTCTTGTTTTGAGCTCAAGTGGTGCATTTTCCTTCAAGTGAATACCTATATTTATAGGCTTGAGAATGTATAAAATATATATAATTCTACCCCTCATTTTTGAAAAACTAAAATCTTCACCAACTTCCTTTGAATTCAAAATTTACCTAACAATCTCCCACTTGAAGATTTTGAACATCTCTCATTAATCTCCTAACATAACAAGTCTTCTAAGCTTCCAGTTCCCAAGAACAAGCTAAGACCCAGTCAAATTCCCTTAGTTGTAGCCGCCCCTCATCTTCAAGTACTAGAAGGGCCAGTTGAAGCTCCCACTAGCTCCAACTCGGCCGTGGCTAATCCCACCACCGACTCATCCTCTGTCTCAACCAGTTTGGACACTCCACCAGCTCCAGAGATACACCGAGGACCACTAACACTCTCCAAACTTTGCAAACTTCCAACAGGAGAGAGTTTTCCAATCTTAGTTTTCAAAACCCAACGGCTCTTTGTAACTGTACCCGGAACACACCTCGTGCTCCCACTGTCACAAAATCCCTTGAATGGTTTAGACTTTCCGACTCGTTCAGCTAAAATCCCCTTGGCTCCAGAATTCATGTTTGCAAAATGAACTCTCTTAGCACTAGATTTAGCGAACCAGATTTTGTCATGCTTAACGGGGATGGTCATACTTCCCTCAGCAGGTACCTTAACCATATACAATGACCCACGCTTCATACCTTGAGCAATCACCGAATTACCATTGACCACCATCTATTTACCACCACCAAACCTTACTTCCAGTCCTTGTTTATCCAGCTGACCAACATAAATCAATTTCTTCTTCAGCTCCGGAATCACCCTGACATTCTTCAGGTTCCATGTAGTTCCCAATGAAGTAACCAGATCAATATCTCCCATGCCCGTTACTTGAAGCATCTCGTCATTTGCTAACAGTACCTTCCCAAAATCTCCTTCTTTTAGATTCACCATCGTTTCTCCGTTGTTTATGGCGTGAAACGAAGCCCCGGAATCCATGACCCAAGAGTCTACACAGTTTTCTATACTGAGTATCAATGCATCTTCCTGATAAACATTCTCAGCACCAACACTGTTTAATTCTTTCTTTGGACATTGACTCTTAACATGTCCCACCTCTTGGCAGTTCCAGCACTTCACATTCTTCCAAGTTCTAGACGAACTTCTTTCCCGACTCCCACTGCTCCCACCGTTTCTGCTATTCCCTCTACCTCTTCCGATATTTAATAACTCAGAAGAAGAAGATCCACCTTGATTCTTGTGTCTGACATCCTCGCCAAGAACCAAATCTCTAACCCCTTCAAAAGTCATACCAATGGTCCCCACTGAACTTGTAACAGCGGTTACTGTTCCAGACCAGCTATCAGGTAGTGAAGCTAGTAGCAGTGAAGCTTGAGTCTCGTTATCAAATTTAATTCCCACAGATGACAATCTGGACAGAATTGAATTTAGATTGTTAATGTGAATCGTAACTGAGCTGTCTTCATTCATCCTTGTCGTGAACAATTCCCTCATCAAGAACACCTTGTTAGCCGCCGACGGTTTCTCATACATGTTCGTCAGAGCATCCATCATACTATGCGCCGTGGTTTCCTTCATGATGTTGAAAGCGACGCTCGACAATGTAATAACCGCCTTAGCTTTCTTGTCCTTTGAGTTCCACGCATCTTCAGCAGCTTTTTCCATTTTCTCCGGTTTGTCTCCAAGTACCACGTCCAAATCTTTCTGACATAGCAATGCTTCTAATTGCATTTTCCACCAGCTAAAGTCAGAACCGTTGAACTTCTCGATTACAACCTTGTCTTCAGCCATTACGACAAACAAGAGACAAATATTTTATAGTACTTTTGTGTGACAGAACAGTACCCTTCAAAGTACCGAGATACCTTTAATACGATTAATAGAAATTAGTTTCTGATGTGGAAGATCAGACAAAACTGCAACCACAGAGCAAACTCTAATTTCTAAAACCGAGACCTCCTCCAAAACCCGAAGCTCTGATACCAGTTGTTAGGAATCGGACCGGGTACACGCAGCGGAAACACACTATCACACACACACAAACTCACGAAAATAAAGCAAGAAGAACACAAGGATTTTTACGTGGTTCGGATTCGGTGCAAATCCTACATCCACGGGCTACAACTAGAGAAATCTTATTAATACTCACAAGATTACAATTTATAACTCTTGTTTTGAGCTCAAGTGGTGCATTTTCCTTCAAGTGAATGCCTATATTTATAGGCTTGAGAATGTATAAAATATATATAATTCTACCCCTCATTTTTGAAAAACTAAAATCTTCACCAACTTCCTTTAAATTCAAAATTTACCTAACATGTCCTTTTGAAGTAGCAGTGCTACTGGCAAAAAAGAAAAGAATTAGTTGTTAGTATAATGATGTGCTATTACTTTGCATTCCAGTTCTTACTTATTCAACTTTATAACTTTCATATTTGCTAAAGATTTAGTAAACAATGACAATTTCAATGATAAAGTTGTATAAAAAATCCTTTTATGAAATATACAAATCTTGAAGATAGATTAAAACAGGAAGCCAAACGATAACACAAAAAAGAAAAAACAAGTAGGATGAAATAGACTAAGGTGTTGTTTCTTTTGACTTAATGGCTACAACCATACAAGACCTTTATAGTAATTGGAATGTCCACTGTGCTAGAAACTGCGTGTATAACATTTTTCATTAGCATTGGTTTTGAAAGAAGAGCTGATACAACACGTTTATTATAACCACAAGATCAATTGGACATCCCATATTGACATCAACGAAATCAACCATACATTCTTTTTCTATAAGTTCAGCAGCTTTAGCAACCGTATTAGGAAATGCTCCGCATATTTGTACTCCAAATAGATCTCCAGACACATGGTGCCTTAACAATGCCCATTCAGCAGTCTGTGCATAAAGAATGAGATAATGTATCTAACAACATTTTGTCAAGACAAAAATTAAGCAATGTGAAAGATCAAAAAACCTGTAAAAGATTTTTGCACATAGCCATTTCACCACATGTTATATCCGCACCTATTACTTTGCAAACCCTTCGAAAAGGTCAGTTTCCAACTGTGGTTAAAGGTGCAAGATATAACTTATCTCTTAAATCAATTAACTTCATTTCACGTGGGTGTAACTTTAAGCTTTTATCAGTTTCTATTTAGTCAACAGTTGGAAGTGTTTCTATTTTCCCATTTGTATTAATATCTATCACCTCAAAACGTGAACATGTCACAAGATACAAAAAGAAGAGTCTTGATTAAAATCCTGCAACGAGAGTAGGGGACTGAAGGGCTTTCACATATTTATTTATTCAAATTTAAGACACTACACCAGCAAAAGTATAAAGAAATTACTGTTAACAAATAAAAATATCTTAAAAGTTAAAAGTACAAGTCACTACAAGCTTGATCCACAGTGGCATCCAACTTGTTTAAATCCACAATTCACATGCCTATATTACCCCCACCCCCAAACACACTCACTCACATACACACAGTCACATATGCATATATATAGACATACACACGGACACAAAAACATAGGCATAAATACAAATACACATAACGAGATGCATAAATCATGAAACTTACCAAAAATATAAACATTATTTTTACACCGTCTTCAGGATCAGAATAATACAGCAAGAAAAATATGTAAGCAAGAAAACATAAAGATTACAAATATTGATAATTCCAAAAAAAACAATGTTTTAATGAGTAATTTCATCAGACACTTGGTGTTCGTATTAAGGCCAAGAAAATTTAACAATTGATCATAAAGATCAAGCACATAAATCATATATATTGAAACATAAGACTACGGAATCAAGGAAATTAAGTCATACAAACATAAAATTTTATCAAGAATAAAAAAACTTAAATGTATTTTCTGAACAAAATGTGCCATTATGAAACATGGAGAAGTTTAGCGAAGGCGTGTAGAGTTCCTCCCGATTTAAATCGAACTTATGAACAACGGTAGTAGTTGATAGATTGGTGACAGATTGAACTACTATGATGGTTTTGATGAGGCAAATGTATTTGTTGTGTGTGTAGATGCACAACATGAATTGGAGAAGTTTGGTTTCATCTTTTTCGAGGATGGTGATTGATGAAGGAGAAGATGTTGGAAGGTATAACTAAGACTATCTAATCGGTGATGGTAATGATGGTGGAAAGAGGTGGTGATGGCGGCATATTGATAGTAACCAATGTCTAGGTCTTCATGGAGTTCAAATCGAATTTGTATAAGATTTCAGTCATGAATCATTGAGATCAAGTGATTTGATTTTAAAGATTGAAAGGAGAAATTGGAGGAGAAAGAGCGTTGATTGGGGAGTGAATAGAGAGGCGGGATAAATTTCGTAAATGATGAAATTTAAACTGAACGAAGAAAATATTTGGGGAAAATCGTAAAAATTACATGTGGACACAAAAGTGTTGAAAATATGACACGTGGCATGGTGAGATCTATATTTATCAGATAGATATAATCTAAAGAGGGTGTTTTTCATTTATTTAGTTAAATAATTTTTTTTCATTGCAATGATAAAACCTAAAGTTTGTTGTTATTATTTATAAAATAGAAAAGAAAAAATTATTTGAAAGGGCTGAAATTGAAATATACTATTATTTCAAGATAAAAGTGACGCATTATATCTTTATATGATTGTAATGAGTTATTTAATCGCTTATTTCTTTCTCAACCATTGGATCAAGCTGAAACCCAATATCAATCATATAAGTTTCTATTTATGGTTATTTAACTGCTATGTAACCTCCTAATAACTACTCCAAAGTTGAAAAAGTCACTTGTCTCATGTTCCAACTATGTAAACCTACACCATCTATTGTGCATGGAACCACCTATGGTCGTCATGGACATGTATATTAATTGTAAATGTATCCCTTAGCAGAGTGTTAGTGTAATGTTTTTGCGATTAGCTTTGAAGTGCTACCTGATTCAATGATGGTGGCTATTAAGAACATTCATTTTGAATTACTTCATCAGTTGACTGAAGCTAAAAATATAATTTGTGCAAACCTGTCAATCCAATGTTAGTTATTCTCAACTTTTATGTATTTTTCTTCACTATATTTAATTGACTGAAAATTGAACGATAATGTTGAGAGGTTATAAAAGAACGGGGGTGAGGAAGAAGTTTCAAGGATGGAGTCTATCAAGGATGTTCAACATGAACTACTCTAAGAGCCAGTTGCAGTATAAAATCTAATTTTTGCAAAGCCATTGATTTCAATATATTGTCAACTTTATGTATTTTTCTTTCCTTCCTAATTATATGTTGATATTTATACTGCTACGTATTCCATTTACACATCAGCAAGTTAGTTAGTCAGTTAGTTAGCTCTAGTTGTTAACAGTTAGTTAGTTAGCCAATTAATTTCCTTTCTGTATATATTTGATTGTACAGTTCTTTTGTTTTGAATCAATCAGAGATTGTTATTCTCTCTATTCATTTCTCGTTCAACATGGTATCAGAGCATGATTTCTGCAAGTCAATTCAATTTCATCAATCGATTTTGTTCATTGATTGATTTCTTCTTCATTTCTGCATCAATTGATATTGTTGATCAATTGATTTCATCAATGTTGTTTCTTAATTCTCATCAATTGATCTTGTTCATCAATTGATTTCGTCATTGTTGTTTCTTAATTTTCCTTACTCTATTTTTTTTTCTCAATCATCCATGGCGACTCCGAATGTAACTCCTCAATCTGGTCAATTAAACCATTCAGATCCATTATATCTTCATCCTTCAGACCATCCTGGTATGTTGCTCGTTTCAAAACAGTTTGATGGCTCAAATTTTAATTCCTGGAGCAAATCTATGTCTATTGCTTTGTCTGCAAAGAATAAGTTGGGATTTGTGAATGGAAAGGTCACAAAACCAGCTAATGATGATCCTAATTGTGACATATGGCAACGATGCAACGATATGGTTACATCGTGGATTCTAAATGTTCTAACCAGTGGCATCGCTGAATCTGTCATCTATTCTTCCTCTTCTCATGAAATTTGGAAAGACCTGGATGCTCGTTTTGGACAGTCAAACGGTGCAAAACTCTATCAATTGCAAAAGGAAGTTTCAGATCTATCTCAAGGAACTAACGATCTAGCTACATACTATACTAAACTCAAGAAATTTTGGGATGAATTGAGTGCCTTATCATCATTGCCTCCTTGTACATGTGGAGCAATTCAGAAAATTCAGGAACTAGAACAGAATCAACGACTGATCAAGTTCCTTATGGGATTAAATGCTGATTACTCATCCACTCGAGGTAATATACTTATGATGAAACCTCTCCCAAATGTTTCTCAAGCTTATGCTCTTCTAATTCAAGATGAAAAACAGAGAGAGGTGCATTCTAATGCAATTTTTTCAAATGATTATGCTTCTATGAATGTTAATCTTGGGAATAATCACACTAAATCCAATTATGACAACAAGAAGAACATAATATGTGCTCACTGTAAGAAACCAGGGCACACAATCAATAAATGTTATCGGTTAGTCGGGTTCCCAAAGGATTTCAAGTTCACAAAGGCTAAAACTGTAGCTGCTAATGTTTCGAGCATGCAGTCTACAAATGACAATCGTTCTTCTTCAATTCATCAGAATGTCAATGAATCCAATTCAATCTTTGATTTACTTACAAATCAGTATCAACACTTTCATGACCAATATCAGCAACTCTTATCCATGATAAACTCTCAATCCATGAGTTCGAAAGAAGCAAATAATTCAATAAATGGAGGTACAGACAATTCTGTCCATGAAGGATCGAATCAAGGACTCAACAACACTTCTTCCAACATAAATTTTGCTGGTAATGCTTTCTCTTCATATAAGCTTCCAGTAAAGTGTCATTATCTTATTACTTCTAAAACAATATGGATACTTGATTCTGGGGCAAGTAATCACATGTGTTTTGATAAGTCTGCATTTTTTCAAATAAGACGACTTACAAAACCTCATTTTATTACTCTTCCTAATGGTCAACAAACATATGCATATGAGATTGGAAGTACATACATTGTAGATAATGTCATATTAAGCAATGTTCTATATGTTCCAATGTTCCGTTATAACCTTTTATCGATTGGAAAATTATGTAAGCAATTAAAGGCTCTCGTTATATTCTCAGAAGATTACTGCTTCTTGCTACTGGGCCTTTCTCTGAAGAGGCCTCTAGTTCTTGGTAAATATGAAGCAGGCTTATACTTTGTTCAATCAAAATCCACAGCTGACAAGAGCATAGTAATGAATGTCACTACACAAAATCCTTCGGATGCTTCCATTTTCTTTGTCAGTTCTCTTTGTAATGTAGTCTCAAATGACAATTTTACTTCCTTATGGCATAAACGCCTAGGTCACTTACCATTGTACAAGTTGAAGACCTTTGGCTTTGTTAATAAGAATGCTTCTTTCGATGGATTTGTATGTGACATTTGTCCAAAGGCAAGACAACATAAACTGCCATTCAAACAAAGTTCCATTCATTCAATATCTCCATTTGAATTAATTCATATTGACACATGGGGCCCTTACAAAACAAAGACTTATACTGGTCATTCTTATTTCCTAACATTAGTAGATGATTTTTCAAGAACCACATGGACCCATCTTCTAAGTACAAAGAGTAATGCTTATCAAGTCCTTAAAGGGTTTATCGCCATGGTTGAAACTCAGTTTAGTAAAAAGATCAAAATTATACGTTCAGATAATGCATTTGAACTCGGATCAAGCAATGAAGGAAAATTGTTTTTACAAGAAAAGGGTATAGTTCATCAAACCAGTTGCAGAGGTTGTCCCCAACAGAATGGAGTTGTGGAACGAAAACATAAGCACTTGCTTGAAACTGCTAGAGCATTGCTTTTTCAATCTAATCTTCCAATAAAGTTTTGGGGTGACTGCCTTCTTACTGCTACTTATCTCATAAATCGATTTCCCTCTAAAATTCTTAACAACAAATCTCCATTCTTTACCTTATACGGATCTGAACCCCTTTACTCTCATTTAAAAGCCTTTGGATGCCTGTGTTTTGTAAGCACTTTAAAGACAATAGAGATAAATTCAAACCTCGAGCCTCTCCATGTGTGTTCATTGGATACCCCTTTGGCAAAAAGGCTTACAAGTTGTATGATATACATAATAACAAGATCATCATTTCAAGGGATGTACAGTTTCACGAAAATATATTCCCTTATCAAACAATGAATTCTATTCCTGCTCCTCTTTTCGTTCCTCAAGAAAACATTACCACTAATGATACTAATGATGATTCCACTCCTTCTACAACTTCTATTCCAGTTCAACAGCAAATCCCTCCTTCCCTCGTTCCTCGAAGATCTTCAAGAAGTTATCAGCCGCCTTCTTACCTCAAAGACTATATTTGTAATGCTGTTCTAGACTCATGTGTTCACACTGTCACTCATATTTCTCCAACCAATCACATCTGTTTCACATCTATAGATGATCAAAGTCAAAATTTCATCAAAAATACTAATAATTTCTTTGAACCATCTACTTATGAACAAGCTGTTCAATTCCCAGAATGGCGAGACGCAATGAATAAGGAGTTTGATGCTTTACAAGCAAACGATACATGGATCATCACCGATCTTCCAAAAGGGAAGAAACCAATCAGTTGCAAATGGGTTTACAAACTCAAATACAAAGCAAATGGCGATATTGAACGATGTAAAGGACGCCTAGTTGTCAAAGGTTATACTCAAAAAGCCGGAATCGATTACACTGAAACTTTTTCTCCGGTTGTCAAAATGACAACCATTAGAGCCTTGATTGCAACTGCTGTCAAAAAGAATTGGAAAATGTATCAGCTAGACGTTAATAATGCATTTCTGCATGGGGATTTAGATGAAGAGATCTACATGAAGCCCCCACCAGGTCTTATCATGGATAATCCAAAACAAGTGTGTAGACTTCAAAAATCTCTGTATGGTTTAAAACAGGCTTCCAGACAATGGTACTCGAAGCTGTCTTCAGCTTTACGTACTAAAGGTTACCAACATTCTAAGAACGATTATTCTCTTTTCCACAAGAAAATGGGAACATTTGCTACTTATGTTGCCGTTTATGTCGACGACATCGTCGTAACATGTAACAATGATGATGAGATACTTCAACTAAAGTCGTTTCTTGACAATACTTTCAAAATTAAGGATTTAGGACTTCTCAATTTCTTTCTTGGAATGGAAGTCTTATATTCAAAATCTGGAGTTATTCTTACTCAAAGAAAGTTTGCTAACGAGATCTTAAAAGAGTTCAATTGCAATGGCAAAGCTTCATGTCCTCTTCCCTCAACTGTGAAATTGTTACGTGATGAAGGTCAACCTTTGATTGATCAAGAGATTTATCGAAAATTGGTTGGAAATTTAAATTTTTTAACAAATACAAGACCATATATCGCTTTCACTGTTCAGCATCTTAGTCAGTTCATGAGCAATCCTCGCATACCTCACTTTCAAGCTGCTCTTCACACACTACGCTATATTAACACCAATCCTGATCAAGGTCTTCTTTTTAATAATTCTGACGATTTTACCCTTCAAGCGTTTTGTGATTCAGACTGGGCAGCATGTCCACACTCAAGAAGAAGCATTAGTGGATTCTTTATTATGATAGGAGGTAGTCTGATTTCCTGGAAGTCCAAAAAGCAGGTCACCATATCGTTATCCTCAGCAGAAGCAGAGTATAGGAGCATGAGAAGAGTCACAGCTGAGTTAGCCTGGTTATCGAGACTTTTACATGAACTATCCGTCCCCAATGTCACTCCTGTTCCAGTCAAATGTGATAGCCAGGCTGCCATATACATTGCAAAGAATCCCGTGTTCCATGAAAGAACCAAACATGTTGAATTGGATTGCCACTTCGTGCGAGAAAAATTACAAGATGGCTTGATTTCATTACATCATGTTCCCACACAACACCAACTTGCTGACCTGTTTACTAAAAGTCTACCCAGCAAGAATCATCATCATTTGTTATCCAAGTTGGGAGTTTCTCACTCTCCAACTTGAGGGGGGTGTTGATATTTATACTGCCACGTATTCCATTTACACATCAGCAAGTTAGTTAGTCAGTTAGTTAGCTCTAGTTGTTAACAGTTAGTTAGTTAGCCAATTAATTTCCTTTCTGTATATATTTGATTGTACAGTTCTTTTGTTTTGAATCAATCAGAGATTGTTATTCTCTCTATTCATTTCTCGTTCAACATTATATGGAGTGGAATTGATGATGATGTAGGATGTTACAAGAGAGTTAGAGTTTGAAGAAGCAGTTGGTGAAGTTCATAAGGTAATAATGATAGTTTACGATGTTTTAGTGCAACTTTTCTTCTCAATATTTACGTATTTTTCTTCATTTTATTTAATAGAATGGGAATTGACGATAATGTAGGAGGTTATAAAAGACAAATGTGATGGACAAGTTTCAATGATAGAGTCTATCAAGGATGTTCAGCGTGAACTACTCCAAGAGCAAGTTGAAGTACAAAATCTAATTTTTGCAAAGCTATTAAGTCCACTCTCAAATCTTGTCATCTTTATGTATTTTCCTTCACTTTCTAACTATATGGATGAATTGATGATGATGTAAGACGTTATGCCGAATAAGCAGAAGATGAACTTCATAAGGTAATAATGATATTGTATGATATTTTAGTGCAACTTTTGTTTACATGAAATTGATGGTAATTATGCAGGAACAACCAATAAAAAAAACATATTAGTGTTGAAACCATAAGTTTTGGTCAACATTTTCAACCTTACCAAACTAATTTGGCACACAAAATATGTTCTGAGGTATTATATATTTTTTATATTTTTAGTCATTATTATAGTTTGTTACCATATTACTTTTCACAAATTTGAGAGCTATGAAAAGGAAACAAACGAGCTATGCACTTGCACATCGGAATTGAAATGAGATCATTGATGTTGAAAGTTCAAGAGATGATGCGTTAGATTTGGATGCACACTTGGATGATACAACAGATTCATCCACACCTTATTGCAAGAGCGCACAAGTTACCTTTACATGTTAATGTTGTTGTAAAGTACAACTCTACAAGCCTTTCAGAATATGGCTTATATATCCTTCTCCTTCAAGATTTACTTTACGTGTCTTAAAGTTAAAAAAATTAGAAAACTATGATATCAATATTCGTAGCTGAATTGAGTATTACGTCGAAATTCAAAAAGACTAATAAATTAGAAGGAAACTATTCATATCATATGTATTACTTCTGAGTTTTGATGACAGACTTTTAAGATGCAAAAGTAACTAAGTGCAATATGTATTACATGATTTACGTCTGATGCACAAGTGAGGGTTTATTTTGACATAAAAATTGATATTATTATATTGTACCAAATTGTTATCCAATTTATTTTGATGAAAAACAAATATATATGTCTTTGGAGACCTTAACATAAAAAACTGATATTATTCACATGAACCATATTACAAGAGAGTTTTTACCTTGTAATAATATTGTTTCTACTATACTTGTAAGTTATTGGCTAAAATAATAAAATATTTTTTTATTTCCTATTTCAACCGAACCCAGCCCCACTAACATAAACCTTAATGGGTTCGGGTTTAGGGTCAAGTTTTTTTTAAAAGCCAACTAACCTGACCTCTTTACCCAAAACCCCTACAAGTTGATCTGAATAACAGCCCTAGAAGCTTGTCACAAAAAAACTAGATAAATGAAAGTATGTTGATGTTAAGCACGCAAATAAAGAAATTGGCTTGTCTCCTTTTGCATCCTGTCATTGAAAAATATGCAGGAGAAATTACATTAGTATGTCATTTCAACACATTCAAATACTCAACACTGAAGTATATAACACTAGTTGTTTAAATTCAAGAGTAGTCTACGAAATTGAAATCTTATGATATATTTAGAAAAAATATTGACCATACATTTATATTTTCACAATTTAATTAATTATCTTTATACATTTGTGTAACTTTGAATAATTAATTACCTTACATATCTTTGTTATGATTTGTGTATTCTTCATCAAATTGTGTGTCGTTTGTCATCTTATTTCAAAACAAACTTGTATGCTATAATATGATATATTTGCAAACATATTATTCAAATATGAAAAAACGCCTTGGTCATTTTAATAAGGGAGTTTTTTTCTACACTCCACTCTTGATTGAAATAACACTCCGGTCTAGATTTTGATTAGTTCTCGTTGATATATTTAAATTCTCTCTAAAAGCTATTGGTATCTAATTGACATCATTACACTACTTTTAGACTAAAATATAATAGACTAGGGTGTCTTTATTAACACTCTTTTAATAACGTTTCAAATTTTATTGTGATGCATTTGCTTATTAAAAAGTTAATGTTATAATCATTCTTGTCACCAAACGCATTATGACTCCTTAAGATATGTAGGTACGATCTTAGGAAGGGGCATGTTCCAAGTTTGGGTCACGTGTACTTCCTGAAACATGTATTACACGGTTTTATTACAATAATAATCAATTATAGTTGTTAAAATCATATATCCAAGATTTGTATATAAAATTATAAAATATCACACAAACATCTCTAAAAATAGACAAAACTTGATGTATTTTAAATCACAATTAAAATTTGATATATGCGTAGTAACAAAAAATGGAAATAGTTAACTTTCAATGCAGGTAAGCACCATATTAAGGTGGCCTATGCTATCATAGACAAAGCTAGGTGAACAAGTTTGTGGAATTCTTGAATTTAATTTATTTATATCATATTATCATTGTTTATTTACTCGTTAATTTTCATGATGTATGCTTGTTAGCTTGAACTCATGCATCATGCTAAATTTATCTCGATGTAGCTATAGCCCAACTAAAAGAATCGATAGCATACTCGAAACCTTTCAATTAAGAAAAGAAGGTATATCTGTATTTTAAATGCTATATACATTTTAAATTAATTTCTAATATTAAAAAAGTTATTTTTAAGCTTCAATGAAATTTATTGTCTTTGCAAAGCAGTAAAACACTTTTGATGATTATGTTGGTCAAAAATAGATTTTAACGAGGGTGATCTTGCCGCGCGTTGCTGCGGATAAGCTTTCATTTGCTAGTTTGTAAAAACGAAAAAATATTTAAAAAATTATGTAAAATACAATAATATAAGGGTATTGGTAAAAAAACTCCCTCATAATGATTTTATGATGTCTCATCAATTTGTTTTTTTAATATATATATATATATATATATATACATATATATATATATATATATATATATATATAGACAAAATTAAATAAACAGTCACTGTGGTTTACCAAATCTACCAGATCAGGACCAAGTATCCGAATTACACCATAAGGGTCATCAAAGTATCACAAATCTAACAAATAAGTCCATGAGATATCGAAATAGTTCACAGGTCCATATGAAATGGCTTTCTTACCATTTCTTATTTCTTTTATCTTTTTATTTATACTTTTTATAATTAAAAATTAAAAAATTTAAAAAACGCACCCCCACCCCACCGGCCACCCCAGTTTAGCTGTGGAAATCTGGTAGATTTGGTAAACCACAGGGACTGTTTATGTAATTTTGTCATATATATATATATATATATATATATATATATATATATATATATATATATATATATATATATATATATATATATATATATATATATAAGCGTGTTATTTGGTCGATTAAATCGGGTTTCGGTTTAAGTCAGTCTTTTTAATTTTTCCAAATTAATCGTAACAAAACCAAATAAGGTTCGGTTAAATTGGTTTCCATTTATTCGATTTGGTTAAATCGATTTCAGTTTAATTTAACCAAACCAAATAATGTTCGGTTAAATCGATTTCAGTTTAATTTGTTTTGATTTATTCGGTTTGGTTAAGCGGTTTCGGTTTAATTTAATCAAACCAAATAAGGTTCAGTTAAATTGGTTTCAGTTTATTCGATTTGGTTAATCGGTTTAGGTTTATTCGGTTTGGTTAATCGGTTTCGGTTTATTCGGTTTAAGTTTATTCGATTTGGTTAATCGGTTTGGTCAAAAATATATTTTTAAAGAACATACATACATATATATATATATATATATATATATATATATATATATATATATATATATATATATATATATATATATATATATATATATATATATATATATATATATATATATATATATACCATATTTTTTTAACAACTTTGTGTAAAATAATTAGATGACTTATTTTACAATTATTTTTACGTCTTTAAATTGTAAAATAAGTCATCTAATTAAAAATATATTTTTAAAAAACATAAAAAAACAAAGATATAAAAAATGGAAAAAATTGTAACGTAATGAAGTTGTAAAAATAATTTTAAAAGAATTTTGAAAAGAAATTGTAAAAGAGAAAACAAAAATAGAATAATAGGAGTTAAAATTGAAACAAATGTAAAATTGGTAATAAAAATAAATGATAGTCAAAATTTTAAAAATAATAAGCTAAAAAGATGTGTTGTTTAAAAGTTAAAAGGATGCGGTGGATTTTTTTAGATGGCAGATGGGTGGTTTTTGTAATCGAAATATGCTTTTTTTTTTTTATCAAAATGCTAAAAAATAATAAATCAAAGAGGATATCGAACCCAGATACGAAGGTTGGAAACATGCACACTTTACCCAGTTTAGCTGTGGAAATCTTGTGCTATGATTGCAAATCTACTATACTTAATAAATAAAAATAAATTTTGCCACGTGTCCAATTTTTAAAGAGTATTCTACAAGTGACACGTGTAATGCTCAAAATCAAGAAAACAAAACAATTCAGTTTCATCCCGGCTCAAATTTTCCATTGGTTATCTGCTTTTTGAAAATTTGAATGTCGTTTCCTTTTATCTCTCCCCCTTTTATGGAAACCTAATCTCAAGCATTACCACCGCCATCATGTTATCATATATACCGGTGATCAAAATTGAAACGCAAACCCCATAGATTTCGACATATTCCTTTTTAAATCCATCTATCGCCTCCTCCATCTCTCTTCCCTAACCGATCACCTTAACACCACGCTCCGCCGTCTGTACCACTGCTAGACTACTGTTGTCTCCATCTCTGCCACTACACACACCATCACCCATTACCGTCATCACCATCTACTCTCTCACACTTGACTGTCACTATTGGAAGAAGAACCATACGACGATCATAATCTCTCCTCTCAATCTCACTTTTAAAGATTGCCTCTAGATCCATCAGATTTGCCAGTATGATGTAGAATTCACCGTGAAGGTTTCCGCCTTGAACACCCTACAAACGGTTCAAAGGCTAGGTCTGCCGGGTGATGCTGAATTAGACCTTTGGCGGTGGGATGATTTATACTCACCGAAGATTATGAGCTTTGAAATCTCTTCTTTGAGGTGGGCATGGCCTTCTTCTAATTGATGTATTTTCTTTAAATGCACGTCAGCTGCTGGTGTTTCTATCTTATTGGTGTTCTTATCGTTCTCCATATATTGGAACGTAAGGTACATAAAATTTACCCTAATTTCCCTTTTCTCATCATACCTTGTGGTTACCCATTTTGATACTATACTTAGCTTCAGGGTTACAGATGTTGGCATATCACATCTGGTTACGAACTGCAAAGCTTATTGTTTATTTGAACTTAAGTGGCTGTAAGGTATATTACAGTCACAAGGGATGTTTTCATTCCACCTTTTGGATGGATATTTTTTTTTATAGAAATCCATTGATGTTGGATAACAGGTATATAGATAAAAGTTTGCAAATGGTTGCCAACAATTATCGATATCTGGGATATCACTAGGTATGCGATTTTAATTTTTTTTAGCATAAAAGAGGCTTTATTCATTACCTTTAAAAAGTTTTTGTTGGATCTCATTTTCGATGACCTAATCTGATATTTAGTTATTGTCTTGAGTTTAATCTGATATTTATATATATTGATGTTCGATTCAAGTGGTGAATTGTATATATGACTGAACATGCGGGTAGGGCTTGTAAAATTATGACCAAAAGCTAATCGACGTTGTCGCTTCATGTATTCTTTGAGTGCTTTGGTCGGCGTCGTGATCTGTAGCAGAAAAACAACTCAATAGAGTGCAAAATGGCAGCAAGGGGATTAGCAGGGGAGGCCTTGACAGCTTACAGAGGGCTGCTGAGAGCGACTCGGAAATCATTCGCCGGAGATACCGTGATGCTAGAGGGGTCGGCGGCGGAGGTGAGGAAGAAATTTGAGGAGAACCGTCACGTGACTTCCGAACCGGAGATTCGGAAACTCCTTGACGAGGCACGAGAGGCCTCTGATTTTATATCTAACATGATTGTTCAGGCCAAACTCAATTCCCGCGGCGGCTATGGTATCTTTACACTATTTCTGCTTTACTTTTTTTGTATCGATATGCAATGAATTACCGTTTTGCACTCTATCTGGTTTATGTTTTTTATCTCTATTCACCACTCAGTGTGCTCATGATTGATGTACAAGCAATAAGATCCTAAATTGCAATGTTAAGAGCTTCTTATGATAGGTTTACCTAATTATTTCGCTGAATGCCACATTATGATATTTGCCCTAAACAGTACATCATGGAATTAAATATGTGAAATGGATTCGACTGATTTAATTAAGCAGTCTCTTGATGGACGCTCCAAGTAACATCATCCATCTGCAATTCGAAAGTTCTGGTTCTTAAGGTTTAGCATTGGAATTGAAGCTTATAAATGATCATGTTTCAGTTTTAACAAGACATACATGCATAAAATCTCATTTTTCTATAAAAAAAGATGTTAAATAAATTCATTTTAGTTTCTACTTATGGTCCTTCAAGTGCTATTGCTGTCAAAGTCCAGTGTTCTATTCACGCTTGTAAAAACAACTATTTGGAATGACATTTCTCTAACAGACGCTATAGAATTTTAAGCATCTTATTAATTAACTAGGTTAGTTGAATTAGAATTTCAAGTTTCATTAAATGGGTTTTTAATTTTGTTTTGGGGTCAGCACTTTTGTAATTTCAAGTTTCAATTGGATTAATTTCGTTTGAAAATTCAACCGTGGAAAAAACTGAAAATTAAATAAATTTGTTGTTGAAGAAATGTTCTTTTTATGAGTTTTGAAAGCACGATGGTTATGAAGCCATGTATCAAGTGTGATGGTTTTACAAGTTGCATATTAGCTACTTGCATTAAATAGTTCAACTCAGGTAGATAAAACAAAAAAAGTTATTCAAGTTTTACAAATACAACTTTAGGGTTTTTTACAAGTTGAATGGTTATTTAAAATCTTAATCCAAGAACGATAGTTACCATTTTCTTATTTATTACTGCAGAAGTGAAGCCAAGCAAGGACCATGCAGGATTAACACTCAAAGTCCCTTCTGAAGAAATTCTTAAAAAATTCGCCTGATCAATAACTACAAAAGCTAGCCATTAGACACCAAAAATTAAGGCCTTGTCTGTTTCTTGATTATGTAATTCAACATAATTTTGAGATTTTTTCTTTCATAAAACTTATACAGCATTGTACTTTCGTGACATTATTTTATATAGCAATATACTTTAGTTTCATTCTACTTCATATCTAATGCAATGTACTTTCGTTTCAGTACGTTATATAGCAATCTACTTTACTTTCTTTTCTTACAGCATTGTACTTTCATATTTTTAACATCATTGTAATGCAATCTACATTAGTTTCATTCTATTTCATATCTGTGCTAAGATCAGCTGCATAATACAACTTACTCGCACTAGAAAAAATGTGAAACTTTGTTGCACAAAAACATTCCATGTATGCATTTTCTGCCATTTTTATTCTCAAAATTTACCATATCATATAAAATATCAAAATAAAGAAAATTCACAAATGACAATTTTATCGTCTGCAATATTGATATTTTTATATTATTTTATATATTTTTAATCATCTCATGTATTACACGGGTTTCTAACCTAGTAGGTATTATATAAAATAAAAACGGCGCTAGATAGCAAAACCGAAAAATGAACCGTACACAGCTCACTTTAAACGGCAAGAATTGTATATATAACATCTTTTTTGAATGATCTAAAATCCAACTATGGGTTTTCCATAACCCAAAATATTATGAGTCACTCGAAGCCCAACCCAATTTGTAAATGTCTTATACAGGCCTTAACCTAAGACCGCTAACAACATGGATTTTTCTAGGTAACAAAATACTACAACTAATAGACTTAGGGAGTGTTGAAAGGGAATATATTTTAAATGAGAAGAGTTTGTTTTTGTAATCCAAGACGTAGCGCAATTGTTTAGAAAAATGGAGAGAATGGATTTTTTTTTAAATATGTTCTACCGTTAAAATTAGGGGTGAACATGATACGGTATTGATTCTTTTTTTGCCAACTGTGTATCGTATCAATTATAATTGGTACATATTTTTTGCAACCAATACCGTACCGGTTATACTTAGTACCAATTTGTTTGGTTACTAACATTTTTAATTGGTACAAATTGGTAACAGTATATACCAATAAATTAGTTAAGTAATTATTTTATTTTATTAATTTTTTATTAAGATAACATTGTAGTAACTTTCTAATTTTTAAACACAATGTGGTAATTACTATTGACTAATGCGGCTAAATGAATAATATTTATTCTATTAAAGTTATAAACATTAAACCACCTAACAATTGAATCCGATCTAGCATATATATATATATATATATATATATATATATATATATATATATATATATATATATATATATATATATATATATATATATATATATATATATATATATATATATATATATATATATATATATATATATATATATATATATATATACATGTTGTTAGTTCTATATGCCCAAGGATGATCATAAAATGATATTACTAATAATACATGATCTTATAGGGTCACACCAACAACAAGTTTGACACCAATTGATCATTTAGAATGTTAAATTTGATTTAACATCAAATGATGCTAAACTTACAAATTTAATCTTGTAAGTCATTATTATTTGAAGTAAATAATAATGACTCCAATATTATAGGTTGATTACTAATTCATATGTGATGAATTAATTGAGTATGATAATTAAATTGTTTAAGTTGTTAAATGATTTAATTGATTTATAAGTAAACCCTTTTATTTAATTTAGTTGGTAAATTAAATGAAACATGTATATTGTAATATATATATATATATATATATATATATATATATATATATATATATATATATATATATATATATATATATATATATATATATATATATATATATATATATATATATATAGACATTTATATATGTATGTATTTATACAATTAATGAGGCATGTTTATAAAGGTTTATGTATATAAATATGGTTTAAATGTTATTCCATTAAACAAGTATAAAGGTTTATTATTTATAAAGCTTTATGGTAAAAGTTTATAAATAATAAAATCAATATATATTGATTTTTTCTCTATATGGCCGGCCACACTCATGTGTGTGTCATAAGGCATGTATGAAAAGGTTTAAAAGCAAGAAATATTCTCTATTGTCTCAAGGTTTGCCATGGGATGAATAAACTTGATTTCTTTAATACACATGCAAACTTTTCTCTTCCCTTTTAACCAAGGAAGGGGCCGGCCATTTTGGGTAGTAGAAAGAGCTTTATACTTTGAAAATAATCAGCCAAAAACTCTCTCAAAATCTCCTAAGAACACCTAGCAAAATCCGATTTTTGCTTCATAGGAAAAAGGGTTTGATCTTGCAAGTTGTGGAACTAGCATTCAAGTGTGTTCAAGCTTGTGGTGGATCAACTATAGAGGGAAACTAACTTGATTCATTGTCATCAAAATCGTCCAAACCAAGCTCAAGAAGAAAGATTATTATCTTGAACTTTATCTATGCTTATTCTTCTTCTTATCTCTATATGCATGTAGCATGATCCTCTTGGAAGTGAAATTTGTGTTCATGATCTTATGCTTCCGTTGCAACTTCAAGTTTTTGAAACTAATTACATGAACATGGATTTCCAACATATATATATATATATATATATATATATATATATATATATATATATATATATATATATATATATATATATATATATATAAGGTTAAAACTCGTGTATCACACGGATGACAATTTAATATGAAAACATTTTTATATAATTCACATTATAAAAAAATAACATTGAAATGCTATAAGTATCATTAAGTAATGAGCCTTCGGTCAGATAAGAAATACATTATAAACCCATTTGTCTAATTTTCTTTTTGTCTATCAGGAATTATACCTATCAAATTGTGACAAATTTAAATTTAGTAAAAATGAAATAAAACAAAAGATGGTGTTAGATGCAAATGAGGTAATGCAGGACCTTTTATTTGGGTCATTAGACTGAAATGTTTTTTAAGTGAACCATTTAACATAACATCTTTTACCACTTAATAATTAATAATCGTAATGTAAATAGTCAATTTTACACGAAAAGCTAAAAAAGTGGCCTTAATTTTGAGTAACTGTATAAAACCTAAAATGAGAACAAAATTCATAAACTTTTCGTCAAATACTTCATGGGCATAACAAAATTTTCATGAATTTCAAACTCTGCTATTTTTAAGAACCACAAATATATACATGAATACATATACGACACATGATTCAAGTAGAAAGAACGAAGAAGACCATAACACAATCTCGCAAACAACACAAATTGTAAACCATGTTGATTATGTACTTGTGACTAAATCAAAGGATCAAATCGGTGGCACAAACATGTTTACTGTTTCTTTTTTTCTATTTACGACTAATATGTTAAATATGATTGTATTAATAAATCAAAAATTAAGAATAATATGATTCAAGAGACTATAAACAATAACCAATATACATTATGTGACTTTTAATCAGTTTGACTCATTTCCCTTTTTGTCAAGGATTTTTAGTACAACCATGGTACTCAGTAAATTTATTAATATCAAGAGAAATATATTTACAAAATCAAAGTGGGCATACCCACTTAGAATAATACTCTATATTGCCTCCCGAACACATGTTTTGGAAACAAAGCCAATAAATAAATAAATAATTCACCATAATTTAAGGTCCTATGACATGTATCACTAATCTTAATACAATTCCAAAATTTGAATATATTGAAACATTAGAAAATTATACTTCAAAAAACATATAAAATTATCAGCGACATATAAATCCAACATCAACTAAATTGTCCAATGAGTGAAATCATGACAATCAATAGCAATAGATCGAAGTATGGGAGTACCAAACACAAACTGTATAGCCCATCATAGAAAATCTTGCAGCCATTCCATAAAGCAGCAAATGAAGGTTTAACATATAACATCATCATAAAAGGTTAGCAAAGTTGCTTCCGGAATCCGGCCTACAAAAGAAGAATAATAAGATACATGGTTTGCTGAAAAAGTTAGTTTTAATTTAGAAAAAACTACAACTTACACATTGATTTTGTTTCTTAAACATACTCTGTTCGTCTTAATAATAATATTTTACTTTATGAGTTTATTTTTAGGGTGTAAAATAACCTAGACTCATATTTCAAATTCCATTCTGATTCCAAACCTCTTCCCTCTCCTTTCTTGATTCTGCTTTCCAGTAATCTTCAAGACCTTTCTGAGGTAAGATCCAACACTCCTATTTCTAATTTCCATTCCAGCCATTCTCAATTCTAAAGACAAAAAAATGAAATTCCATTTTTTTTAAACAAAATACATTAGATTATTGAATAGATTTGAAATACCAAGAAGAAGAGATTGATTTAACACATACCCATTTTCAGCAATTAGGTCATCAAGAAACCCATCCACAAACTCACACAGCTTGTCTGATACCAATGAGTTATTTCTTGAGCTATTTTATGAATTGAGGTACACCTAATTCCATAGAAAACAGTTTTCCAGTTAACTTGCCTAGGATAAACATAATAATGATGAAGTAAATGTCCATTAACGAAGACCAGTTTAACTCGAAGCAAATTACTATTGACCCACCATAACCTTAATCGATAAACCAGATGAAGAAAATCTTCTTGGAATGCATCGACAGTCCACGAATTATTCAGTTAGATCAACAAATATAAGTGAATGCTCATTTTTATTCCTCAAACTAAGAGTCATTAGATCGTTAGAGAAGAACATGCAAGATCAAGCTAAATAGTTTGTTTTTATATAAATAGTTTGTTTTTATGTATAAATTCATTAGACAATCAAGTAGATCTTAAAAGTCATTATTTGTTTGACAAAGTGGAAGTAAATTTCATGTCGATATACAAAAAAAAAAAAAGAATAAATGAATCTCTTGTAGATCATTTAAAAGAAATTAAAAGTCATTTTTTAAGTACGATGCTATTAATAAACTTTTATTGCAAAGTTCAATGCTATTAATGAATCTTTTTTTTTTCAAAAAACTTCCCTATAAAGGTGTTTCAATGTCCAAAAAGACGAAGCTTTTCCGGATCATGTAAAAAGAATCCGAAAATGTCTTTTTATTAAAGTATGATGTTAATAACGAACCTTTTTGCAAAGTTCAATGCTAAAACAAAAGAGAATTGTAGAAAACTTTCGTACAAATGAACTTCAATGTACCAAAAAAAAATGATTTTCAAAATCGTCTAAAAGAAATCTTTAAAAAAAAACATTTTTCAACGTACGATGCTATTAATGAACTTTTTTGCAAAGTTCATTCCTAAAAATGATTTTTTTTTTCCTAGAAAATTGTCATTTAATGAGCTTCAATGTCCAAAAAATAAAAAAAATTCAAATAATCTAAAAAGAATCTAAAAAAGTGATTATTTCAAAGTACGACGCTATTAATAAACTTTTTTTTGTTGCAAAGTTCAATGCTAAAAACCATCTATATCCCAGAAAACTATATCATCCAAAAAGATTCCTAATAATTCATTTTTTTTTCAAAGTATGATGTCGTTAATGAAGTTTTTGGTGAATTTCAATGCTAAAAACGATATTTTTCCTAGAAAATGGTACTATAAATGAGTTTCAATGTACAAAAAAAATATAATTTTTCCAAATCATTTAAAAAGATTCAAAAAGGTCATTTTTCAAACTACGATGTTATTACTGAACTTTTTCGCAAAGTTCAATGTTAAAAATAAAAATTTTCTAAGAAAATGGTTCTATTAATGAGCTTCAATTCCGAAATTCTTAATGTAGTAATTTTTTTATTATTAACTAAAAAACTATCGGTTTTGTACGTTTAAATCCATTGGTCGCCAAGCCTTAATACTTCAATATTACCAACATGTAAAAAAAAGACAACATACCCCAAAAACCATTTTTATTTTATTGTTCAAATGTTGTATTTTCTTAATAATATCAATAGCATTAGATAATGATAAAAATATACTTAATAATTCGTAGACATACATAAAAAAATGCAAGTTTTTTACTCTATATTTATCTGTGTGCGCAATTAATGTGATGTTTGCTACTAAATGTTGAAAAAATCCCACATATGCCTTCTCCCTCCCCTTCATTCTCTCTCAAGAATGTGATGCTTTTTTGTAGAGAGAGATAGATGTAGCAAAAAAAGAATGCTACATTTTAGAGAATGCTACATTTTCCTGGTGATGCTTCTCAAGTGTTTTTCCATCAATAATGTAGAATTCAAGCATTAAAGGGTATGACAAAACGACAATAAAAAAGATAGAAAGATTTTATGGAAATGATTTAGCATATGTTTCTTCATTTAAGAAATATACGTCAACGAATGAAGCGATTTAGGCATAGGTAATAGCAAATATTTAAATGAAATAACTTAGGCTAGCCAGACTACTCAAAGTTATTTCATGCTTTCTTAGAAAATCAAAACAAAGTTGCCACGACATTTTCAAGCAATTCATTGAAGGGATCTTTTTCTAATATGTTCTTGAGGGCGTATGGTCGTCTAATAAGAAACTAAATCCATTAACTATAACCTTCAGAGCATAAAGCTACCAACTAACTTGAAAGCCGAATAGCTTTAAATCATAACATGATTGAGTTGGCCGAAAAAACTTTGCTCAAACAAATATTCTACTTGCATTTAAGAATTAGAGTAAGAAAAAAGTAATAACAATAAATAAAGAAGTCCAAATCCAAACCCCACCCTGCTATAATAACATAGTAGTTTCATCCCAAATCAATAGAAGTGGAGCAAAGATCACAAAATTCTTATCATTTCCGATGTTCTACAATTCCTCAAAAATTTAACTAAAAATCTATAACCCAATAACATATAACATCTAAACAGTAAACTTGGTTGATTAGCATAACAGTAACTAAAAATCCAAGCAGGAAAGAAAAATAGATGAGATGAGATACAAATAATCCATAGAAGAAGATTAGATTGCAAGAAATAAAAACAAATGTACATTGATAAACTTGATTTTGAGGATATTAAAATTGGTGTTTGGAAAGAGAAGGAAGAAGACAACTCACATAAATTATTTGTAGATGTTTCTGTTGGTTATTTTCGATAACCAAAACAGAAAACAAAACGCGGAAGCATAATCTCATATCTATAATCTCGAATCTGATTAAAAGAAATAAATAAACAAAGATTACATACCTGCTTCCATGGGGATTTTCGGATCTGCTTCTATGAGGATTTTCGGATCTGATGAAGAAGGTTGGTTTTCCAGTTGATCTCAAAAAACCCCTCTCTAAATCCCTCAGCAATAGACCCACGAATTTTGTATGTGTTTTCGTATGTCTCAATATGCTCCTCATCATGTGTATATATAGATGGAGATATACCCTAATATGAGAGATGGAAGGGATCTGGAGGATCTTGAGTCAAACCGGGAACTCAACCCACAATGGCAAGTGTATATCCTTATAAAATCGGTCCATCAACAATTTTAAATAGCATTTTATATTAAATCCGAATTTTAATGATAACATAACTTACATTTAATTTAAGTGGTCCTAAAATATCTAACAATCTCCCACTGGACCACGAATATTTAAATGTATATATAATCATATAAGCGCTTTAACATATGTTATCATAACATTGGTACCCTTAAACAATCTCGTCCATTAATCATAACAGTATAGGATCAAAGCAGTCTTTGTTACAATTTACGTAACTAAACCCATCAATGGTCACATATACATATATGACTAAATGACATAGATTCACCAAAAATGTGTGGCTTTGAAATCAAATCAGATTTCCTACGAGTCCCTATTTAACTTGAAGCGAGATCAAACTTCAATAAGTGCAAATAATAATTGAATAAACTGAATCCTTAATTCTGTACAGAAATAAATAATTGTTCTTAAACAAAAATAAAGCAATAAAATGCAAACTCCCACTAAAACAAAATATCATCAATCCTTATCACACCCATGTGTGTAGTATGCTCGTGAAAGACCTTGGAAGGTAATCCCTTCGTGAGCGGATCCGCTATCATGGAGTTTGTCCTGATTTGCTCTATTAAAATCTTTTCATTTTGCACTATTTATTTAACAACTAGAAACTTAATGTCAACACGCTTTGACTTAGTAAAACTTCAGTTGTTGTTGGAATATAACATTGCTGAATTATTGTCACAATACAACTTTAGTGGTCTTTCAATACCAACATTACGCAGCCCCGTGACAAAATTCTGTAATCATATCCCGATATTTGATGCCTCAAAGCATGCAACAAATTATGTCGCCATAATGGATGAAGTTACCAAAGACTGCCTAAACCTCTTGCATAAAATATCTCATCCGGCTACCAGGTAAATGTAGCCGGATGTCGATAGGTAACTATCATGGCATCAAGTAAAATTAAAATCAGAATACCCAATGATCTCCAAAATATCTGATTTTCCATATGTGAGCATATAGTCTTTTCCTATATGATCATTTTATTCTCAATATCATCGTCTAAAACCAGAAAGATATATTGACTCCCACTATACTTTTGATACACAAATCATATTTTGCAGTTATCTCAAAACCAAACAAGATAATGATATGATGAAACTCGTAATACTATAGATGGGATCTTATAAGTTTGAGGTTGTTGAGTTTGTTCATTACAAATAGGGACTGAATAACATTGTCGGTCCTTGTTCATGAATTACTACTTCATGAGTAGGTACTTAAAATTCACACATAAACAGAAACAATAATATGAATCATGATAGATTGCTCCTCAATGACAATGTTTCTAACCTTATTTCTCCCCCAAACTCAACGTGTAAGAACCCGCGAAAAGTTGTAAAAGGGTAAAACGGTCATTTGACACGTTATGAGATTAATACGTGAAATAACATGTATTTGTGAAATAATAATGTAAGAAATAAGAGTTTATATGAAATTTGGAGTTTTTATCGAGTGAATAGTGAAATATGGCCAAAAAGGGCAAAATGGTCATTTGACATGGAAATGACCAAAATGTCAAGAAAATGTTAAGTTGGAAGTTAATGAAGCATAAATGGTAAAGTTATGGTCTTAGGACCATTTTTGTAGAAAAGTTAGAAGCCAAAGGACCAATATGCAAATAATTTATAAAACATTAAATACATATATTATATGAGAGATTGTTGGATTAGGTGTCTAAGCCATGACTAATAATTAGTATTTACCTAATTAATAGAAGCACAGTCCATTTGGGTTGCCCTCATGGCTGGAGGTTTGGTAGAAAATTCGGTAGAGAGAAAGGTTGATTTATTATGGGACTAATAAATCAACAGGAATTAAATATATGGTTTATTAATATATTAAAGTGATAATATATTAATTAGAAACTATATTAATTAATTAGGAATTAATCCAGAATTAACTGGATTTAATTTGGGGATTAAATTAATTAATTAAAGGTGCAGGGACTAAAACTGTAATTATTCAATAGTTGAGTAAGTGACAGTGTGGAGTGACCATTTGAAAGTCGAAATCTATATATGGATATATAGAATTTCGAAATTGATAATTATTAGATAAATAGGTTTTTGAATTGTAAGATAAAAGGTTTATCTTATTTGAATTCAAAAAGGTTTATCTCTAAGGCTTATCAGTTAATCATCTGGAAACTATAAATAGGGTTCCCTGGCCACCATATGATTTCGCCAATTCAAGAACTCTCTCAAGATTTTCGATTTCCATATTCCTCCAGTTTGGGTGTGACTTTCATTTGAGGCAGGATAATTTTACTGCTCAGCTTCCAGAAAATTCTAAAAGGTTGGTTTTTCTAATTTTATTCTTTTAGTTAATTTTCTTATGGCCTTTAGGTTTTTTTATATGTTCAATTAGAAGAAAACATAGATCCTTATAGGTTGCATGTGAACTTAGGTTATTTAGTTCATGGATTGCTTAAAACCTTTCAGTGGTATCAGAGCCTGTTTTATTTTCTTGTTGAATTGTTATAACTGTTTTAGGGTTTAAAGCCTATAAACCCTAATTTTATTATGAATCGATTTATAGGATTAGGGTTTTGGAAACCCTAATCCCCCCCTTGCTAAATTGCGAAATCTGGAATTAGGGTTTTAGAAGGTTTTTCTATTTTTGGTAACTTTATTTGTTAATTAAATGGATAACCTTAAACCCCATTATTTGAATTCAAAATCTAGGGGGTTTAGGATAGGTTTTAATTAATTTGATTAATTTGGATAAACCTATCTTCATTTGAATTAATTTAATTAATTGTTAATTAAAAGATAATTCAAAAGGGATTTAATTAATTTTAAATTTTCGAAAATTAATAGAAAAATCCAGAAAATTATTTTAAAATGTTTAAAATATTTAGATTTAATTAATTTAATTAATTGGTAATTAAAATTGATTAAATCGATTTTTAAGGTTTAATTTAATTTAAAATTTAATTGTTAAATTTGGTAAAATTAAAAGATAAACCTTGAATATTTTAAAGGGTTTTAAAATACATCTTATATATGTTATTAAAAGTTAATATTATATATATGAGATAAATTTGGTTAGTCAAATCAATAGTAGGCCTCATTCACGAAGCTGGTCTATAAAGTGGGTATAAGGAGACTGCCTATAAAATGGTAGTCTAATGGGTGAACACTCTCACCCACCGCTCGCCTGATCAGTGGAGGGTCGTTAGCCGAACGGGTTTGACAGAACCACTAAATCATTAAAAGTATAATGATCAAAGTACTAGAACCTTTACACAAAATCCCAATCTAGTTACTTTAGGAAAAATGTGAATTTGATGCTAACCCATGAAATTGCACATTGCACTTTATGAAACGTTGGTGGAGCATGTGTGGTTTACCGGCACACCAATGGGGGTTCATAAAGAGTTGCAATGGGTGTCTCGGGTGTTATCATTGTTGATGGAGCGTGTGTGGTTTACCGGCACATCAATTTGAGATGATAATGGACCCCGAGAGTACCAAGCTAATTTGCATGGTTATTCACACCTGGTTTATGGTCCTCGGCATCCTAGTCACAAACGGTGGGGCATATCCGAGATTAAACATGCTATTGAACAGTTCAATAAATCTCAAAAGAAACTAGGAATTCCATTTATAATAAGATTATTTTTCCGCGGTGGAATCGGCTGAATCGTCATTCGCCTACCTTTATAAAATTTGCTTATAGATTACGGCATCCCTCTTCTATGTTGCAAATTGTTATAGTTGGATCCTAGCCTTATTTTATATTGGGTTATTATAAGGACCGACAAGTATCTAATTAAACTTACCTTCTTTTATAGATGTCTTCTGCTGATCAATCCGCTCCCCACTCAAACTCCAGTGTTCCCTCTATCCTTTCACTGTGTTCCAAGGTTCAATTGAACGGGACAAACTACAATGACTGGATTAGAAACATCAAGATGGCTCTGAGGTATGAGAACAAAGAGTATGTTCTCGAGATCGAGCTTGTCGATGTCGACCCCGAAACTGCTACTCCCGAGGAAATTGCCTCGTACCAAAAACATTATGATGATGCGACCAAAGTGACCTGCATCATGATTGCTACAATGAACCCCGAATTGCAGAGAATATACGAAGACTACTGGCCCTATGAGATGCACCGTGAGCTTGCGGAAAAGTTCCGTAAGCAAGAGCGCATCGAAAGGTGCGAAGTGGTCAAGGACTTCACGAACAGCAAACCTAAAGATGGAGAGTCCATCTGCGCTCATGTGCAAAGAATGCAAGGTTACGTGGAGCGGCTTAGAAAGCTTGCGATGCCTGTACCGGAGGAGTTGGCCGTTGACATAGTGCTTAACTCCCTACCGAGTTCTTATGACCAGTTCAGGCTGGCTTATCATTTGAACAACAATCAGGCTAACCTGACTGAGTTGCATCGCATGCTTCGAGTTGCTGAGGACGGGATGAAGGGTAAAAGTGTACCCTCGGTTAATCAGCCCGTCCTAGCCATTGGAAGTGGCAAAGGAAAGAAGAGGAAGGGCCCTCCTAAGCAAAATTGGAGGGAAAAGGTTCAGGTCGGGTCGTCAAGCAATGGCTCGAGAACCAAGTCTTCCCAAATTCCTTGTGTGGCCAACCCTGATGAAGCCAACTGTTTTTACTGCAAAGAGAAGGGCCATTGGAAGAGAAGCTGCCCCAAATACTTGCAGGATGTCAAGGATGGGAAAGTAAAGCCATCGACAGCAGGTATATACACTATCTCTAAAAACTCACCATCTTCTAATTCTTGGGTCCTTGATACAGGATGTGGTTTTCACATTTGTTCTGATCTGCAGGGCCTAAAGGAAAGCAGGGAGGTGGAGCACGGTAGACTGAACCTGATCATGGGCAATAGGAGATCGTCCCCTGTTACCAAGATTGGCGTTTATAGTTTAGTGCTTAGTAGTGAAGTTTGTATAGATTTATTAGATTGTTGCTATTCGCCAGAAATGGCAAGAAATATTATTTCATTTCACGCATTATTCAGACAAGGATTTCATTTTTCTTTTGATAATAATATTGGATCTATTTCTGTTTTCAAAAATGGTATTTTGAATTTTACTGCTTATCCTTGTGATGGTGTGTATGAAACTGTGAAATGTGTTGACAATCTAGGACATAGTGTAAATTATATTGATTCTACTAGTGATGTGGAAAAGGCATGTCTGTGGCATAGTCGGCTCGGGCACATCAGCAAGAAACGCATCGCCCAACTCCAAAAGGATGGAGTGTTGGAATCATTCGACCTCAAGTCGGATGATTTATGCGAATCTTGTCTGTTGGGCAAGATGACTAAATCACCTTTCAAAGGGTCTTTTGAAAGAGGTGAAGGTCTATTGGACATCATTCACACGGATGTGTGTGGTACATTCAGATCAACCACAAAGGATGGCACGCGGTTCTACATGACATTTACCGACGATTTTAGTAGATACGGTTATATCTACTTGATCAAGCACAAGTCGGACACCTTTGAAAAATTCAAAGAATTTAAGAACGAGGTAGAGAATCAATTAGGCAGGAAGATAAAGATGCTCAGGTCCGACAGAGGCGGAGAGTATCTAAGTATCGAGTTCCTAGACTATCTAAAGGAATGCGGAATAGTTTCGCAGTTGACACCTCCCAGGATACCACAGCTGAACGGTGTTGCGGAGAGGCGCAACCGAACCCTGTTGGACATGGTTCGTTCCATGATGAGTCGAGCTTCACTTCCCATTCACTTCTGTGGGTATGCCTTAGAGACTGCTGCCCCAACTAAGAAGGTTGCGAAAACACCTAAGAAGGCTGCGAAAACACCTCATGAGATGTGGACGGGGAAAGCTCCCTCGTTGGCACATATCAAGGTCTGGGGTTGTGAGGCTTTCGTTAGACGAGAGACTCAAGACAAACTCGCAGATAGAAGCGAAAGGTGTTTCTTCATTGGTTATCCCAAACAGTCCTTTGGATATCTATTCTACAGACCGAGCGAGGACGTTGTCTTTGTAGCTAGACGAGCAGTCTTTCGAGAGAGAGAGCTCGTATTCAAAGAGGACAGTGGGAGTACCATTGATCTGGAAGAAATTCAAGAGTCATCAGATGACGCAACCTTAGGAGAAACTAGCAACCAACATGAGGAAGAAGTTCCTGTTGGTCCGACAGATGTATCCTTACCTCTTAGGCGTTCTGGTAGGGTTAGCATGCCACCCGAGTTTTATGGTTTCCATATAACTTCGGATGGGGACACGTTTGTCAGTGATAGGACACTGATAAATTTGGATGAACCAGCTAACTACCAGGAAGCAGTGGCGGGCCCTGAGTCTGCCAAGTGGAAAGAGGCCATGGATAGCGAGATCCAGTCTATGTATGACAATCAAGTTTGGAACTTGGTTGACAATGTACCGGGTCGAAAGACAGTCGGGTGCAAATGGATCTTCAAGAAGAAGACCGACATGGACGGAAAGGTACACACTTTCAAGGCAAGACTGGTTGCGAAGGGCTTTACTCAAACCCCAGGGGTTGACTATGACGAGACCTTCTCACCAGTAGCCAAGATAAAGTCTATTAGGATTATGCTAGCCATAGCTGCATTTCATGATTATGAAATTTGGCAGATGGACGTCAAAACCGCCTTCCTTAACGGGAAGTTGACTGAGGATGTTTACATGAATCAGCCAGAGGGTTTTGTCGACGCAAAGTATCCTAATAAGGTGTGTAAACTTGAGAGATCAATCTACGGATTGAAGCAAGCTTCTCGCAGCTGGAATCTTTGTTTCCATGAGAAAGTCAAAGAGTTTGGCTTATCTAGGAGCGAGGATGAGTCCTGCGTATATGTCAAGGCTAGTGGGAGTATAGTCACCTTTCTGGTACTGTATGTCGATGACATACTGCTCATGGGAAACGATATTCCAACCTTGCAAGATGTCAAGGCTTGGCTTGGGAAATGTTTCGCCATGAAAGACTTAGGAGAGGCTGCCTATATTCTTGGGATAAGAATATTGAGAGATAGAAAGAAGAGACTAATTGGACTTAGTCAGGGTACATACTTGGAAAAGGTACTAAAGAGGTTTAGTATGGAAAATTCCAAGAAGGGAGAGCTACCTATCCAAAGTAATGCAAAGCTGAGTAAGACTCAAAGTCCGAGTACAGACGAGGAAATAGCTGAGATGAGTCGAGTACCATACGCTTCGGCTGTGGGATCGATCATGTACGCTATGACGTGTACTCGCCCTGACGTGGCCTTTGCCCTGAGCATGGTCAGTCGGTACCAGGGAAACCCTGGAAGGGCGCATTGGATAGCCGTAAAGAATATACTCAAGTATCTGCGAAGGACCAAGAACATGATGTTAGTCCTCGATGGCAGTGATACCTTGAGAGTTGAAGGATATACAGATGCCAGCTTTCAGACGGATAGAGACAGTGGTCGGTCTCAGTCGGGCTGGGTATTCCTTTTGAACGGTGGAGCAGTTACTTGGAAACGTTCCAAGCAAGAAACAGTGGCTGATTCTACGTGCGAATCAGAGTACATAGCAGCAAGTGAAGCGTCAAAGGAAGCGGCTTGGCTGAAGAACTTTATCGGTGACCTTGGAGTAGTCCCGAGTATTCAGGAGCCCTTGGAACTATTCTGCGATAATGAAGGTGCGGTCGCCTTGACAAAGGAACCGCGAGATCATGGAAAGTCCAGACATATCGACAGAAAGTACCACTACATCAGACATAGGGTAGAAGAAGGTCACCTCCTTGTAAAGAGGGTATCATCGGAAGATAATCCTGCAGATCCCTTGACAAAGGCTCTGAGTAGGATTAAGCATAATCAGCATGTTAGGAGCATTGGATTAAGAGATGATATAAGTTTTTGTAATTAGATAGATTTTTGAAACTTGTAACAATGTTATTGTATTTGACTTTTGTGATTTAATAATAGAGATTTATTAATGAGTAATGGTTTACTAATTTTGTCAATATATATCATTGTGTTTCATTTTGCATGTTTTACTTCCTGAATAATTGGATTATTCAAATATCCACAGTCGCTCATACTTTTAGGGAGTAAGTATGAAGTAAGGCTGTCATGAATTGGTAATAGATTGTCTAAGGAGTTAGACATTGCAATTGGATTGCTGCACCATTCGTGAGTACTTGGAAATGGAGATTTGAGTATTGGATAAACCCGCGCTCAATGGATTGCTTCATGGATTATATCACGAGCAATATTGAGACGATAATATCTTTTGATCTTTAAGCTAAGACATATGAGTTATGATTTGCTAGACGGTTGTTCATTGATAATACGAAAACGCATCAGTAACTCGGTGTTATAAAACGTATTGTTGTGAATGATTTGTCTGGTAAAAGACATAAGTATATGAGTTGAAGCTTATTCGTCCCTTGACCCTAACGGGGAACAGATATCTGTAGGCCTCTCGATGATTTTGAAGTTGACTAAAATGGTTGGCCAACCGGGACTAAATTGGTAGTCTAAGAGTCATATGCAAATCGGATATCGAGGAACAGTGAATCAGACCGGATTGATTTTATCCATGTCTTGAGTCTGAAAATATCTTGTTGGACGGAGGATCATCAGATCACTTATCTATGGATAGGACTGATTAGATCAGAGTTTGGCATTGGTTTCTAGGAAGCTACAAGTGCTGGTTAATTAGAGACTAAATCGGTAATTATAGTCATAGACTTATCCAAGTGGGAGACTGTTGGATTAGGTGTGTAAGCCATGACTAATAATTAGTATTTACCTAGTTAATAGAAGCACAGTCTATTTGGGTTGCCCTCATGGCTGGAGGTTTGGTAGAAAATTCGGTAGAGAGAAAGGTTGATTTATTATGGGACTAATAAATCAACAGGAATTAAATATATGGTTTATTAATATATTAAAGTGATAATATATTAATTAGAAACTATATTAATTAATTAGGAATTAATCCAGAATTAATTGGATTTAATTTGGGGATTAAATTAATTAATTAAAGGTGCAGGGACTAAAACTGTAAATATTCAATAGTTGAGTAAGTGACAGTGTGGAGTGACCAGTTGAAAGTCGAAATCTATATATGGATATATAGAATTTCGAAATTGATAATTATTAGATAAATAGGTTTTTGAATTGTAAGATAAAAGGTTTATCTTATTTGAATTCAAAAAGGTTTATCTCTAAGGCTTATCAGTTAATCATCTGGAAACTATAAATAGGGTTCCCTGGCCACCATATGATTTCGTCAATTCAAGAACTCTCTCAAGATTTTCGATTTCCATATTCCTCCAGTTTGGGTGTGACTTTCATTTGAGGCAGGATAATTTTGCTGCTCAGCTTCCAGAAAATTCTAAAAGGTTGGTTTTTCTAATTTTATTCTTTTAGTTAATTTTCTTATGGCCTTTAGGTTTTGTTATATGTTCAATTAGAAGAAAACATAGATCCTTATAGGTTGCATGTGAACTTAGGTTATTTAGTTCATGGATTGCTTAAAACCTTTCAGAGATATCCTCTCATAATCAAGAAGTCAGTAGAAGCTTTCAGAAGGCACGAGAGACAGCAAGAGAGAGCAAAGAAGAAGTGGAAGTTCAAGAATTATTGTCAAGGGAATCAAGAAAGGGTTGGAATTGGTGATTCCAAAGTTAAAGAAGGTAAGATTTCCTTTGTTTCTAACCTAGGTTTTTGGGTGTATGCTTGAATTGGTTCTTGAATGGAATTGAAACTGCAATTTCAGTTAAGAATCATGTGGTTTAAGTGGCTAATGTTTCCAATAAGCCATTAATTAAGAACTTAACTCAAAAACATGGAAGTAGATTGCTATTCTTGAGAATTTTCAAGTTTAGTCAAGAACTTCAATTCTTGTATTTGATTGATTGAAACGATTTTAATAGCTTAAAACTTGTTATTAGTCAAGGGTTTTAGTTAAGGAACAAACCCCATACGATTAAGAACAGAAATAAGTGCTTAATGGGTGAAAACTGCGTGCTACAGTGCACAAATCGCGACTGATCAGGAGCCTGCCCAGGCGCCAGGCGCAGTGCGCCCAGGCGCAGTGCGCCCAACCCTGGCGCAGTGCGCCTCCAGTCAGGGACCAAAAATGTTAGAAATCCAAATGCTAGAAACCATAGCTAGACATGTCCGATTGATCTGAAAATTTAGCCATAACCCTAAAATGGTATAAGAACATGTCGGGAATTGTCAAATCCATAATCCGACCTTGCGGAAAAGTCACTGTAGCGGCAGTGGCTAAAATTACTATTCATGTCAAGACTTGATTTTGGAATTCGAGCTAGACTTGTCCAATGAACTCCAAATTTGAAACACAAGTCTAATATGGCTTAAGATTTCATGGAAAAGAGTCGGAACTGAAATACGACCCCTCGGGGGTACTGTAGCAATATACGCGTATTTCGGAGAAAACGAGTTTAACAATGGTTATACATTTATTATAACCTGGAGTTGTGTCATATGAGAATTTAGCATTATAGAGTTAATTATATTGAGTATTTATATATACTACTTGTATAGGTGGTGCTTCAAACGTTATTGAGCACGGGAAAAGAAAAGGCGTACGTGAAGCCTAGTGAACCGTAGTAGAACCAAGGTGAGTATATGAGGATTTCTATAGTACGTAGCAAAGTTATGGTATTCAGAAAATAAGACTTTCAGTTTATTTAAAATGTTAACGTTTGGAAACAGTTTTGAAAGTAACTCTTTATATATATGAGCTAAGCGTCTTAAACAAATTTTAAAGAAGTTTAGTTTATAAAGTTATTTTGAAAGAAGCTTCACAAGTGAGATAAAGATGTTGAAGCTAGTTTGAAAGTATTTTTGATTATAAGTTAAAAGAGTTTATGAGTTTGAGTTTAAAATAAATTGTGTTCCACTTTGACCAATTCAAGAAGCAAAGTAAAGAAAGTAACGAGATAAGAAGTAAGAGCCAGTTGTCCGGACTAGGATCACCCACATAATCGGGGGATCAGAAGACACTACTGGGATGGTACCTCCTGTCGCGAAGTAGTTGTCTAGCTAGTATACCCTTGTGCTTGAATCCGTTCCAAGTCACAAAGGGGAGACAGAATGAGCAAACCTAGCGGATGGATCTGTTCTGTCCCACAAGGTGAGCTAGTAGAATGAATTAAAGTAAATTAATTCATGAGTTACAGTTGGTCACAAGTAAATAAGAAAGAAAGTAGTTTTAAAGAAAGAAAGATGTTTTTAATAAAGAAAGCAAAGAAAGCAGTTTTAAGAAAAGAAGCAGTTTTGAGAAAGAAAATGTTTTTTTTTAAGTTTTGAAGATATAAAAGAAAAGAGATTTGAGATATGTTATGAAAGACAAGTTCTAGTAGTTTACTTGTTTTAATTCAAGTTTTGAACAGAAAAGTTTTGGGTCTAAAACCCATATTACTCACGAGACTTTATATCTCACGTACAACTTGTTTTAAATGCTATGTACTTAGGTGAGTGGAGCCGGAGCTAGGTTACTTATTGTGCCTCGAAGCTGGGACTGCGTGAATTACAGATAAGTTTAAATTATGGTTTCTGTATTGAGTCTGTAATACCCTTTCAGTATAGAGTTTGTAAAAAAATTTAGTGGCTTTTAGTAGTCACATGTTCTAAAATGTTTTGAAATAAAATTTATAAAAAAAATATGGTTTGAGAAAGGGGTGTTACAGTTTTGGTATCAGAGCCATAGTTTAAGCGAACTAGGTGTCAGTATTTGAACCTAGACTTAAACTATGTAGGAGCTAAGTAGAGTATATACTTGAGTATTATGTTGAGAGTAAGTAGAAATGGGAGTAAAATCACAACAGTGGAACGTGAGTCTTAGTGGTAAAAGTGGAAGCAAATGTGTATAGGTGGTTATAATAATATGGGCCCGTACTATCATAATCACAGGATATACATTTGAGTCTGGTGGAACTACACAGGAATCATGTGAAGCGGTAAGAGATAAGTGTAAGAGGTTTGAGGGGTATATATTCAGTATATCTATGGAAGAAAATCCAGCATGACTGGAAATAATACAGCATAAAAGAAAAAGTGGTAACGACAAAATATCAAATATGAGATATATAGGGAAAAATCCCATACTCTATATGAGTCAGTATAAAGTATATGTAATAAGACATAAGAAAATACGAGTAAAGAGCACTGAAAATAAGATGACTAGAATGCTAAAGTAATGAAGGAGAAAAGTTTGAATTTGTGGTAGTGATGACCACTGTATAATATGAGAAATAATGTAAAGTATGACAGAAATCAGTAAAAGAGACATGGCCAGAATGTGTAAATGTATTGAAAATGTTAATAGAAGTAATGAAGTATATAGTACAGTTATAAAATAAAGAGTATAACTGAACATTTCAGTTGTCTAATAGAAATGAATTATGATTATGGAATAAAAAAATAAGAAGAGTAATGTCACTATGGTGACCAAAGAAAGAAAGATTGAAAAAAAAAAAGAATGTGAGTACAGATATATGAATGAAATTCATATAAGAAAGAAGAATGAAAACATATAAGTAGAAAGAATAAAAAGAAGTGAGTTGGCTGTAATTGTAGACCAACCCAATTCAAAGTATAAATAGTAAGAAGTAGTATGATGTGTTGTTCATGGACAACCAAGAGATTAAAGTATGTATATAAAAGTTATGAGCAAATAAGATAGTATAAAATGAAAGCAAAATACTTAATCAAGTATTAGAAGAGGAATCCAAGACAGAAATGAAAATATAAGAAATGGGAAGTTATGACTTCCAAACTTGAAAGTAATGTGACTAATACATATATCTAATAATTGAAGTAAATAACTAAGTCTGAAATATATTATAGTGAGCAATAAAAACAAGGTAAGTTGTCTGAATGAGAAAGTAATAAAATTTGTTAAAAAGAAAACTATGAGTATGTTGCATTTTTATAATGCAAGAGAATGAGTTGAGAAATAGAGATTTAATGCCTAATCAAAGGTTAGGTGAATAGTTAAAGATAAGACAAATAATAATGATAATGAGACGAATATAAAGACGGTTATCAAAGAAATGGTCAATTGAAATCAGATTTAGTGACTATATATAAAGTATAAATAAGAAGAACTGTGAATGATAAAAAGGATAACCGAAAGAATGTGAAAAAAAAAACTGAGAGTCATAAAAAAATTATGAAATAAAGAGTAAAAGCGAATATACAGATAAGTCTTAGACAAAGAGTCAAAGATGAAATAAGAGCTAAAAAAAAGAGACAGGAAGTTACTACCTCTAAACGGAAGTAACGGGTAAAAGTAGCCAAAGATTTGAGAAGATAGTCAGTGTACGGTTAGTAAACAAAATGTATGTATAACGTATATCGCCTTAAAATACATAAAAGTAGAGAGAGTAAAGAAATGAGTCTTAAAGGAAAGAACAAGGTAATGTGTTGGGCATATAGCCTTACGACATATAGAGAGAAATGGTAAAAAAAATATATATATATATATATATATATATGAGATATAAAGACTAATTGTTAATAAAAAAAAATTTGAGGTAATCCATATGATTATGAAAGTAGTGTATGTTTAATACATATAATGAGAGAAAACAAGAAATTATTGAGATAGAAATGTCAATTTTTATTGAAATATGATTACAGTGTAGTCAAGATAAAAAGAGAAGTAAAAGTTATGTTGGCATTAGCCATAGCAAGTAAAGAGTAAGTAAGAGATAGAGTGCTAAACTAAGCATCAGTGTGAGAAATAAGAACTACAAGAAAATACTAAAACATAAGTAATAATATGAGAATGGTACATGGGGTACCTAAGAAGATAAGAAGTGTACTCATAAGAGTACTGTAAGAAAGCTGAGGAATAAAAAGGACAAGATTTTATTATACAGTATAATGAGCAAAAGAGATTGAAATCTCTTTAAAAATAATAATGATAATATAAGTAAAGAATGATACCAGACATGTATTTATAAAAGTAATACATGCAAGTAACATGATGATAGGGTAATAACCTTATGAGGATGTAAGAAAACTAATAGTAAAGACAAAGAAAAAGAAAAGAAAAAGATAGAAAAAAATTCTTTGAGAATTAAAGATGACAGATAAGATGAAAGAAACAAGAATGACGATTGACTTTTGAAAAGTCAATTCCTCTGGTATATGTAGATATACGAAGTTGTAAAACTTCTAAAGAAATGTATAAAGATGAAGTGGGAAGATATAATGTAAATATATATATATATATATATATATATATATATATATATATATATATATATATATATATATATATAAATATATATATGAGACTAATGACAAGAAAGAAGTAATTAGAAATATAGATTGACTGTTGGAAAGTCAATCTTCTATAATAAAGTATGGAATGATAAAGCTTCTAAAATAAGAGAGATAAAGTAAATTTAAAATATGAAATTTACTCAAGTAAGAAAAATAAGTAAAAGCTTCTATTACATTAAAAGAGAAGTCAAGTAATGCGTCTGTCCTTATATTACCAGATGGGACAGAAGATTTTGAAGTAAACAGCAATGTCTCACATAGAGGGCTTAGCTGTGTGTAGATGCAAAGGAGTAAGAGTATAGCATATGTTCTCAGATAGTTGAAAGCCCTAGAAATGAAATATATCACCTATGGTATAGAGCTAATGGCGATAGCATTTGCCTTGAAAATTTGGAGGCATTACCTGTATGGAACAAAGCGCAAGCTACTCACTGATCACAAGAGTTAGTATTATGTGTTCACTCAAATAGAGTTGAACATAAAACAGAAAAGATAGTTATAGTTGACCAGTGATTATGATTGCGAGATTGTATACCATTCAGGCAAGCCAGTGTAGCAGCAGATGCATTGAGTAGAAAAGTTCCAGAGAAAAGAATCAATGCAAGATTGATACGTATCGAACTAGTGTTCAGTATTGTAGAACAGATTAAAGCAGTCCAACAAAAATGTTGGAATAGGCATAGAATTGAAAGATGAGAAACGAGGAGGACATACAGTTTGAGATAAGTAGACAAGAGCTAAAGACTTCTAAAACCCGCATTTGGCTGCTGAAAGCAGGAGATTTGAGAAAGTTGAACTTAGAAGAGTCATATAAGTTTAAGTTTAAAGTTGAGAAAAGTACGTCTCCAAGTGTGTCACTTGTACACAAGTCAAGGCGGAACATCAGGTCCCACATGGAGATGCTCAGTTGTTGCACATTCCAGCCGGAAAGTAGGAAGATGTAATTATGGATTTTATTGTTGGGTTACCAAGAACGAGAAGAGATTATGATAGTATATGAGTCATAGTGGACCGGTTGACCAAGAGTGCACTATTTCTAACCATAAAAAGAAACTACTCCATTGGAGCAGTTAGCTCAGTTGTATATAGATGAAGTGTTAAGAAGGTATGGTGCACCGTTGTCAAACGTGTCAAACAGAGACCCTAGAATTACCTCTAACTTTTGGAGTGCTTTATAAGAGAAAATGGGGACGAGAATCCAGCCAAGTACAACGTATCATCCACAAACGGATGGTCAGAGCAAACGAACGATACAGACAGTAGGAGACATGCTATGCTCATGCATGATGGACCTTGGAGACAGTTGAGATGAACACCTGCCCTTAGTGGAGTTTGCATATAACAATAGCTACCATTCTAGCATTAAAATGCCACCCTTTGAGACATTGGATGGTAGAAAGTGTAGAACTCCTTTATGTTGGTTGAAGGCAGGTGAGACTAAGTTGACAGGACCAGAAATTGTAAGAGTGCCTAATGAGAAGATCGGAGTAATTCAAGCCAACATGAAAGCAGCACAAGACCGACAGAAAAGTTACTCTAATTTGAAGAAAAGACCGTACGACTTGCAAGAAGGTGACTTAGTGATGATAAAAGTGTCGCCATGGAAAGGAGTGGTCAGATTTAGCAAGAGAGGAAAGCTGAGTCCAAGGTACATTGGACCTTTTAGAATCCTGAAAAGAATTGGATTACAGGCGTTCAAGCTAGAACTACCACCCGAACTTAGTGGAATACATGATACCTTTCATGTACGTTACTTGAAAAAAAAAGTACTTTGGCAAAGAAGAGCTAGTAATACCGTATACGGATGTGAGAGTAGAGACTCCTAGCAAGATGATTGAAGAACCTGAAGCTATTCTAGAGATGCAGACTAAAAAGCTAAGAAACAAGGAGATTGACCTTGTACTAGTCAAGTGGAAGCATCCCTTAGGGTCAAACTTGACTTGGGAAACGTTAGAAGAAATGAAGAGAAGATATCCGAATTTCACAGATTACGAAAAGATTCCGAGGACGGAATCCGCTTAAGGAGGGGTGACTGTAAGAACCCGCGAAAAGTTGTAAAAGGGTAAAACGGTCATTTGACATGTTATGAGATTAATACGTGAAATAACATGTATTTGTGAAATAATAATGTAAGAAATAAGAGTTTATATGAAATTTGGAGTTTTTATCGTGTGAATAGTGAAATATGGCCAAAAAGGGCAAAATGGTCATTTGACATGGAAATGACCAAAATGTCAAGAAAATGTTAAGTTGGAAGTTAATGAAGCATAAATGGTAAAGTTATGGTCTTAGGACCATTTTTGTAGAAAAGTTAGAAGCCAAAGGACCAATATGCAAATAATTTATAAAACATTAAATACATATATTATATGAGAGATATCCTCTCATAATCAAGAAGTCAGTAGAAGCTTTCAGAAGGCACGAGAGACAGCAAGAGAGAGCAAAGAAGAAGAGGAAGTTCAAGAATTATTGTCAAGGGAATCAAGAAAGGGTTGGAATTGGTGATTCCAAAGTTAAAGAAGGTAAGATTTCCTTTGTTTCTAACCTAGGTTTTTGGGTGTATGCTTGAATTGGTTCTTGAATGGAATTGAAACTGCAATTTCAGTTAAGAATCATGTGGTTTAAGTGGCTAATGTTTCCAATAAGCCATTAGTTAAGAACTTAACTCAAAAACATGGAAGTAGATTGCTATTCTTGAGAATTTTCAAGTTTAGTCAAGAACTTCAATTCTTGTATTTGATTGATTGAAACGATTTTAATAGCTTAAAACTTGTTATTAGTCAAGGGTTTTAGTTAAGGAACAAACCCCATACGATTAAGAACAGAAATAAGTGCTTAATGGGTGAAAACTGCGTGCTACAGTGCACAAATCGCGACTGATCAGGAGCCTGCCCAGGCGCCAGGCGCAGTGCGCCCAACCCTGGCGCAGTGCGCCTCCAGTCAGGGACCAAAAATGTTAGAAATCCAAATGCTAGAAACCATAGCTAGACATGTCCGATTGATCTGAAAATTTAGCCATAACCCTAAAATGGTATAAGAACATGTCGGGAATTGTCAAATCCATAATCCGACCTTGCGGAAAAGTCACTGTAGCGGCAGTGGCTAAAATTACTATTCATGTCAAGACTTGATTTTGGAATTCGAGCTAGACTTGTCCAATGAACTCCAAATTTGAAACACAAGTCTAATATGGCTTAAGATTTCATGGAAAAGAGTCGGAACTGAAATACGACCCCTCGGGGGTACTGTAGCAATATACGCGTATTTCGGAGAAAACGAGTTTAACAATGGTTATACATTTATTATAACCTGGAGTTTTGTCATATGAGACTTTAGCATTATAGAGTTAATTATATTGAGTATTTATATATACTACTTGTATAGGTGGTGCTTCAAACGTTATTGAGCACGGGAAAAGAAAAGGCGTACGTGAAGCCTAGTGAACCGTAGTAGAACCAAGGTGAGTATATGAGGATTTCTATAGTACGTAGCAAAGTTATGGTATTCAGAAAATAAGACTTTCAGTTTATTTAAAATGTTAACGTTTGGAAACAGTTTTGAAAGTAACTCTTTATATATATGAGCTAAGCGTCTTAAACAAATTTTAAAGAAGTTTAGTTTATAAAGTTATTTTGAAAGAAGCTTCACAAGTGAGATAAAGATGTTGAAGCTAGTTTGAAAGTATTTTTGATTATAAGTTAAAAGAGTTTATGAGTTTGAGTTTAAAATAAATTGTGTTCCACTTTGACCAATTCAAGAAGCAAAGTAAAGAAAGTAACGAGATAAGAAGTAAGAGCCAGTTGAGTAAGAGCCAGTTGTCCGGACTAGGATCACCCACATAATCGGGGGATCAGAAGACACTACTGGGATGGTACCTCCCGTCGCGAAGTAGTTGTCTAGCTAGTATACCCTTGTGCTTGAATCCGTTCCAAGTCACAAAGGGGAGACAGAATGAGCAAACCTAGCGGATGGATCTGTTCTGTCCCGCAAGGTGAGCTAGTAGAATGAATTAAAGCAAATTAATTCATGAGTTACAGTTGGTCACAAGTAAATAAGAAAGAAAGTAGTTTTAAAGAAAGAAAGATGTTTTTAATAAAGAAAGCAAATAAAGCAGTTTTAAGAAAAGAAGCAGTTTTGAGAAAGAAAATGTTTTTTTTTAAGTTTTGAAGATATAAAAGAAAAGAGATTTGAGATATGTTATGAAAGACAAGTTCTAGTAGTTTACTTGTTTTAATTCAAGTTTTGAACAGAAAAGTTTTGGGTCTAAAACTCATATTACTCACGAGACTTTATGTCTCACGTACTACTTGTTTTAAATGCTATGTACTTAGGTGAGTGGAGCCAGAGCTAGGTTACTTATTGTGCCTCGAAGCTGGGACTGCGTGAATTACAGATAAGTTTAAATTATGATTTTTGTATTGAGTCTGTAATACCCTTTTAGTATAGAGTTTGTAAAAAAAATTTAGTGGCTTTTAGTAGTCACATGTTCTAAAATGTTTTGAAATAAAATTTATAAAAAAAAATATGGTTTGAGAAAGGGGTGTTACACAACGTCCTCAAAGAACGTTGCTATATCCAAATTGCATTGTCAAGATGCATGCAATAGAGAACTAACATAATGTTCTCATTTCATTCCTTAAAGTCAGTCCCGTTCAACACGGGAATGTGAGTCATGTTGGAAGATATTATCCCACAACTCATATTTTCCGTATTTGAGAACAATATTACTTATATTAGTTTTATGTTCATTACACCGTAAATTATAATCAATAAATTCAATTTATGACAACATCACAACTTATCAACACAACATTAATATCAAGTCTTTGGACAGTAATATTAACTTGTAACAGATATATTGTTTTAGTGATAAAACATTGACGATAAATTATGTCAATCAATAAGTCCATCTTTGGATCGAATTATTAATCACATGAAACCAAATAATCGTCATATGTTTACCACCACATATGTGTCTATCCGGCCAAATATTAACCTACATTTGGGTCGATTAATATCCGCATTAATAAACGCATAAACCTTTAGTGATAAAAAAAACATTGACAATAAATCATGTCAATTGATAAGCCTTTATTTGGATTGACTTATAAATTACATGAAACCAAATAATTGTCACATGTTTACTACAACATATGTGTTTATCCGACCAAATATTAACCTACATTTGGGTCGGTAATATCCGCATTAATAAACACATAAACCATAATATTTAAATTCTTTGTAAATTAATTTTCACAAAAGAGACAGCTTTGGCGATATATTGTGTCAATAAATTTACTACTAAAATAAACGTCATAACTGAAATTTATCAATAATCAAAAAACAAATTTACTTAAATCACGTCACAATTGAAATTATTGACAACGAAAAAAAAAACTAATCTCATAATCGAAATACATATAACGAACAAAACCAACGTTTACCCTCCGACTGCTAATGCCAATAAAAAGAATGCTTTAATATTTTAATAAGTAAGACTTAATAGTGCAAAGCTACAAGTAAAAATTGATAATCATCGTATTTACATGCATCAAGTTGATAACAAAAAATCAAGCTCCATCCCATTAAGATAATAGTCACACGTAAAATTCAAATTACAAATGATGAATATCAACTATCGCGGCAATATTATAGTCATTTAATTGAAACTCAATTAGCACAACCGGAAGGGGTACATAGAAAAAAAAAAAAGCAATAATAATAACCGGTGTTTATCCATCAAACTAAAAGAAAGTACATATGCAAATCAGACTTGTACAGTAAAAGCAATGAGTTGACAACTCATTAATACACTAGTCTTTGAAAAGTCACAGAAAGAAAAAACTCGAGAATTGTTTACAGGTGCTTCTTAAAAAAAATATCTAAGCCCATATTAACTTTGAATATTTTAACATTCCAGAAGAAACCAACGAAAACACACTTTGCACATAAAGACAACAACAAGAAAATGCAAACAAAGAAGCCGAAGGAAAATGAGACAACGAAGATTCAACGCAGGTATGTTTATTTCTAAATGAATAAAAAAAAATTCTATTAACATATTCAAGAGAGCTTTGATACCATTTGTTGATTATTTTCGATAACCAAAACAGAAAACAAAATGCGGAAGCATAATCTCAGATCTTTAATCTCGAATTTGATTAAAAGAAATAAATAAACAAAGATTACATACCTGCTTCAATGGGGATTTTCGGATCTGCTTCTATGGGGATTTTCGGATCTGATGAAGAAGGTTGGTTTTCCAGTTGATCTCAAAAAACCCCTCTCTAAATCCCTCAGCAATAGCCCCACGAATTTTGTGTGTGTTTTCGTATGTCTCAATATGCTCCTCATCATGTGTATATATAGATGGAGATATACCCTAATATGAGAGATGGAAGGGATCTGGAGGATCTTGAGTCAAACCGGGAACTCAACCCACAATGACAAGTGTATATCCTTATAAAATCGGTCCATCAACAATTTTAAATAGCCTTTTATATTAAATCCGAATTTTAATGATAACATAACTTACATTTAATTTAAGTGGTCCTAAAATATCTAACAGTTTCAGCTTATTTAAGAAGTGCGATTTCCCTGAATAATCACAATAAAATTTGAACAAAAGAGTAAGAAACCTTGTGACTTTTTAATTGTTCCCCAAACACCCAACTTCATCACTATCTTCTTTATGACTTTATTCCGAAAGATATCCAAGTAACATAGAGCTTACAAGTAAGATCTAGTAAGAATAAGAAGTATCAAACACCTAACTTTATCACTATCTTCGAGACAGTGTGACCCTCTGCTAATCCCACTACTTTGTTACTCTGAATCCACGTCACACATAACATACTAGACTGTAAGATTTAGTGAGAAGTATAGGCCAGTAGTTACAGAATAAAGAAGAATCGGAAATAATAGCTATTCCCTTCCAAATTGCTGCTCCAGAAGTAGAACCAAGAAAATGATAAATCTCATAAACTGACTTGCTCATATAAACTAACGATAATTCCTAAGAAGCAATTTCAACTAAATATCCCTCTATTTTTGGGAATCTCATGAAAATTCATCTGAAAGAAAAACAATAAATTGAAAAAAGAAACTCACCAATAGGCAACAAAACCTCTGATAATTATGGTAACAGGAAATATGACTTAGGTTTAGATACATATACAAATCTTAAAAGACAAGAGATTCTTACAGTGGACCAGATGAACGACGCTGAGGGAGGAGAAGGAGTGATGGCTATGCGTATGAAAGGGACGATCACAATGCATTCTATAGGATGGTTGGAAACAATCTCAATTCAATTAGCCATTTCCATGGGTGATTTAGTTTTCCATATACAGAGGGCTGTGCAAGATACGCGGATTTGGGATTTAAATTTGAATCTTCCCCAATCAACCCATAAATTTTCGGAGATCAGATCAATGAAATCCTGATTTATCGAGCATTATTTGGGATCTCTTATTAGATTCAAACTATAAACGATGAACTGATTCCTGATTTTATGGGATTGATTGAAGATGTTTAATGGGGTAGTTTCATTCAACCGAAATCTGGGGAAAAATATGGGGGAAGTTTGAATTTGATTTGAGGATAGAAAAAAGGAAACGTAGGAAATCGGAAGAGGAAACTTTAGGTGGGAAATATTTTCAGCATTGCATTATACGATGACATGTGGCAAATTGGCACATTAGAAAGGTGCCAAGTGGCATTTTAGGCATGCTTTATTAGAAAGGATATATATATATATATATATATATATATATATATATATATATATATATATATATATATATATATATATATATATATATATATATATATATGAATTGGTTGGTACGATACTACCGTGATATCTCAAATTCTATATTGTTGTTGTACCATGATTACTCATTTGTAAGATATTATCAACCAAAATGTTGGCTACCAAATATATTGACTACCAATTTTATTGGTTTAATTAGTAACATGTTGATTGGTTTTCCGTGATACATATTATATATATATATATATATATATATATATATATATATATATATATATATATATATATATATATATATATATATATATATATATATATATATATATATATACCTCCGTCCCACCCCACTCTCCACCCTTGTCTACCCACCTTCACAAATTTTTTACCTTCACTCTCGCCTCACACCCACTCACCTCCACCCCCACCCCAAACAATTTTTTTATTATTTTTTATCTATTAATTTTCTTTTACTCCCCATCCTCCGCCCCTGAAATCAAACAATAAATAAATTTTCAAAACAAACTACTAAATAATAAACAACAATTTATAATCTAAGGGATTAAAACTAAAAAGAATAAATTAATAAACAACAAACATTTGCAAACGTTAACAATTAAATGCAAAACCGTTAAACGAGTACGAAATTATTGTTGGCAATACAAGTTTGTCTAGTTTGTATAATATGCTTTAATTCAAAAGCAAGAACAATGGACAAGAAAACTTTAAACTTGTTGCTTCCTATTTTGAAGAGATCGTCTTACCTTGCGCAACGTTCCAGTGGCGACGGTGTCTCACAAAAACAAAAAAACCAACAAGCCAGCGATTTTAGAGATTATGTATGAGTAGGGGTGCAAATGAGCCGAGCCGGCTCGTGAGCTACCCGTGACCGGCTCGATAAAAGCTTGGCTCGAGACCGATTTTAAACGAGCCCGAGCTAAACTCGAGCTTAAATATAAGGCTCGTTTATTAAACGAGCCCGAGCCGAGCCTATATCACCAAGCTCAATTGGGCTCGCGAGCCCTAAACGAGCCTATATATATATAATATAATATTATATATATATATATATATATATATATATATATATATATATATATATATATATTAAAACATATTTAATCATTAGAGTAAACGAGCTTCTTAACGAGCTCGAGCCGAGCATGTATATTTCTTAACGAGCCCGAGCCGAGCTTGGCCAGGCTCGGGCTCGGCTCGGCTCGTTTGCACCCCTTTGTATGACAGAAGTTCGAGTAATAATGAGGAATAGTAGACGGAGGAGAATCTTCAGAGAAGATAACGAGCATCGGAAATCGTCTCCAAATTTTCAGCTCTAAGGTGATTTTCAGATGTCGGCTCTCGTTGTTACTCCTCGTAATTCTCCCAGTCTCCTCGTCTTTTTCGTTGAAGTGGGAAATCTTTTAGTCGCTTGAGAATAACATTTCTCATTTCTCTCGAGTTTCTACCTTTCAAGTTTCAATTGCACCCTTCTCCTTAGGCCTTCTCTTTTACTGGTTGGACTATTTTTGTGGACAAGTTATTGGCCTAAGTTATGAATACACTTAACAGATAATCCAATTTTGATGCTCTTGATCGTTTGCTGCCCTGGGCCGTGGCCCAGGTCGCCCTCCCCTTGGGCCTACCTTATCTCCATCAAAATTATTCTTCCTAACGCGAGCTGCAACTTTACTTTTAATAATAACATAAGATTTCTTAGGGCATCTCCAACCCCACTCTATAAATAGAGTTATTTCATTTTTTACTCTATTTTGTTCCAACCCAACACTATAACCAACTCTATATTTAGGTATTTGAATATTATTACTTTAAATATAGAGTAATACTATTCATTTACACCAAATATAGAGTTAATGTTTCACTTGTCATTTTTAGTCCTCCAGTTTTTATTTTTATACATTTCTAGTTTATTTAAATATAATAACAAATATTTACAATCATATTATATATATTAAATGATATTAATTACTTATAATTATCAAAATTGAATATTTATATATCGAATACATATAAAAATTTATGTATATTTAAAAAAAATTAAAGCACGATAACATATTTTATAAAAAAAACATTGAATATATATATATATATATATATATATATATATATATATATATATATATATATATATATATATATATATATATATATATATATATATATATATATATATATATATATATATATATATATAAAATACAATATGAATATTCTAGTAGTAATATGTTAAAAGTTAATAATTAGAATGAGAGATTTTGACAATTTTTGTAAATGAAGAAAAAAGAATATGCTAGGAATATACATTTTAAAGTAAAAATAGTGTGAAAAATAGAGGTTGGTTGGAGATGATCCACGTTTTACATCATTTTTTACTTCAAAAATATCTTAAAAAATAGAGGTGGGTTGGATATGGTTTTACATAGAATCACTCACTCTAAGTTAGGGTAAAACTGAATATTTTGTCAAACTTAAACGTTTTTATAACATTATCCTTCTATTAAAATATTTTATATAACATATGATAAGATAAAAGTAAAATACTTAATTCATAAAAAAGTTTTTATTACACTAACTGATTTTTATTTAATAAATGTTAATAAGAAACTAATATAACAGAAGTAACAGTTGTAAGTATTTAAAGATAAACAATTGAAGACACCTTACAACATTTAATAAGTTTTTTAAAAGATCAAATATTGATGTACTGTTTTCATTTCTTTATATTTACACAATAACACTTCCATGGCCCAAATATTTGAATACTTGAACATAAAGCAAGTTAAAGAGTACGCAAACACATACTGACATACATAGCTTCTAGCCAAGGTCCAAATCAAAGGTAATGGGCCATGCTCTCACATGTCCAATTTATTTTTTGGAAAGTTAATCCCGTCTGGTTCGAGTTAATTACCAAATAGGAGTATTTTGAAAATTTATTTACCAAATAAGTATACTTTCAAAAATATTTACCAAATTGGTATACTTTTAGATATTTATAGTTTTTTCAATTTTTATTGTATTTTTACTGTTTAAATATTTATAATTTTTCAGCTTTTGTTTTTTTTTCACTGTTTTTTAATGTTTGTTTTTGACTTTTTTTTTAAAAACTATTTGCAAGTAATTTTTATCATTAGCATTCAAAAACTATTTTTACCAATCATTTTAAATAAACATGCTAGGTTGTTTATATTGTTCATTTTTAAATAACAATGCTAGATTGAATCGATAACCGATGTCATAGATATAACGTTTTCCGGTACAAAATCAATATCGTAGGTACAACGTTTTCCGATACAAAACCAATGTCATAGATACAACGTTTTTGGGTACAAAACCAACGTTTTCTTACAAAACAAAATTCTAAATAGCTTAACGATAACCATTATCTGCAAAAAAAAAAAAAGTAAAAAATAAGATATAAAATCTTACCAATAAACCAAAATAAAAAATTATTGAATTTCTTTATTCTTTACCTTGGCTTAGACGGACATTTTTTTCGATTGTGACCACTTTGCTTACAAATTCCACAAAGGTATGCATTTCTTCCTTCTTTAATGTCCATTCCATTTCGTAGTCTTGTTGAGCGGGGACGACCTTTTTTATTCCGTAAAAGCTCCAAATTTGGAAGCAATTCTACAAACAATGATTGTGGCCAATACGCTTCATGGGGAAGAGGGGAAAACTCAGATGCCCACGTATCACAATACTTTTCAATTGAGTAACATTTATCAACATATTGCCAACTATTCAAAGAAAGGTGGCACATACACTCAACACATGAGAACACTGATATCTAAACACTTCCCACTTACCACATGTGCAAGTTTTTTGCTCCAAATTAACTACTTGCACATTTCTTCCTTTTTGAGTTATCAATTCAAAAATCCCTTTCAATCGATTAAAAGATCTTAAGGAATGTGCACTTGATTTTGACATTAAAGCTACTTGTTTTGCAACAACATGGGGGGTATATGCATCTCCATTACTTCGAGCACTAATTCCCAAAGGACGTCTGACATCAAAATAGTGCACCAATCTATAAAAAGTCAGTTGGACACAAGCAGTGATTGGTAAAAAACGAGCACCTTTAAGTACACTGTTAAAAATCTCCGACATATTTGTTGTAAGCAACCCATATCTCCTCCCGCCATCATGTGCAAGTGTCCATCTATCAAGTGGATGTCTCTCCAGCCATTGTCGAGCTTGTGGATTTAGCTGCCCAATTTCTTCCATGACGGAGTTAAATTTTCGAACTTGATTTTGACTCCCGGCACGATAAGCTAAAGCTTTCAATTCTGAATTACGAAACTTGTCATAAAAGTTGTTGATAAAATGCCGTAAACAATACCTATAAAATAAACAAAATAATGTGATTTATGAAAAATAATTATGAAAATGTTGTACAAATAATATATGAGTTGTGACAATACCTATGAAAACCACGTGGCTCTGACCATGGAGATCCGTGCTCATTGACTACCTTTAGGATTCCAATATGACGATCAGATATTAAACAAATTCCTTCACGTTCTTTGACCACATAATTCTTTGCATACGAAAGAAACCAATTCCAACTATCATAGGATTCATTTTCTACGATAGCAAATGCTAGTGGCAAAATCTGATTATTACCATCAACTCCCATTGCGATCATCATCGTCCCCTTATATTTACCATACAAATGTGTGCCATCAATGCTAATCACAGGTCGACAGTGCGTGAAACCCTCAATAGAAGGCGCAAAAGTGGTCCAAAATTGCCAAACACCTGTTCAATTGCCTTTTGCTTTCCGTTCCAAACCTTTCTGTATGAAGGAATATAGCCTAATTTATCAACTATTTCGGCTCTCAAAGTAGGAATACTAATTGAAGGTTGCTCTTTTATAAGGTGTTTGGTTTCTTGAGCAATCAAGCTTGCATCTAGGTTTGGATGGTCTTGAGAAATATTATTGTGTAAACAAGTATGTGGACCGGTGTATTTTGTAATTTCAAAACATCCACTTCGTTTTCGTTTACGTGCACGAAGTTGCCATTTGCAACCAGATTGTAGATGTAACTTACATCTTATGTTCCATATATTTGGACGTGTCTCAATGACCTCAAATTGTTTATGTGTCTTAATGCAATGAAGCTTGATAGCTCTAATAAGTTCATCTTTATCTTTGATAGCTCTAATAAGTTCATCTTTATCCAATTGCCATCACTAGTCATAGTTGTTTCCTCTATACCAATGTTGTAAAACTCGGGTAACTCGGCCGAATACTCAGCGAGTTACTCGGACTCGGCACACTACCGAGTCGAGTTTGTCTACTCGGACAAAAAAACTCGGAAATCATTTAAACTCATAAAAAATCAGCCCAACTCGTTTGAAAAATGACAGAATCAGACCAAAACGAACTGACTCGGTCCAATATCAGACCAAACCAGACTAAAATGGACTTGGTTAAAAAAACCTTTGGCTCATTAACTAGCCGGTTCAATGGAACCAGCCGGCTTAATGTTGAACCGTGCTTTTCTCATTTGAGGGATAGTACTTAGCTTCATTTTATAGATAAGTCTTCCCTTGAAATTTTTGCTCTGCCAGCGATGTGGGATAGCCAAAAACCAAGAAGGCTTTTTCCTTTTCTTTCTTTACATATATAACGTACGCAATATGTCTTCACATTATTTTCTCTTTTAAAGCAAACACATAACATAATTATTTACATTATACGGTTCCATTTTTTGCTTTTTTAATAACATTGAAACACATTAATAATATAAAACACATACTACACACATATTAATTCACAATACACACACACACACATATATAAAATACACAACGCACACATACACCATTGTCTTTTATTCAGCACACTAACACACACTCAATATATATATATATATATATATATATATATATATATATATATATATATATATATATATATATATATATATATCGTATCCGAGTACTCTCCGAGTACTCCCCGCCTAAACCGAGTACTCGCTACTCCCCGGTCGACCGAACGAGTAGCGAATAACGAGTTCCACAACCTTGCTCTATACTAGTAAAAGTTAAAGGTACTTCATATGATTCTTCATCATCTTCTTCTCCAATGCCATCTTCTTCTAGCATGGCATTTGCATCAGCTTCATTGTCACTTATGATTGAATTGCTCACAACAGCATCTTGAGAGATTCTATAGAAATCATCATTCTGAATCATCTCTGATATGACATTAGCATCCATCTATAACAAAATCAGAATACAAACATCAGATAACAAATTCTGAATCATCTCTGATATGATATTAGCATCAATCTATAACAAAATCAGAATACAAATATCAGATAACAATCTCTGATATGATATTAGCATCAATATATAACAAAATCAGAATACAAACATCAGATAACAAACATCAGACCTAGAAGAAGAGGAAATTCAAGAACAGGAAAAAACAGAAAATCACGATGATGAAACAAATTCAGATTACAAACATCAAATAACAAAATCAGGATACAAACATCAGATACCAACATCAGAACTGGAAGAAGATGGCATTGGAAATTCAAGAACAAAAAAATAACGTGATGAACAACAAAAATCAGACCTGGAAGTCGTGGAAGTCGCGGACCAGTGGAAAACCCAAAAATCAGACCTTGAATCGTGGAAGTCGCGGACCAGTGGAAAATCAAACCTTGAATCGGACGTGGAGAAGTACCGGCGGCTTCTACGTGGGTGGAGGAGCAACTGTCGGCGGCTGCTTGGGCGGAGTAGAGTGTGCCGATGGTCGGAGGCAATTGGGAGTCGTGGAAGTCGTAAGCGGGGTTAGGGCATGTGATTTCTATTTTCAGCGTATTATCCCGATTTTCATTAGATTAATTGACTTTTACACCATTTTGGTAATTATTTTTAAAACTACACCATTTTGGTAATTATTTTTAAAATTAACACCCTTTTGGAAAAAAAAAACTTCGTCTGGTTCTTTGTTACGTCTATTTGTCACAATACGTAACAAATCACGTATACACAATAACATCAGAAAACTTACACCCATGCACTAAATACACTCACATACACATGCACACACATATACAGGAGTTCCATGCATTTAAATTAAGTGTGTATATATATATATATATATATATATATATATATATATATATATATATATATATATATATATATATATATATATATAGGGTCCGGTTCCGGTGAGTACTCTTTTTTCGGTGAGGACTCGCGAGGACACCTTAAAAAATTGAAAAAAAATATAAAAAATACAAATCATAAAATCGAGAATAGTACTATATCATTATAAAAAAAATTTGAAAAAAAAATTTGCATCATTGCAAAACGTAATGATGCAATTTTTTTGTTTTTATTTTGGATCATTATTTCATTATAAAAAAAATAATGATCGAAAAGTTTTTTTTGAATCTTTTTTTTCTCCGATATAGTACTATGATCCATTTTATTATTTATATTTTTTTTCAATTTTTTAAGGTGTCATCGCAAGTCCTCACTTTAAGAAGAGTCCTCACCCGATCCTGATTATATATATATATATATATATATATATATATATATATATATATATATATATATATATATATATATATATATAGGTTTTGTAATAATATACATGTAATTTGAAGTTTTACAATGATATATGTGTGATTTTGAAAGTTTATAACGATTTAGATGATTTCTTTGTTGTTGTATCTTTGTGCCAAAATTTAAAATAAAATTTTAAAACATAATTATTTTCATACACATATACATATTCATGTATCAAATGATTCTTATAAAAATAATAAGACTTAAAGATTTATGCTATAATTTTGTAATCAAATAAGGACCGGTTATCAATAAGTATATTTCTGTTATAAAATATAGTTTCTTGAAATTATTATATATTGATTTTGATAATACGTTCCATCAAATAGGATATGACAATAATATGGTTCCCTTTATAATTAAATTTCCCTTGTTTGAAATAAAAATGAAAAAATGGCACGAGAAATTTTATAATTTATAAAGTAAATCGCTTAATTAATACGTAAAACAATTAGAGCAAAATGAGAAATTGTTAATAATAAATTGTATATAAGTATAGTAAATGTAAAAAACAAAAAAGTAAATATCATGACGGATAAATTTAATTATAAGAAATGTGTTCCTTTTTCAAGGGGTTGAAGGTTCTAATCGTGTTGTGGATTTTGATATAATTTAGAAATAAAATTTAAAAGTGTTTGTGTCTAATTTTTCAAAAAAAAAATATAAGTAAGGTGAAAATTATCCACAGAGTTATTTATCAAACAAAATATATTTAATACTTCGCAAAAGCATGTTAATGAATTAAGAACAACAAATTAATGTTAATTTTTGATTTGATATTTATAATTATTAAGCCATTGATACTTTTTAACTATTGATCATTCATTTTCATCTCCATCCTAATTTCCAAATACCATGTCGGGTATAGTATTAAATATTACAAATGAAACTCGTTTTTTATATTAAACAATATCAAATTCACGCACACAAAAATTTATACAAATTAACATGCTATTTTATGGAATTTTCCGTCATGCACATATATCATTTATGATGACCATGTTCTACTTAATAAATACTTGTGCGAAAGAGTTGCATATGCATCATGTGCATGTCACTTATGACGATCTTTGGTACTATTTGGGTCTATGAGACTACTCACGTCGTTAGACTTAGCAAATTCGGACCCACTCATTGTGCACCTAACGGACATGGGTGTCATGTGTTCGTTTTCAAACTTCTAATATCCAACTCATTGTATCCATGTCAAGATGAGATACGTACGTGTTTTCTACATAATTAAATACGTAGTGTCTATGAAGATAGCTCCTAATTAACTATTTAATTTTATGTAAAAACTGGTATTAGTTACCAAAACATGTAACTTAACCTATTGGATTAAAATCGTTTTGTCTTCTAAGAGTGGGCATGTGATACAAAGTACAAAGGCCATGTATCATGCATTTTAAGACATGCGTAGTGGTTAGTAGGGATGAGACCACTTCCCCTAACCCTAACCCCACATGACATGCATTGCTTTGAAATGGCTAAGGTATATATCACCATATGGACCCATCAAACCAACTCTAGGGCTTCAACCACTCATATGCTTATTAAAAACCTACAATTTAATATGTTAATAAAGAATGTTCATATCAATTGTTCTGGCGTATTTTTAATAAAATATTAATTAGACAATAACCATATGTAGAATGTGAACTTACGATGGATATTGTAAAGGTTTTCAAAGACTTGTTGGGCTTCAAATGGATTCTTTTTCCTACTAACTAGTAACTTCTACCAATTTTGCTGCCATGTAAAGATCAAGTAGTGGTGTTTAAATGTACGTCTTCAAAGCGATTACCGGGACCCTTGAGAAACAATATGATTATGAGCTACAACAAGGTAATTAGAGTTAACGATAGTTAGGTAACCTTATATTTACACAAATTATATACCAACCTTGTTATATAGCAGCTTCTTACGTGCTTTCCAATATCTATTTATAAATCAAGTTTAAAAAAACACTTCAAAAAATTATCATCTAACATCAACACATAGGTCAGGTTTGTAGCACGTTCAAACACCCCTTAAGATTAGTTTTCTTGGAAGAGAATGTGATTGGATTATATGTGATAACGAATTAACTCAACGAGTTGTCCAAAGACTTTTCTTGATTCGCTACGTTATGTTGGTAACTTGGTTAAGACTGCTCAGTTGAGGTATGCTTGTGGCGAAATAACTCATCTTATGGTCAACTATTGATGAAAGATATAATGTTACATATTAGAACAATATATCAATTCATATTAAACTGAACTCAAATGATGCAACTCGAAAACATGTAACTCATAATCGAACAATACTATCTGACTCACAGCCGTATGTCAAGAGCAGGTTGTCTAAGACATGTGTAATATACGCTTTCTTTAAAATAGATTAAACTAACACTAATGGACGACTATCATCCAGGATACGAATTTTAAAATGCGTCTTTGAGATTGCTGAACCTCACTAGACCTCAACTTTACCTTACTATAAAAACTTACCTTGAAGTAAAATCTCAATATTATGCATTAGTGATACGGAGCAAAGTGGTGATGAAACTGAAATTTTAGTTGTGTCCATTTATGTGTACTTGGTAGCTGTATTGATACAGCAAAATGTTACGATCACAATGAGGGTGATTAAATCGGTTTTAACCACACAAATTATAATGAACAAACGTGTTTAAGTTGTTTTTACAAACAACACTATTTCAAAACCATACTTTGATGATTAATTTTTCATTCATATAGTCTCTGTTTTAAACGTTGAATATGCCAAAACGATGGTATGACGGATGATAAGTTCAACCCATATATTTCATTCCACTTATGGTTTAATAAAACACAAATCTTATTGTCCAAAACAGGTAAAAATAACATTTTTTTCAACGGTCCCCACATGAATACAAATTAATCAAGAAAACTCAAGCTACTAAGATAAATTCCAACAATTTGACTGTGGATACAGTAGGTAGGTGTTATTCTTCGAACATTTCATTGAGAGATACTTATTTTACTATGAGACTAGAAAAGTCGATCTTAAATTGTTTTTCCATTTATGTAAACACTAAATATACTTCTCATAAGATTCTCCTTGATTTTGTTAGGTTCTCACTATAATGTGTGTTATGGTCATTAACATTTTACTGGTTTTGCAATAGGTCATGATAATTAAGCTCCCCATGATAACCTTCAAAGAGACCCTACTTTTTTTTTTGGCCTCCTATGGAGCCGAGGTTCTGGCACGCTTTCGCGAACCGACTAATCCCCGGGCGACTACCTGCTTCGCGAGTAGCCCAGAGTCATCGCGGGTGAACCTCTGTGGCCACTAGGGGGTTTTTGTTCCTCCTTGGATTAGAACTTGGCACCTCCTGGTCATTTTGACCTTTGGAGACCAAGCTCTAACCAACTAGGCACCACCCTTGTGGTTAAAGAGACCCTACTTCTCACCCACATAGGTGGTTTAATGGAATACTTAAAAGCTAACACGTGATAATATTCAAATAATCATCAACAACTATAAGCTTAACCTATATCACTGGTTTTCATATGAATAAATTGAGATTATCTCTCAAAGTGATCCAATTTTTATATGCAATTAGGTTGTTCCTATGAACTTACCTATTGGAATGTTAAGTTAACTTAGGTTGTTCCTATGAACTTAGTGTTGGGATTCGATTACATAAACACATAAACACATGCAGCGAAAAACTAACTAGATCAAATACAGATTTATCCATGAACATAGTTCAGGATCATGCAGTTCATATCAATTATTGTTATTTCAAACATAAACAGAATGTACCTCAATGGATCTCCTTAATTACTTTGATTCTGGTTGACAACATCTTGTATTAGATGAATAGGACCCAAAGTAGAATCCCTTAGTGGCTCATACCCATGAACTCCAGAAAACCAGACAGATCAGAACTTCTACTTGGGAAGGAGGCAAAATATCACAAACCATAGAGAGGGATGTGATTTTTGAAAGGGGAGGAAGAGAGGATTTGGCGGCTTTAAGGATGGGATGCCTTAGGGTTTACCCCAAGGCCTCTATTTATAGTTCAAGGGCTCCTAGGGTTTCAAACTTAGGAGCTTTTTGGCGGTCGCACCCCCTAGACATGTTTCAATTTATTAAACCTTTAATCAATTACAATCAAGTCCCTTTAATTGATTCTAAATAATTTTATCAATTAATTTATTGATCTAGTTTCTAATTAATTTATTTCTCAATAAATTAATAAACTAATCATCCTTTCTTTAATTCATTTTGACTCTGTCTTTTTTCTGGGTCATGAGGGCAACCCAAAATGACTTCTGCTATTATTAGAAATATTACCACAAGTTGATGACTTTGGACATTATTCCAATAGTCTCCCACTTGGACAAGTTGTCAACTTGTGTGGTCTCAATATTATCTGACAATTAGCAAAGAGTGTGTCATCCTATGCAACTGCCAAACTCTGGTCAAAGAAAAGAGACGACTCCTAGATATGTGATCAATTATTCATCTGGTCTACAAGATACCATATGAACCTGGGCCATGGATAAGGTCAAGCCCAAAAGTTCAAAATTTTATTTCCTGATAGAGATTTATGATGACTCTGTCAGACTACTGATTGAACACATCAATCTAGTATGGGTTTGTCCAAACACGTAATGTCAGCATCAAATCATCGAGGGGCCCACATATATCGCCTCTCCTTGTTAGGACAGAAGGAACAGATAAACTCTGACTACATAGTCTCTGTCTATTTCATCATGTCATACACGGACATACCCTTTATAACTACCATTTACGGACAGCGTTTAAGTAGCCCAGTACATAACAAAATCATAGAGCAGATTCTCATGTATCTCGGTTTGAAGAATTAAAGATATTATTATCCTAGATTACTAGTGACTTAATCCATGAAGTAAAATCTCTAGGTGTGGGTTGTTCCGATACTTGAATCTCTACCAAGTACTCATGAGGGCTAGTCGCAATCACCATGTTATATCTAATATCTATAGACAATCTACTAACACCCATGACAGTCTTAAATCACTATTTGATTCCAAGAGTACAACCGACTGTGGAAGTTTGAGTAAATTAATACTCGGGAAGCGGGCTCTAAACATGGTAAAGCAAAACACAATATTAAATTAATGCAAATGGTAGCTCTCTAGCTCATTATCATGTCTCCATATGATAATCACCAAATCAGATAAAATTTATCTACTGTTATATGTTTCAATTATCAAACTAACAACTAAAACACTTAAGTTATATTGCTCATAAACTTATCGCCTATGGACTCTAGTATGACCTTCATGCTTGGTCCGCGTCAAAGTATTAGTGAAACGATCAGCCGGATACTCTTCCGATGATGTCCTATTCACTACGATGTCTTAACTTGGTTTCTAAACACATAAGCATTCCCTGAGTATACGCTCCGATGTCCCATGGTCCTCGGGTTCCTTAGTCAAGGTGACTGCACCCTCGGTAAGAAGATTTCAAGGAGATCATTGATGTTGAGGACAACACCAATATTACCAATGAAATCTTTCAACCATGTAGTCTCCTATACTAGCTGTTATACACTCAGACTTGTATTGATTTCAATTTGGAACATTTTCATGTTATTACTCCTCTTTTAACAGGAACACCTATCCTAATTGTGAGCAAGAGTTATCTTTTATGACTAGTTACTCTTAGCTCTTCCTTTTGATTTACGACCGGAGAGGCAAATGAGAATCTCAACATTGTTTCATGTACCTTTACCTTGAATTATTATTGCACGTGTCTTTAGTGACCTAAGAGGAAAATGAGATTATTTAATGACTCTTACAAAGTGTCTTTAGTGGAAGTAGAAGTAGGTAGTCGTTCTCGAACTTGCTAAAGGGAGTCATAAATTTGTTAGAAAACAATTGAAAATGTTTATATTTTAATTTGAACTAGTGGTAGGTATGGACCGACTTTCAGCCAATAATAGCCAGATCATGTGCAACAAAAATATAGGCATCATTGATGCACCAGATAGATCATGAATTATCATTCTTGGGGAGCACCATCATGAAAGTATTATGTTAGTCTCCAAATAAAAATACACAAGATTATGGTTAAGTAAATATTGTTGTACTTTTTCATATGGTTAATGATAAACTTAATAATAAGATTGTAACACACGTGGAAGTGGTATGTGAGTATTTAGACATATTTTCGAAGGAACCATCGAGTTTACCACCCGACCGACAAGTTTAGTTTTGTATATACTAGGTGTTAGAAGCTAATTCTATAAATTGAATATAAACTCATTTAGCACAAACAAAGATGGAGGGTTGATAAATAGTTACAGGAATTGTAGGATTGTGGTTTCATACGACCAGTTTCTTCTTCACAAGATGCACCGATGTTAGTCGTAAGAAATAAAGATAGTTCAATATGATTATGCATTGCATTCATATTGATTATCGAGGGTTGAATAAAATCATGATAAAGAATGATATCCTTTACTTCAAATTTATCATTATTTTGATCAATTCAATACACATATTCCTTTTTGAAAATTAATTTGTGATAGGGGTATCCTCAACTTAAAGTCCAAAAGGAAGATGTCGAAAAAACAACTTTTAAGACTTGGTATTGCCATTACTAGTTCTTAGTTAGTTGTTTGGACTAACAAACGCCCCTAAACATTCATGGATGTGATAAACGGAAATTGTTAATACGAGATCTCCTTCGAAAGGAGAAGTTGTATGCTAAATTCTTTAGATATGAATTATGGTTGCGGGAAGTATGGTGAACAATAAAGGATCAAGGTGGAACTTTTGAAGATTGAAATAATGTTACGTTGGAAACTCCAAAATAACTCAACAGAAGATCATAGCTTCCTTGGATTTGGCCAAGTTATTATGAATATTTCATGAAAGACTTTTTCCAGTATAGCAACACATAAATCAAGTTAACCATGAATACATAGAAGTTTGAGTGAATTAAGACTCGAGATGAGACCTTCCAGAAACTTAAACAACTATCATGTGAAATTGCATTGTTGGCTTTATCACAAGACGGGGAAGACCATTCTATTCATAGTGATGTGTCGAGGATCATATTAGGACCTGTGATTGCTTATGTATCATGAGAATTGAAAGAAGTAAAAAAGATGTATCATACTCACAATCTTGATTTAGTTGCAGTTGTCCCTAAACTGGGAATATGGCGACATTACCTATATAATGTAGGATTTCAAATTTATAACAATTATAAAAACCTAAAGTATACTTGCATCAATAACGTTGCATAGTTAAAGAATTAAAATAGTTAAATTATATATCATCTTGGAAGGGCCAAAGTAGTCAAGGACACTTAAGTAAAAAATAATACTTGATTTGTGTTGAATAAGCTTATATAGGTGGTCAACCATTTGTTTGAATTTATAAAAGAGGCTCGAGTTGAAGTTATTAGAGATAACTGAATAAAGAATGAAAGAATGGTGTATACCCTTTCAAAAACCACCAAATACGATTGAAAAACTTATGAAGAAAGGATTTAGGTATTTATGTACCTAAGTATGGCGAAGTCCGGAAGCTACTACTTGAGAAAAACACATTGTATTATGTACTCTATCCATCTAGGAAGTACTTAAATGTACTGAAACCTAAAATATTCGTATTAGTGGCCTAGAATGAAGCGGATTATTGTGAAATATATGGAAAAGTGTAGGGCATGAATACAAGTAAAGTCAGGTCACGAAAACTCTTATAGTAATATTCAACCTTAACTGACACTAACCAATAAGCTGTAAAAAATTACAACAGACTTCATAATTAATTTCCTTGAACGCCGTGAGCTTATGATGTTAATTTGGTAGTTTTAGAGCAATTGACATAATTGGTTCATTTCTCATCTATCAATAAGGCTATTCAACAGAGAAGCTAGCTAACTGAAATTTACATCAAAAAAGTGGTACAACAATACAAAGTGCCATTGACTATCATATTAGATAGAAAAATTTGGTTCACTTCCAATTTAGAGAATTATTTATGTTGAATAATGTTTTTATGTGACCATCACTGAAATAAGTTGAAATGTTTTCTAACAAATATTATCAGTATTTCAGGTTGCATGGATTCGAGATCAAAAACAAGAATAAATCAAGACCCGAGAAACTTTGAGAAAACATCCAAACCTGAGGAAGTAACGCTACAAACCAAAGAGCAAAATACAAAATATCAAACTGCTACAGCAATCACGACGCGACAGACATAGTGGTCGCGACGTGAAGAAGAAGCAAAGCAGAAGTAAAAATCGCCCAGCAATCGCGACGCGACGGCCATCCTGGTCGCGACGCGAAGGGTTTGAACGCGAAGAGCTTGGACGCGACACCAACCACTCCATGATCGCGAGACTACCAACCTAACGCACTAACTAGTGGCCGACCAAAAGCACCCCGACACAGGCACCTTCGCGACGCGACGGACCTCCTGGTCGCGACGCGATGCCTGTGTTCAGTGAGTATAAATAAGAACCAAACCTCTTGCCATTCGTGTGCATAAATAAAACCTTACACCACTCCATTACACCCTAGCACCATATACTCTTACCCACGACCAGACACCTCAAGACGCTCAAATCTCTGAATTTGGCAACAAGAACCAAACCACATAACCGCAAGAAACAAAACCTCCACCCGACACCAAGAACAAACAAACACCTCAGTCAAGTGTGAGATATACCTATGAGAAGTTCATCTGAATCGACCTATTAAGATCACTTGTCGTCTTTATAAATGTTATAAAATCTTAAGGAATATTATGAAAGTACATATACAAAAACCTTTTGATAATTGAACATGAAACTTTGATTCAGAAACAAATATTCTTGACAAACATTTTTCAAAACATAAGTAAAATCTAGTCACACTCTTTCAAAACAAACGATATGGTTTTATAAATGTTTTATCCAAATTACAAGAATTTTCAACCTTACCTTTTAATCTATTCTTATTTCAGTAATGATCACATAGGGGGAAATTGTTGAAAATATATTTTTGTATGTGACAATCACTGAAATAAGATGAACTGTTATTATCTAACAAATATTATCAGTTTATTCCAGATTGCGTGGATTCGAGATCAAAAACAAGAATAAATCAAGACCCGAGAAACTTTGAGAAAACATCCAAACCTGAGGAAGTAATGCTACGAACCAAAGAGCAAAATACAAAAATGTCACACTGCTACAGCAATCACGACGCGACGGGATACATGGTCGCGACGTGAAGAGAAGCAAGACAGAAGACCAAAATCCTACAGCGGTCGCGACGCGACGGCAAGGGTGGTCGCGACGCGAAGACCTCCATCGCGAAGCCCCTCCAACGCGACACCACCAACTTCTTGATCGCGAGACTACCAACCCAACGCACTAACCAGTGGCCGACCAAAAGCACCCCGACACAGGCACCTTCGCGACGCGACGGACCTCCTGGTCGCGACGCGATGCCTGTGTTCAGTGACTATAAATAAGATGCAAACCTCTTGCCATTCTTGTGCAGAAAATAACTTACACCACACATACCCATTCAAGCACCAATATTATCCTACGTCCAAAGAGCAAGAAAACCTGCCAAAACGCTCAAGAAAACCACTACACCCATACTCTACCCGACACCAAACAAAACCTCTACCCGACACCAAACAAAACCTCTACCCGACACCAAACTTCAAACCTCTAAACAACCTCAACCCGAATACCAAACTACAAAACCTACACACCCACTACCAAATACATACACGAAAACTAAACCACAAAAACCCCGTGCATCTCAATTAAACCGACACCAAAAACCCATTTCACCAAACACCAAAAACTACCAAACCTCATCCTACCGTAAAGAACGAGAATCGACGCTTCAAAGAAAACGCCATCTTCATCAGCTATCGATAAGTTCTTTTGAAAATTATTTGTGTCGTTATTGATTTATTCAAACTGTTATAAATCAACTGTACCAAATATCCAATACATCCGAATTGAACCTTGACAACCAAAACATATGTGGACTGTATTTAACCGAGACATTTAACTTCTAACTTCTAACCTTTTTATTTATTGTAAAAACACGTTATCGTTGATAATGGCGTTTATTACATCTAACCTCTAACTTCTAACTTTTACTTTATTTACCGCTTTCTGTCTATTTAAATACTGTCTAGTTTAGATTTACCGCTTTATTTTATTCCGCAACTCTTATTTATTCCGCATAGTATAGATAAAATACATATCTGTCACACGGTAATAGGCTTAAAAACCTTGTTCGTGGAGATCAGCTATCGTATTTTTCAACAATTGGTATCAGAGCTTGTGTGATTTAATCTGAAATTTTTGTCGAGAACTTTTGTGTAGCGTTTTTATAAACCACCAATAAGTTTCCTTTAAAAATTTCATCTTAATATCACTTGTTCAAAAAAAAAAAAATTAAAAAAATTTTAAAATCTTAAAATTTTCAAAAAAAAAAAAAGGAAAAACAAGATCAACCCAAAAATGTGTTCCACAACCTACTCAAGAGCTCCATATGTCATCGATCAGGTATGGTCTATGATCTCAGAAATCGGTCTTTCAAAAACACCATTTGAGTCCCACATGACTAAGATTGAGAACAGTTTGAAAGCTGATCTCAAACTATATCATGATACAATAGTCAAATCTGATATTTGCAAATCTGAATTACAAACCTTGCAACTCAGATTTGGAGAATCAACAAGGACTAGAGACAAACTTGAAAGAGACGTCGAACGAAAATCAGAAGAATATAATCACGTCTTAGATAAATTAAATGAAGCTCTAAAACAAAAAAAGGACTTAGAAATAAAAAATCAATCTGTTTTTCCATCTGAAATAAAAGATACCTTAGAAATAGAAGTTCTTCAGTTAAAACTAAAAATTCAAGATTTAACTGACACAAACACTAGTTTGATTTTGAAATTAGATGATTCTTCAAAACAAATCAAACTTCTTGAATCCGAGAATCAAAGATTTCAAGGAAAACTAGATTCTATCAATCTTGCTAGAAAGCTAAGTGATGATATTTTCATCAAAGCGACATCCTTAGGATCTGGCAAAATCGATACAAATTACAGACCTGGATTAGCAAGAGAATCCTTCGAAATCGAACAAGCCAAACAAGAAACCAGGACTAACAGTGAAAACTCTGAATCAACTCTAACAGATCTATCCTCATCTGTTAATGAGGAAAATTCAGACGACGAAACAGTTATCAACTGCAACCCAGATGATACTGATTTCACTGTTTCCAAAAGATCTTTCACTAATAGGTCTTCAACCCACCAAATCCAAATTACCAACCAAAACTCCTTTTACGAGAAAGGCAGTACCTCTAAACCAATTGCTCTTCAAAAGGAACAAGGCAAACCCAAAGTTTTCAAACAAACCCAAAAGAAACCTTTTAAACCAGCTTCTGTGCCACAAAAACAAACCTTTAATCCAAAACAAAAACCTTTTCAAAAACCAATTCAAAACCGCTTTCAAGAAATAAACTTCAATCTCTCAAGGAATTTTCAGAAATCATCATTTCACCAAATTCCATTCCATCATCATAATGTTTTTCAAAATCATCCAAATCACAGATACAAAGAAAGGTTATCAAACAGAACTTCACATATAGGATACTTTTCACAAAAACAGAAATCGTTTCAAATGACAGGTTTTCAAAGACAAATCTTAAATTGGGAAAATCTGATAAGTCAAATCAAGCCTCAACCACTTCGTCCAATTAACAGAAACCATAATGATTTTAGATTATCGAAAACCATTAACAAATCAGGACCCACCATGGTTTGGGTACCTAAACTTTCTGTCTAATTGCAGGTACTTTGTGCTGGAGAGCCCAAGGATGATACTTGGTATATCGATAGTGGCCGTTCCAAGCATATGACAACAAACCATAGCCTTCTATAAGACTTCAAACCCACACCACCTCCGATGCAGAAACTTCACAATCAAACCAAAATGATGCGGATCCAGTCGAGGGGGAACCACCAAAACCAGAACCCTCCTAAAACACCCCAATCCACCTGTCCAAATAATCCCAATGCATCATTTATGGGAGAACCACCAAAACCAAATTCCTCTCTAAAACAATCCCAATCTACCTATCCAAAATGATCCCAGTGCATCATTTGTGGGGGAACTCTCGTTACCCCATTCTCACCCGCAAACCAAAATTTACCAAAAACATCCATATAATCAAAAATCACAAAAAAAAATTGAATAAAGTTTTATCCTTTTAAAAGTTTTTATAAAACCATGTGATTAATATCTTCTTGACTAAATTTTCAGATACTTATGCTCGATGAATGTTCTCAGTTATATTGATTCTTATTTAAAGAGAAGGTTCAAATTTCAAACATTTTTTTTGTACATTCTCCTATTCCCTTTGAATTTATTTCAATTATAAACGATTTTATCTATTAAGGGACATAAGATCAGGAGATTCAGATGAAAACCAAACCCATGTGAGAAATTGTGCCTCGTCTTTAACTGCTAAGTGGAATTCATTTCTGTGAGCAAAGGTGTTTTCATTATGACTTATAGGATTTATACTCTTATACCGTGATGCTAGTCTCATTTTTGCTTAGATATCAAAATGACCAGGGACGATACTTTCATTTTCTTATATATTAGACAAACTGTCTATTATATCACCTATCCCTATCCTCAATCAAACCACTTCAAAGAAAAGACTGATCATCTGGCATAACGAATCTGACAAATGAAGAAACGACAAAGTCATATCCAACAAATGCTGTCAACAAATCACAATTGGTAACCACATCAGATATCTTTTGCACAAAAGATATTCTCGAAAATCAAGAAAAGATAAAACAAAGGTGAACAAATCACCAAAGAAAAGGAAGATTTACAACAACAATCCATCAAGACAGACACCTCTCAAAACAACGAATTCTCAAAAGCTTTATCAAATATAGCTGTTCAAAACCGAAGATTTACCGGGATACTGTAGCCTTCATAATTGAATATTCTTAGTTGCAAACTGCACTATGAAAATTTCTAAAACCCTCTACATGTATTTACCGACGGAGAGAGAGTGAACCTCAATGACATGAATGAAGAAACCCTCTGAGTAATGCCGAAACCAGTCTTATGTGATTGATTATCTAATATGAAGACCAAGTGACTAAAGTATATAGGTATAAATCCACATTAAGCATAAGTCAACTCCTTCAAAACTGAGAGATATCACTCATCTTTAGTGATTATACACCAGTTCTGCACCCAGAACAACCAAAACACCTCAGTCAAGTGTGAGCTATACCTATGAGACTTCATCTGAATCGACCTATTAAGATCACTTGTCGTCTTTATAAATGTTATAAAATCTTAAGGAATATTATGAAAATACATATACAAAAACCTTTTGATAATCGAACTCGAGACTTTGATTCAGAAACAAATATTCTTGACAAACATTTTTCAAAACATAAGTAAAATCTAGTCACACTCTTTCAAAACAAGTGATATGGTTTTATAAATGTCTTATCCAAATTTCAAGAATTTCAATCAAACATTTTTCTCCTCATTTCATTAATGATCACATAGGGGGAAATTGTTGAATAATGTTTTTATGTGACCATCACTGAAATAAGTCGAAATATTTTCTAACAAATATTATCAGTATTTCAGGTTGCATGGATTCGAGATCAAAAACAAGAATAAATCAAGACCCGAGAAACTTTGAGAAAACATCCAAACCTGAGGAAGTAATGCTACGAACGAAAGAGCAAAATACAAAAATGTCACACTGCTACAGCAATCACGACGCGACGGGATACATGGTCGCGACGTGAAGAGAAGCAAGACAGAAGACCAAAATCCTACAGCGGTCGCGACGCGACGGCAAGGGTGGTCGCGACGCGAAGACCTCCATCGCGAAGCCCCTCCAACGCGACACCACCAACTTCTTGATCGCGAGACTACCAACCCAACGCACTAACCAGTGGCCGACCAAAAGCACCCCGACACAGGCACCTTCGCGACGCGACGGACCTCCTGGTCGCGACGCGATGCCTGTGTTCAGTGAGTATAAATAAGAACCAAACCTCTTGCCATTCGTGTGCATAAATAAAACCTTACACCACTCCATTACACCCTAGCACCATATACTCTTACCCACGACCAGACACCTCAAGACGCTCAAATCTCTGAATTTGGCAACAAGAACCAAACCACATAACCGCAAGAAACAAAACCTCCACCCGACACCAAGAACAAACAAACACCTCAGTCAAGTGTGAGATATACCTATGAGAAGTTCATCTGAATCGACCTATTAAGATCACTTGTCGTCTTTATAAATGTTATAAAATCTTAAGGAATATTATGAAAGTACATATACAAAAACCTTTTGATAATTGAACATGAAACTTTGATTCAGAAACAAATATTCTTGACAAACATTTTTCAAAACATAAGTAAAATCTAGTCACACTCTTTCAAAACAAACGATATGGTTTTATAAATGTTTTATCCAAATTACAAGAATTTTCAACCTTACCTTTTAATCTATTCTTATTTCAGTAATGATCACATAGGGGGAAATTGTTGAAAATATATTTTCAACAATTTATAAAAACAAATGAGTTACAAAGTCCCTATGAGTATGACGTATCACCTGTTAACAATTTGCCAAAGTAAATAAACCATTCAAGCCTTGGATGATATGTTGTAAGCATGTGTTATTGAATTTCGAGGTAGTTGGGATCAATTGTGTTCAAAACCACGTATATGAAAATTCGAATAGTGCATTTTGATATTCAAACTCGTATTTGAAAATTTTGATACATATTCGGATACCAAATCAGTTATCCAAAAATGTTGTATATATATATATATATATATATATATATATATATATATATATATATATATATATATATATATATATATATATATATATATATATATATATATATATATATAAAATAACACTCTCAAAAACCTAAACAAAGAACTTTAGAAGCTCCAATCTCCATTAAAACAAGCTAACACACATTTCCAATTACCAATAACAAAAAACTTGATCAGTCTGATGCATGTCTCAACAAGAGAAACAAAATAAGCACCAGTGTATTTGTTTATCCATAAATAAGAACAAAAACTTAATACCCATACACAAGATCAAGAACTTGATAGGTGTTCATTACCTTATCTAATTTTATTACTTCTTTGAGTTCATTACATAAGCAAAATTAAGCACTTGCATCTATAAGCAAAGTCAGTTTTAGATTAAGAAATTCAAATAAATTTCCTTTTTAATGTCTCCAGGTTTCAAAAATGTTAAAAATATTCTAATCATATCCACTTTATTGACGATGAGAAGTGAAACCTTTAAAACTCTTTATGATTATAACAGTAATTCTAATGTGATTATTAACATATGATTAGTCACATATTTATTGTTCAATAATGGCATAAATTTGTATATACAAAATTAATTTCAGAATAATAACATGAATAGTTTCTCACTTTCTTATTTTATTTACTATTTTTATTCGAGCTAATTATTTTATATATATATATATATATATATATATATATATATATATATATATATATATATATATATATATATATATATATATATATATATATATATATATATATATATATATATAACAAATTCTCGACAATATATATAATGAAATTTTTGGATATATACATTATTAAATTAAACACTACAAACATAATTGTTGATAAACTTTGAACAATTATAACAAATTACAAATTTTTAAACACTTCTTTGAATACAACATTTGTTGTTCTATTGCTAAGTTTACCGTTTTCTTAAATTAACATTTTTAATCTATATTTACTTTTAACTCTCGACAATATAACATACAACTGGTCATATGTGAAGACTGGTTGTCTCAGAAACAAACCCACCTTTGATAGCGATTGTCGTTGACTCTTATTTATTGTCATTGCAAAACATACAGTCAATGGAAATTGTTTTTTTTTTTGAAATTTGAAAGAAATTCTTCTATCTGAAGGCGTCAAAGACATTTTTGGAATAAACGTACGATTTCCAATATTATTTTCAGATATAATCTCTATTTCTATAACACGATTACCCAATTATATTACTTCACTGCTAGGTGTGTACCAGCGAAATGCGACGACGACATTAGTACGTTGATGTTTTCAATTAAAACTTAAAGTATGTAGTTTTATGTTAAAAATAAAAATATTGTATTATTTTGTGTTATATATAAAAATATATAGTTGCTTCTTATTAAATGTAAAACTATGATGGTAAGTAAATATAAAAAAATGGTTAACTCTAATTTGATATGGTTAACTTTAATTTGACTTATTTTGGTAAATATAGTAAAAGTTTGTTAGTATTTATAGTGTTTGTGTAATGTTTACTGTTTAAATGTTTGGGTGGACCTTGTTATTCCAAATCATGAATGTCTTATTATTTATTAGGAGACTTGTTAATTATTTTAAGAAATATCTACATTTATCATTTTACGAAAAACAATATATACTTTTTATGTATGTGTAGTTAGCCGAATAAGCTCTCTAGTGTGATTGAATCATTAAATGAATATAAATAAAGAACCTATTTAATTGTTTAACTTTGGATTTTTGTATATAGAACCGGATCAATCTAAAAACTAATAAATGAATATAATTTTTTTCAAATAAAATTTTTACATAATTTTCAATTAATCTGAATTAAATTTGCGCACTGCAATGGTCATTGAATGTGGAGGATGATAATAGTTTTTTTCAGTGAACAGTTCCATTTTGACGATTTAGGTTTAAGGTTTATGGTTTACGGGATGAAATGGGTGGTATCCTTAAATAGTACCCGTGCAATACGGCAGACAAAAAATAGTTTATTTTTTATAAGTTATCTATTTCCGAGAACATATCATATTTCAAAACCATACAATGTATTAGCAAATAGTTAAATTTCGATCAAATATTCATTTCCAAAATCATAATGCTTTTCAGTATGTTGCTTATGGTAATAATTTCCGACAATTTGAATAATGACAAGTTTGTTGCTATTCAGTAACAACGGTTTGAAAAAATATACAACTAGCATACATTATAGGAGTAGGAGTGGTATATATTTGCCGTTGACAAAAAAATTAATTGTCATTAGAAGTTAATTATATTTCATAACTTTGTTGCTTATTAGCAACCATTATTAGAAGATATGTAACAATTTCTAATTTGATTATTAATATGCAATATAATTAACCCGGTACTAAACAATTAGATGTAATAAATTTATTCAAACTTTTAGTTTTAAAAATTCTAATATGGTTTATGTTACTTATTTTTCAAAGACTACAAAAAAAATTCTTGTTACAACAATGTTTAAATAATAAGTTTTTATAATCATTAAGAACTGAAAGTATCTTTATATTACAAATTTTCTCCCTCGTACTTTTTATAAATTAGCATGTTCCTAAGTTACCGGCCAAATTACAACCTATTTATAACTTGAAAGTAACGAGTTCCTAAAATCACTAACATATATACAACGTGGGCTTAAAAATTATATTCTCATAGTCTTTGAAAAGTTAAAAAACAAAATGGAAAACAACTTTTACAAGTCAAAAAATTCCTGTCATTTCAATTTATTTGACTTTAGAAGATAACCGATATTTGTTAGTTCTGATCACACACTAAAGAAAACTAATTAAGTGATTGTAAATAGAATACTAATGTGCCTAAATTGTCTGTTTTTTTTATATTTTGTTATACATCAAAATGTGGACGTGATGCTCGAGTCATTTGGGTCTACACACGGTTAGGGTTCTAGAAATTGTCAAGAGATATACAAATTGAAGTTGCTGAAAATGTATTAAATGACAAAAATGAATCAAAGACAATGTATTTTAAATAAACAGGTTCCTAATTACTTGCTTCAGTTATGAATTATTGGAATTAAATACATTCAATTAAAACAATTTTTTTAAGAAATTCAAAATTATGAGAAAATGACATGTGGTCAAATGAATATGGTGGTGACATGTGAAATGAGAACTTTATTTATTAGGATACTAGTTGTGAGGCCTGTGTATTACACGAGTTGATTCAAAGAAAATGTTAAATAAAAACATCTAAACATCAAACATTGTACTAACTTAAAGTAAATAGCATATTATCTTAAAAATAAACAAAAACACACAAAATTGAGAATATAGAAATGTAATAAAAAAATATAAAAGTAGAATGCTATAATACACATATAAATTTAAGTACATTGCTATCTCTTGCAATTAGTGCTTAAAAAATCTCGATTTACCATTGGAAAAATACAAAAATACCTAACATATATTCACAATTGCAATTTGATTTTTGAAATCGTAAGACAAAATTTGGGGTTAAACATTTAATTGACAGTTTCGTATTAAAAAAAGCGTAATTAGAGGAGATAGAATTGTAACGGCAAAATGTAACCGATCATTAAGGTGTAGTAATGAACAAAATATTTTATTTTTTTAAGAAATTCAAACTCATGAGAAAATGACATGTGTCCAAATGAATGAAGAGATGACATGTGGCTTTGAGTTACTTATTTATTAGGATATATATATATATATATATATATATATATATATATATATATATATATATATATATATATATATATATATATATATATATATATATATATATATATATTCACACTTCCTAAAAGAAAACATATATACACTTTTTTTTTGTTTTACTAGATAGTATTAATGTCGATTTAAAAAATATTGCAAACAAATTGATAATGTTGAATTTTTGTTTTTAAAGTCTAAAAAGGAAAACGAAAAATATTAAAATTTTAAATCTTTATGCGTGCATGTTGTTGATTTTAAAACTTAAAAGCTTTATATTTTTTTTCAAAAATAAACCAAAATTTTTATAGTTTATTATTTTTATGTTCTAAAACTAGTATATGTATTGATATATAACTTAAAAATGAAAAAAAAAAATTCTAATAAAGTTTTTTAGTATTAACTTAACTATTAAAGAATTAGTGATTTACCTTTTTTTGAATATATATATATATATATATATATATATATATATATATATATATATATATATATATATATATATATATATATATATATATATATATATACCACACAGATAGTAGTTCAAATATAGACTTTTAAATGTTAGAAACCATGATAACCTCTTTGTACACAGTTTAATAATGTCGTATTTTTAATTTTAGCATTTTATTATTATAAAAAAATATTAATGAAACAAAAATTCATAATTGTTTATTACTTACGGTTAAGATTGATATTGGTGTATTTTTTAGATAATATAATAGAAGAAACCGCGTTCACAATTTAATAAATACAGTTTTTCATTGTGTAAATATTATAAAAAATATTAAAAAATAAAATAAGTTTTTGTATGTTGATATAATTTAAGATAATAAAGAAATATAAAACATTAAAAACACAAAAAGATAAAGTTATCAAACGGTTTAGATTGGTTTTTCTAGAAACTTCAATGGATTTTTGCAAGACAAAAAAGTTATATAATTGTTTATTTTCATCGATAGTTTAACTCAAAAATGAAATTGGATTCTTTTCATTTAAAACTATTGTTTTCAGAATGTTTTATATCTAAACTTAGGTATGTAATAGCCTTATATATATATATATATATATATATATATATATATATATATATATATATATATATATAAGGAAGATCGTGTAAGAACCCAAAATCCGTTAAGAACTGTAAGGACAAATCTGGACCTTTAATCATGAAAAATGGGTGGATAAGATTAATTGTGAATAAAATGTCACATCTTAAAAGGTTGGGGGCTACTTGTATAAAAATCAAAACTATTAGGTGGATAATACAAATTAATAAGGGTAATATGGTAATTGCAACGAGACCCCCCACCAGATTGCGACACTTGTCGCTACATGGTTTGCTGGGTTTTTTTTATTCCCCCAGCTTAGTTTTTTGGGTCATAATTTTTTTTTCTTTGTAAAAAAAATTCTAAAAAAATCAAAGTTTTAAAATTTAATTCTCTTCAAAACAAGCACAATCATGAAAATTTGAAAAAAAATATTTTTTTTATTTTTTATTATTATAAAAAATCAAAAATTAAAAAAAATTCCAAAAATTATGAAAATTTAATGGATAATTGTAGATATTATATTAGTAAGTTTACAAAAAAAAAATTGAAAAACAAAGGTTTTTTATCGTGTTCATTTTTATATTTTAAGTAAAAAACACATCAAAATAGCAAAAAAAATACATATGATCCAAAAATATTAAAACCAAAATATGTTTTATGATTCAAAACTTATGATCAAAGATGCAATATTCGTTATGATTCAAGATCCAAAAGTCGTTATGATCCAAAACGAGTTAAAAAAAACATATAACGACAAAATAATTCAAAACTTATGATCCAAGATGCAAAAAAACCATGATCTAAAAATACATGATCCAAAACGTTATGATTAAAAATATCATGATCCGAAATGATTAAATTAAAGATACGAAAAAAAAGTTAAAATTAAGATTAAAAAATATTAAAAATTAAAAAATATACATAAAAAATAAAAAAAACAAAAAGAAATAATAATCGAGAGTCCTGTAGCATTCAAAAAAATAAAATAAATTAAAAAAATTAAAAAAATTAAAATCTAAAGACCGAGTATAATCGAAAATAAAAAAAAATTGAAAAAAAAATTTTTTTTTTTTAAAATAAATAAATAAATAAATAAAACGAAAAATGAAAAAAAAAAACGAGAAAAAAACCCACTTAAATCACGTTGAAAAAAAAAACTCACTTAAATACTCGAGTTCGTATTTCGTTCCGTGGACGTGCGTCGCACGTGATTGCATCACATCGAAGGAAGACGTTTTGACTTTATTGCCCTTATGAGAATGATTGGACGAGAAGAGTCATCGTGGTTCCTACCGGATTTTGAGTTTCTACCGGATCCTATATATATATATATATATATATATATATATATATATATATATATATATATATATATATATATATATATATATGTGTGTGTGAGAGAAATCATATAATAGTATGTTTTATCTTTCATGAACTCAATAATAATAAACAATTTGGATATTAAACACTATGATCCTCTATATTATAAATTAAAATGGTTCAAAGTTCAAACCCATAATCACCATACTAAAATTTCACAACCCCAGATGAAGTAAAAAAGAGTGAGTTTCGGGTTCACAAAAAGAACATCAAACCCAAAACATCTCTCAAGATCATAAATCAGAAATTTTAAGAAAAATATAGATTTACACAGGAGATCCAAGTCGTTATATCTCCATTTTTCTCTCTGTTATTTTTTGGTAAAAAGTTCTTGTAGTTGATTCAATTCGGTACCTTGGAGATGTTAATGAAGGTAATTAAGCTGATGCTGTCCATGATCATTTTCATCCCACTGTGTTTGACTCCAGTACGATTGATCCACGGTTCCTGTTAAATCAAACAGTGCTTGATCTGTACCATTATCCCAATCCTCAGTGCTAAGTTCACCGTTGGTTGTCTTGTTCTGCAACCCCGAGAACTCCGTTTGAGCCGTATGAGCATCCATGAATCCTAGTGGACCTGTATCCTGAACCTTCAAATCATCGTCCATGGTATGATCTGTATGCATCCATTGTTGTTGGTTCGCGTTTGAACTTTCTACAATATGACTGGTGTGATGCAACCGGAACGGTGAAATGTCGGCGGCTATGTTAAATCCTAGAGGCAATTGAGCGGTGGATGAGCTTATCAAGCTGGTGAATGTCCCGATCTCCGGGAATATGTTGTTTTCGGCTGATGAGTGGTTCAGTAGCGGTGCGTCGAAGCTAGGGTTCGGAGCAGACGACTGAGTGATATTGAGAAATCCTGAGGAGGAATCCTGAAAATTAAGTAACGTCGGTGCGGAGTTTGTTGAATTAATCCCAGACAACACCTCCGCGGCGGTGACAGGTGCGGTTGTAGTCGTCTTCGCCGTCGTAGTGTTAGCTGTGAGACTAGAGCTGTCACTGCTCGAGTTTTGTGAATTAGACGATTTCCGTACAGTAGCATCAGAGGAAGGATTATTGTTACTAGACTTTGGCTTCGACCTCTTAGTTTTACGGCATCCACCGCCGACAGGGACGTTACGGAGTACACCGCCTTTGGTCCAGTATCGCCGGCAGCTCTTGCAGAAATGGCGTGGCTGAGAGAGGTTGTAGTTGTTGTAGTAACAGAATTTCGTGTTTAACGACTCGCAACGCGGACATTTCAAAGCCTGTGGTCCGTGACCTTGGTGGTGGTGGTGCGGTCTCAACCGTCTATCCCCACCGGAGTTGCCGAACAACCTCCCTCCTCCACCACTCCCAATCGAATGTATATCCTGCATTTCTTCCAAAACAAACGCAAATCCCAACAAAAACCACACCCGAATTTCGTAAACGTTGTAGAAATTGAACCTAAAACACGAAAGTAACACCGGATTTTGAAGAAATTTAGCTCACATTTGCCGACTTTTCTTTCTCTCTCTAAAAAAGTATAAGGGAGAGAGTGATCATGAAATATATCTACTGCAAAAAACTTGAAGTATTATTCAGTAAGAATAAAATGGGGTGCCTATATGTGAATTTATGAAAATAGCCCTGACCCAAGACGAAAATCACGGCCACTGCCACGTAGTGCACAATTACGGAATTAGCCCTAGATATCATAGGTAAGCATAGTTACAGTAACAACGGTGTAGGTAGGTTGTAGGTATCCATGTAGCTCGCACTCTAAGAAATCACATCATTGGAAATAATGCTTGACCAGCTTATTAACTAGAGTTACACTTACACCTTCGTTATTTCAAGAGTAAATTACAGTTTTGGTCCCTGTGGTTTGTCAAACCTTTCAGATTGGTCTCAACTAGTTACACTTATACCTTCGTTATTTCAAGAGTAAATTACAGTTTTGGTCCCTGTGTTTTGTCAAATGTTTCAGATTGGTCTCAACTATTGGAAAATCACGTTGGGGTCCTTAAGGTTTGTGAAAATGCTACAAATCGGTCACTGGATCAAGTAAAAAGACTAAAATGCTCTTTTTTATTTCTTTTTCCTTTTTCTTTGAATTAGTTAATTATTTTATCAATTAAAAAAAAAAGAAAATACCCCACCCCTACCCTACCCCCACCCCGTACCTCTCTCTCTCTCTCTCTCTCTCTCTCTCTCTCTCTCTCTCTCTCTCTCTCTCTCTCTCTCTCTCTCCAGAATCTTGCACCCCGTATCAGCGTATCTTGATCTTTCCATCTCCCATTATCATTCAAAACCCTAAAGATTCACTGCCCAAATATCCCCTGCTCACTCATCACTAAATCATGTACATCGCCACGCCGATCTGTGGCTCGCATATCTTCAACATGTTCCAATTTTGCCAAATTTAACTGTTTGATATGGACACAGATCTTCAATGATACAGACACAAATTTAACTGTTTGCCAAATTTAACTGTTTGATACGCCGATCTGTGGCTAGCATATCTTCAATGAAACTTAAAGACGAAAAGTTTGTCTTTCTTTAAATGATTTCAGTTTTCCTCTTTACTAATAATTTTGATTTTTTGTTTCACTCGATTGCGGGTTTAGATCGACAGAATGTTAGATCATATATATGTCTTAGCCTCATATGGATACGTCCTACCCAAATTCATCCTCACTCTCCGTTCACCGCCACTGTATAACCACCACTACGACCACCGCTATGAATCAACCAAAAGTCAGGGAGAAAAATGTCCTGTGTTAATCACCTTTAACTTCGGCGTCATTCACCTCGACACCTCCGACGTCTACAAACCTCACACTAACGAAATCCTCATCGACAAGGTCATTAGATTAACGTTATTTACTGTGATTCGTAGCTTCAATATGATTAGATTACTGATTTGACTGATCTGTGTGTGTGAATTCCTGATTAGAATGAGTGAAAAGAGAGGATGTTTAATTGGCTACGAAAATTGGCATCAAAATTGGGGAAACTATGGCTCAGTCGGAAATCCATGGGGAACCGGAGTATGTGAGGGCTTGTTGTGAAGCCACCTTGAAGCGGATTGATTATGGTTGTGGTAAGGTGATTATAGTTGTGGCAAGGAAACTAGACGACGGCTTGAGAGAGAGAGAGAGAGGGTACGGGGTGGGGGTGGGAGAGGGGGTACGGGGTGGGGGTGGGGGTAAATTTTTTATTAATAAAATAATTAAGTAATTCAAATAAAAAGGAAAAAGAAATAATAAATGGCATTTTAGTCTTTTAACTTGATCCAGGGACCGATTTGTAGCTTTCACAAATTTAATTGAAGTTATTATTACAGGTTCTTCCGGTCATAATGGTAGGGCTAAAACTTAATTTTTAAAATTGTTAGTTTATTAAAACAAATTAAAAATTGATGGTTTAAACAGAAAAAATAATGAAATATAGTGTTTTTTCGTAATTATATAAAATAAAATGTAAACATTATTTAAGATTAATTACGAAAAAAACTATATTTTACAAAAAGTTTAGTTTAACCACCAATTTTAAATATTCGGAAAACCACCATTATTTGGTAAAAGTTTTATCGAAACAATTGTTACCGACTTCTTCTACGTTATAATGGTCTGGTTGAAAATTTTTCAAAAAATTAGTGATTTTATTAGAACAAAAGAAATTTTGATGATTAAACCAGAAAAAAATACAAAAATAATGTTTTTTGTAATTTGCTCTAAATAAAATTGATTTATATTAAAACAATTCATAAATTCACAACGATAACAATAAAAATAAAACATTATTCATAATATGTAAATATACAAAATAAAGACAATGCATCATGTCTAACCAAAATTAATTTAAAGACTTTAGACTACACGGAGTGGTGGCCAACAAGTTTTTGTGGGTTGGCAGCCGTTGGCCATTTTGTAGGGAGTGGTGGCCAATGGCCAACAAGAGGCTGTTTTTGCCATTTTCTGAAACTTTTACACTTGTTGAGGGGCTGTTTTTGCCATTTTCTAAAACTTTTACACCTGTTGGCATCTCGCCAACAGGTTGGCGATCCATCATTGGCGAGCGGCTGACGATTTCGTCGGGAGTGGGCTTGGCGACTCGCCAAGAGGTTTGGCGACCCTCTTGGCGAGGGTTACTCCGGCTAGCCTTATACATTGTAAAAGTAATAAATCCAAAGAAAACATAAAATATTTAAGAAAAATATTGTTTCATAAACTGTATTTAGAAACAACATTATCATCAAGTGAAAGTACATGGGTTGCAAGTACAACAACCTCTCACTCATTCGTACATAAAAATTTATTTGAAAACATTAATTAGTCCAAACAAAACATAATTTATCATAGACCATTTTATATTTATATAACTTAATAATACAAAAAATTAAATAAAGACGTAGAGTAGTAATACCGTCGTCTATTTTTTGCACGGCAATGTTTTTATTCATAATGTGATCGTGAGAAAAATACTTCGTGGGCGTGATGAGTTGACACAATATTCCAATCTCATTTCCTCCGAATATTGAAATTTCATTTTTTTTAAATCTCAATATTCCTTTACATCATCATTTTTATTACCACCATGTAATTACACCCACGACTAGTCAACCATAAGAACCCAAAATTCTTAGTATCCAGTGGCAATAAAAATACCAACTTTTCTTCATCTATTAAAAGTCTTCTATTAGTATAATATGGATAGCAGTTGGTTCGAGGCGGTCAGAAAACAATTCTCCGTTCATTCGAATATGCATCAATTTTCAATATGTGATTGTTTGACAATAGCATGAAAACAACTTCTCTGGCAACGATTAAATTCATCAGAAGTAGGAAAACATAATACAAAAACATGATGCAATCAAGAAGTCTCCATGACCATGTATTTAAATCAAAATATATCAAAACAATATTAAACATAAAGCTCATGAGGCTTTTGCAATATACTACACAAATACTCCATATTAAATATCGTTCAATATAAAAACAATATGATTTACACTACAAAATAATTAATAAATTTAATCAACATAAAAAGGTAACGAGGACATATTAAATAAAATCGTGAAACCACAGTGACAATGTATAAATACATTATGATATTGATAGGTGCTTACCATGGATCCGATACTTGGAGCTGGTTTACACACAAAACATTGTTAGGTCATAAGTTGTTAGATGGAGACACACAAACACAATAATACCATGTTGGGAAGAAGCTAAAATTCTATTCGATCTTGGTAAAATATACAGGTCATTTATCTGAGAACCGCACCATGGTACAAGCTAATGATGGGTAATGCGTCATGGTTTATGATGTTGCATGATAAAAATCACTAACAGTATTCCCTTAACTTCCTAACACTATAAGCATAGGTCCAAAAGGCATACGACAGACAACACATAGATAACAACACATATCAAGCAGCAACAAGGCAAAATGCATCCCTATGATCCATACCAATTCTATCATGCAATTTCGTAAGTGGATCATTGGCCTACTTCTAACATACATCATAGCTTCAACACATAATATCATAGATATTTTGGGAATTAAAATCATAAGTCAGGTATTCATACCATGTTTTATTCATTTAAATCATAAGACAAGTATTCATACAATGTTTTAAACTCCCAAACAACAATCAAACAAGAACATGCAAATGAGTTTTCTACATGGTACTCTACCTAACTCTGTTGAATTCTAATTAGAAGTGGGTTTTCTTTGAAAATCATTTAAGAAAATCTACAAATCCTTAGTTTGAGTTTGGAATCACATTCTGTTAATCCAAATCTTTGGAATCACATTATTGTTTATCCAAATCCCTTAAACCAAACCTCTGATACCAACTTGTAATGTCCCAAATTCCATAGTAGAATTCTCGTTAATAAAATGGTTTAAATACATAAAAACGGGTTGGGAAAATAAATCATTTAATTCAAACTCGGATGTGATACAGTCGCGCCGTGCTCCAAGCTCAAACTAGCAAATACCCGAAAAACAGTTGGGGTGAAAATTTAAGCACAAAGCTTAGTGACTTCCCCAAAATATCGCACAATCCATTCCATTCATACACATAAGTCATAATCGACATCCAGTAACGACCAGTCATGCATCGTCCTTTCGTCATTAAACATCATCGGGTACCCAGGTACGACCGATCATGCATCGTCCTTTATCATGCAGCAACCCTCGGATTTATCAACTCATTCTTTGATCCTCGGGTGGCCAGGTACGACCGGTCATGCATCGTCTTTTATCATGCGGCAACCCTCAGATTGATCAACCCATTCTTCAGTCGCCAGAACGAATCCAACGATTATCACATACAAGTACAGAAGTCTAAGCATACTAGACACACATCGATTTTCCATTACCAATCATGACGTAAAGCACACTTATCTAGCACAAGGTACTACACATAGTATAGAAAGGTTACTTACACGTGCAACTTTACACATAGTATAGTGAAAAGACTCACTTGATCCGTCAAGCTAAATAGCACTCCACGTACGTGTCCTTGGATGCCAACAACAAGAACATCCTAATAAGGATAAAATTCACTTAGAAATTCCTCAACTCCAAACAGGATAACCTCTAAGACTGGTACCCCAAATCTCTCAAGTTTAACTAAAAGTCAAACTGGTCAAAAAGTCAATGGTCAAATGTCAAAGTCAAAGTTAACGGTCAACAGCCAGATATCGTTGCTATCTATGAAACTTACCAATACCTCATTAAGCACTTAATCTATTAAGTCAGGGGCTAAGAACTCGTCCAAAAGGGCTAAAATCTCGTAAAGTTCTAAACTTTCTTAAAATGCATGACCCATGCATGTCAAATCTCACACTTAAGTCCAAATGATGGCATAATTCATGCTTAAACACTAAAGGGAGTTTGGCTTACTCCTAACATAAATAAAAAAACTCTCAAAGAACATAAACATCCAACCTTTACCACTCAAAACCTTATATAACACAACCAAGGGACCAAAAACCCATCCAAAACTTTCATAACTGCAAGATCAACTCAACAAACACAAAAAGGGAGAAGCTTTACTTACAAAGGTCTGGAAACATAAGTTTCAGTTAATCCAACCTTGAAGAACACCTTCTAGCACCACCATGCACCTTCCCTTATTTCAAGAACTCTTATAAAATGAGAAAAAAGACCAAAAATCACCTAAGGAAGCTAGGAGAGAGTTTGAGACGTTTCTGGAGGCTAAAGGGTGGAAAATGACGACTACCTAGGGTTTTGTTCCCTTAAAAACGGCCCAAAACTCGAAATCTAAGGCTTTGGTACAAACAGCGATAGAGAGCGTCGCTATCCTTATGATAACGACGCTATCTAAGAACGTGCCAACCCACCATAAAGATCAACATAGCGGCATTAACTTCCTTTTCAACATTTCTCAAAACTTAGTTCTTTTAAAATGATCACACTTACACATTTTGGGAACATGGTCTTACACAGCTCCTTCCCTTTACCCGGGTGCTCCCCCTCAACTGAGTGCTCCCCATCAGGTGGATGCTTATGATTTAGGTATATGACATCTAGAGGAACAACATGCTAAAAATTTTACTACACAAAAGATAAGGTGAGGTCAATAAAGCCTCTATCTTCTTCATCATCAGAGTCTTCAAACTCTCCTTCCTCCCCTACCCCCTCCCCGAGCTACAAACTTCTCCCTCTTATTGACATCATAAAAAACCACTAGATCAAGTGAGGGAGTAGGCTCAGATGTGATAGTTGTTGCTAGAAGAGTATATGTGACATTCGAAGCCCTAGAGTCTATACCTAGAGAAAAAGTTGACATATGGGAAGCATGTGACTCAGGATTCAAAGGAGTTGTTGTCAGCTGCGACTTGATTTGATGCAGTTATTGCAAGATGGATTCCACCTTGCGATTTAGGACAGAGATGGATGAATCCAGCTTGTTAGATAACTTAGATATAACATATAAAATAGAGGTTAGAGTAACAGATTTTGTGGCTTTACCAGTTTCAAGTGAAGGAATTTTGACATCATCCCCCATCGTAGGAGTCTCATGTAACTACGAATAACTTCTTTTGCTTCAAAGAATGGACCAATTGGAGTGTTAACATGAATGTTTCTAAGAGCTGCACCAGGAGGAAAGACTGGCAGAGGATGTGGTGGTGGTGGTGGAGAAAAAGCTTCAGATGAAGAGGATGAAGAGGACCGAAAGTAAATGTGAGTGTTTGGTGTAGTAGAAGTATTAAACTATTGTGAAGGAAATGAAAGAGGTTTGGTAGCTGAGTGATAAGGAAACTAATTATCACCGACCTGAAGAGAAAGCAAGGATGGTGCATCATGAACAGGTTTAATAGATCCAATTTAAGTTGGATCAGTGCTAGGCTGATTGGCCTCATCTAAATCAATGATAGAATCAATGAGACTCCATATTGGATAAGCCAGCCAATGTTACTTAAGTTTCCAAAGCAATAGGAGACCCAAATAAACCCTCTAGAACAAATGGATGATCAACCTAGTATTTTTTCAACGAAGTCAACTGAGGATCGATGTTATTGGGGGCACACTGAAAGAGTGTGGGAGCTACAATATGGTAGCTAATTGAAGGACCATTTAGTCATTGATAAATTATGGTTCCAAACTAGCATTCTAGTGTCATAAAGAGGGTGTATCGAACCGAACTATGCCTTTTCTTGGTTGTTGCATCCACCACTATTTAATCAAAATGGAATTGAGCGAAGTCAAGATTCAGTTGGTGTTCATGATAATTACATTACATAAGCCACTATGTGGTGGTATCCTTGTAGTTTGGAATCCATAAGTGTTTATTAAATATCAAGTTAGTATTCATGATAATTATATTGAAATTGAGGCACTTGGTCAGTTGATAATATTTGTGTCTTGATGGTGATTGTTTTCCGCAAGCTGTTGATAAAAAGTAGCATTGTGGCAGCTGTTACATGTGTTGTTTAGCATAACAAAATGGGAGATAGTTGTTATGGGGGATTTCAATGAAGTCCGTGTGTCTAGCGAGCGCTTTGTCATATGGTGGAGTGTCACTCCTTCAGAGATTGTGCGCATTTCATCAATTGTTTCTTGGATGGACTCGGTGCCTTTGTCTTCATTGCAAAGGCAAGTTTTTGAAGCGGTTATGCACCTCCATTTGGCCTCTTTGGAAATTTCATAATAAGATGATCTTTTCTACAAAGAAGCCTAAAAAGAATGAGATCTTTGATGATATTGTTTCTTGTTTTTTTTCTTTGGATTTGTAATAAGCATAATAATTGTAATATGCATCGGGATTTGTAATTTTGCAATCCCCAAATCGTTGTTTCTCTCTCTACCTCCTTGCTAGAATTTCGTTTTAAAAATATAGACAAAAAATTAACATAATGACTTTTTTGAATACAACTAGCGTGATTTTAGATAAACAGGTGACTTGTGTGCTGATGTCAAGATTTGTCACATATGTCAAAATGCATGTACCTCTACTTTCTCTTCATTGAAGATAGTAGTGATAGTTTAATCGTATTTTCTCAACATTAAGTGAGCAACATTATTGCGATTGCCTATTCTTGTTAAATAGATTCTGTGTTAGAAACCTTTTGATAATTGGTGTAACATGGTATTTTTCCTTAATTGGTTTTCTTGAATACTTCTAAGATTATTTGAATTATGTAGGCTATTTGTCTTTGTTGATTACTTTGCTTAATTCACAAATTATTTTGTAATTGTCTTGTATGAAAAATGTCATTTTTGACAAATATAATTGATACTTGCACTTAATATACTTCTGGTATCTTACATTTTCGATGATTTATTGTTTATGATCTAATTTTGTCACATTAAATTGGTATCGTTGTATGCTACTGGATTTTGCATAATATATATTATTGGCAAGTTGCAAGTGTTTATACTTTATATGATTAATGCTTTTAAGGACATTGAATATTTGTTGTACGTATTTTTTCAAGTGATGGAGTTTTAAAATCATTCTAAAACTTTAGAGATCAATTAATCCCCATTCGAAGGTTCTCCTCCATTATTGGGGAGTTCACTTTTCCATTGTTTTCTTAAAAAATAAATCTTCAGGAAATCTCGAAAAATCGATAATTCAATGTTAGATCTTTCAAATATGTTATCGTTAACAAACAAACCGTTCTATTCAGCCATAAATATTATCGAGAACGTTCATTTTCTTACATTCATATCTTTTTTACTTTTAGGATATTTACCGAAGCAAAGTCTGGTAATCGAAAAAAAAAATTCTCCGGCTCATATGAAATCTAGTATTCGAAAAACTGAATATATAAATGTTGCTCTATTAATTCATTAACTGGATAAACGAGTATTTTAAGCCGCACGTTGTGACAAAAGTGTGTCATCATTTTTGACTTAATATAGTCATAACTACTTAATAGATAAAGTTAAAAAATGATATTTCTCCCACATTAACTTTTTACAAATTTATCCTCATTTACTTTTACTTGAATTTTTGAAAGCGTGCCATCAATTTCTCAGTTATTTTCTAAACAATATTTATCCGGATAAACATGCGGCTTACTAGGAACTTGTAAATCTCATAGAATTTATCCATTCGAGCATATGTATCTCCCTTGCTTGTTATGACATCCAGCAAATTCATCTTACCGAGAACCAACTTAATGGCAACTCTAACACCCACAACATTCGAATCTTCAATTACTTAATAAAATCCATTTGATAGTTACTTAAATTCAATTAATGTGGATTAATGTCTCATTCAAAGTTTATCAAAAACATTGTAGTTAATATTTGGGTGTAGAATCACATATTAAAACATAGTTCAAGAGAACCTCATATGCTAATGCCTTCTAAATATCTACTATCACTTTTAAACATGAGATGTTGGTAAGTTAGAAAGAATGAGAAGCGTTAATTGTTGGAACCAGAGACAACAATAATACCTTTTCAACCCATACCACCAACACTTTTAAACCCACACCACATACACTATTCCACCGATGTGAAATTAAGAACAATTGTATAACATTTGATAAATGTTATGTATATAATTTGATGAAGCAACATGTTATGACATAATAACGTGTCTCCTCTTATTGAAGGTAAGTCTAGTGTTTAACAAATCCCCAAACGCTGAGGCTCGAAACTTTTCATGCCGGGCTCCTTCCAACCTATTCGTACTTCCCATATCTTAATAGTCGAGCCTTTAAAATTCGCAGTAGCCTGAATATTCTTGTTTGGATGCTGAAAATATTAAGTTACAGAGAAAATCGCAAATGGTATTTCCCATATGCAATTGTACAAGTGGTTAATGCACAAGTCGTGCATTACTAACTTGTATTTAGATGTGGAATATAAATATGCGATTGTACAAATCGGTGATTCACGACTTGTGCATTAATCACTTGTAAAATCGCAGATGTGGACTACCATCTGCGATTTTCTCTATTTAATGTGCTAAGATTTCAACATTTTAACGATAACGTGCAAAGTTTTAAGCCTAAAATGTTCGATTTTCTAGTCTACTGTAATGAAAAAATAGAAAACTTACATAATACTCAGGGTATTCTCCAGTGACTAGAGAGCAAAGAATTTCTCTACGTTGAAAAGTGAAAATGAGTCTAAAATAAAAAAATTCAGATTTATATATGTTACGTCCATGAGCTAAATCACAACTAATTGTGTGCCAAATCAGTAAAATCGAGTTGATAAACTGCTATGTCAGCAAAATTATAGCTAGTGCTCATGTGCTACGATTTTATTAGTTATTTTGGTTATTTGGATTTTCTTTGGTATTTCTTAATACATATTTGTTATTTTCTCTATATGAAAAGACAAGTGTTTTTTAAAAAATAAGAAAAATGTATATATTTGATTTTTCTAAATTTCGTGTTTCTAAAAAATAGGATATTTGTTCGATCTTGTTAATTTTCATCGGATCAATACGTATGTAAAAATAAGTATAGTGGTCAATTATTGAAAACCGAATGTGGATATTGAAATTTGGTATAGGTTGGATTTTTTTTTAGTAAATAACTAGATTTAAAATTCCGAGTATCAATCGCGTGTTGGGGTCCGTACATTCCGTGGGGTGGAAATCGATGGATGTGGGTGAGAACCACGTGTACGGAGGCGGAGCCGGAGGTTTTCCAAATCCAGAGATCAGGGTTTATCCGCTTGTCGGCCACTCTATGCAATCTACTGCGTCAGGCATGTTTGGTTCTCTTCCTGCCACGTTGCACACTATTATTGGTCCACACTTCTCCTTGTGCACTACACCTGCTCCCAAGCGGACTTTCTGACTGCAGGTATAATTTTATTATTCGGCAATAAAGAGCACATTTTATTAGATTTATTGGTTAAATTGTTGATTAAAATTTAATATTTTTAAGTAATCTTATATACGGATTCATTAATATATTTTTGCAGAAAGTTTCCTACGTCATTATATCAATCTAACGATTTATCGCAATGAACTCGTTAATAAACATTAATTATACTAAACACCGCAAAGTTGATACAGCACATCGGTGTCATATTCGTTTTTTTTTCCACCTGTAGGTCCCAGATAGAATAATATAATTTAGTAATAAAAAAATATACATTATTCATTCACTCACCGTTGGAAATAGTCACTCCCACTTCCTCTTATTTTCCTTTATTTTTTAAATTGTTGCAAAAAAAAAAAAGTTTTATAATATAAAATAAATAGGTTGAAAAGATTTTTCAAAGAAAATATAAAAGTGGAAAAGTCTGAAAATTTTCTAATTTAAACCGAGGAAACAATTTCACAGCTAATGGTGATTTTGAAAAAATATCCAAATTTGTGAAATTGGTGGTGATTTTGAAGAAATGCCCAAGATTGTGATTATTTTGTGAAAAGAAATTACTATGGTTATTTTTGTTATTTTCTTCTTTTAAAATTATTTATCTAATTATCCATGCATGGAACATGGTGAAGTGTTGTTACAGATTGAATTATTGGATGAAATCATGAAAGAAACATCTTTTTGAGACGTTGGTTTTTTAATGACTTGTAATTTATGTAATGGAAGTTGTAATTAGTGCAGATAATGACAAATCCCCGTGTAACGAATATTCCACCTCTGAAGTAGGGTTTGCGGGTCATCGCATGGGGGTGTTCATTGTGAAGGAGGTCCTTCACGCACCTGCACCGAATGGCCTTAAGAGACTCTCGCATAGATAGGAATGGCAACGGGTCGGGTTCGGGTCGGGGCAGGGAGACCCATACCCGACCCTAAAAGTTTCGGGTCGGGTTCGGGGCGATGCCCTATCGGGTTTTCGGGTCATTGTATATATATATATATATATATATATATATATATATATATATATATATATATATATATATATATATATATATATATATATATATATATATATATATATATATATATATATATATATATATATGTATATATATATATATATATATATTCTTATCGGGCCGGGTCGGGTCGGGGCAAGAAGACCCAAACCCGACCCTATACCCTAAATTTTCGGGTTTCGGGTTTCGGGTCTCGGGTTTTTTTGCTCGGGTTTCGGGTTGCCCCGTCGGGTTCGGGTTTTTTTGCCATCCATACGCATAGATGAACATACACTATTCAACTAAAATGCAATACTCACATACATGAAATCACACACTTGGAATAAAGAAAAAACTCTAAGTTAAAATACGATAAGAGATAAGGTTAATTACAATTGTTAAATCCTAACTAAATTAACACCTTTGTAGGATTGTAATTGTTGGAAAAACCGTGTTGTATTACCATTTTGGACCCAAAATCAAAGTTGAATTATATCGCTAATTCATAAATGTTCTATGGATTCATGAACTCATATATGATAACTTGGTTTTGATAGGTTATATATCTATATGGTGCTTATGTGAATGTAATATTGATTATCATGGTGATGTGCTTGAAATAGATGTTCAAAAGACTTGTCTCACATAAGGGTGGGCGAAGTCGAGGGAAAGATTGTAACATTTGTGTTTGGGCCTAAAATTTTTGGCTTAAATCGATAATAAATTTCTTTGGAGAACTAATTAAATAAACATAAATAAATGAGAATAAATTTAAAATTTTATATTATGACTAGAAGTATAATTCAAGAGGCAAAATAATCTTTTGATGAGTAATTGAAATTTAAAACCACATTTTGAACCTAAAATGAGAAATTAAGACTTAAGGACTAAAATTATCAATTTTGCCAAATTTTGAATAACTAGCTTAGACTATATAAGGACCTAGATGTTAGGAAATTATATTGAGGGGTTGAAGTGGAAGCTTGGATTATAGTATACATTTATTTTAAACAATAAAGGACCTAGTTGTAGAAATTTTAATGAGAAGCATCATTTTCATGACTAAACTATTGGTAATAGTTGACCTAGACACTTAGTTAATGACCTAGATAAAATAGATTGTGTTCTTTGGATCAAACGGTTAAAGATGAAAACATTCACTCAAAAAGATTGCTTAAATGGTGTCATTGAATGGAATACTTCAACTTGAGGGACTATTTTTGCAATTTCTAGAAACATTAGATGTTTTAATTGGGGATTTCTCTCCACTTGTTAAGCTTGAATGAATTTGAGGGAGAGGAGAAGAGTGTATGGCGATTTTCTAGGGTTTGTAATGGATTTGATGCTAGCGTTTGAAGATTGATCAATTTATTGAAGTTTCCCTACCAATCTAAGGTATAATCTTCAATTTTCTAACTTGAAAATATGTTTTAGGGTTGGGGTTTAGTTATAATCCAAAAATAAATTTTAGAGGAGGTAAATCCTATGATTCCAAGTGTTAATTTATGTTTCTAGACCATTATGTGCTCATTATCCAACTAATGGATAATCTAGAATCACTACAAATAAAGTTTTGGGTATTATGAACCCTAGATATTGGGATTTTGTAGAAGTTATGGTATAATCAAGAAATAAATTGATCTTCTAGTATGTTTTGGATGAAGGAGCTCATTTCTAATTGTTTCCTAATGATTCTAACCAACTGGGATTGATTAAAACTATATAGAACTTTTGAATGGTGGAATGGAATTGGGGATTCCATAGATGAAACCTAATGGAATTGGTAAAGGAAGCCATTTGATTATTCCATTGTGAATAACCATTTAAATAAGTGCTTAATAGATGTAATAATAGGTATTAATGCAATGAGTGACTTTGGTTTGAAGCACAACTATACGTCTTGATGGAGGAATAATACATTTAAACATTAAGCACTTAATGATTAAGTCATAAACATTGGGGATATTGATGAGGATTGTTGTTGAAAAACATTGGAATTAGTCATTCCTAATTTATCTGATAGTTGGAATGATTTGAAATTGCAATTGAAATCTATTTGGTACTTATAGACCCTTGTATTAGAGTTGATGTTCACATGATGTTCCTTGTAGCCCTTGTGATGTCTTAAGGTCTTAATCATTAAGTCAAGAACTAAATAAGACCTAATAGGAGTGAAGCATGTTCTTAACATGTTATTGATTTATTACAATTTATTTGTGAAGTTTGGAAACACGTGGAGCTTAGTGCAAGGCTTAAAGTGCAACATTCATATTTTTGGGAAGAGGCTATAAGTTACACGAGAGTGTTTTTTCCAAGAGGAAAGTTACACTATTGTGTAATCTTTTATGGTGGATTAAAAGTGTATCTAAGCCCCAGCCTTGTGTCCCAAACCTCTAATTGTTCATACAACCCCCTTAGGGCGTAAAACATGTAAAATGAGTCTAAATTATGTATGTGACCTCTCAAGGGTATTTTGGTCATTTTAATAACATTTGGTTGTTATCATTAGGATGTGATTAAAGTACTCTAAGGATGGGATAAGTTGTTTGAAGAATCCCCAAACCTAATGTGAGTTTACCAGGAGTACATATCCCTAAAACTAGGGCTGGCAAATATGTACCATGGAAAACCAACCAACATGCTACCAACCGAACCAATAAAATTGGTATCCAATATGTTTGGTAGCCAACATGTTTGGTTGGTAGTACCATACCAATTAGGTAATCATGGTACGGTAATGGTATAAAATATGAGATACCACGGTAGTACCGTACCAACCAATTTATATATATATATATATATATATATATATATATATATATATATATATATCGAAAACATATTTCAATTGTCATGTGGTTCGGTGTTTACAACTTTAAAAGTATGAGTATTAGTCATTTAGCCACATTAGTCGATAGTTATTACCACATTAAATTTAGAAATTAAAAATTAACGACAATATTACTTCAATAAAAGTGTTTAATAAATGAAAATAATTACATAGCTAATTTCTTGGTATATACCAGTACCAACTTGTACCAACCAAACTTGATGGTAACCAAACAAGTTGGTACCAAGTATAATTGGTATAGTACCGGTAGCAAAATTTTTGTACCAACTATAGTTGGTACGGTACACGGTTTAGAGAAAAACGAATTTGTACCGTACCAATTCCACCCCTACCTAAAACTGTTACCTAGAGGTGGAACAGGGATACAAGGGCATAGATAGGGTGATTCCACTATGTCATGATGCCACATCACCATTAAGATGTGACGCCTTCATGCTTGGATTCACACTTAACCATCACGTGAGTTTAGATTTTTAATATGAACTTGGGGAAAGGGATATTTTAATATTGCATTATCATGCATTATATATATATATATATACTATCCATTTGATTTGATGATATATAAAATTTGGAGATGTTTATAACAACGTATTCTATTCTTTGGTGATGTTAAGAAATTATTGGGTGTTTATAACAAGGTATTCTATTTTAAGATATTTGATGATTTTCATTGATTTTTGGGGGTTTGACTCAATTATGTTGACTGACATCTACTACTCTAATGAGCTAACCTCGGTTATTCTCACCTGGCATTCCATTACTTAACCTATTTTGTCGCGACTTTGGAGTGGAGTATTTGAGCTACTGGAAATTTTATAAGACCGTCGGTTGTGTGGTTCCATTTAAACTGTGTAATGATTTTTTATTGCAACCACATCGCTCTCTTAAACAAACAAATTTAGTTTTGAAATTGAGACTGTATGATTTTCCACAAACTAAATCTTTGAAATGTTTTAAAGTAAAATTTTAAAATAATTCTAAGAAATGATGTTTAAATATAATTTAACTACTTTTGAGATGTTTTGGGACCAAAGTTTCACATGTGATTATTTATAAACATTGATGAGAACTTGTGAGTTTAAAAATATGTTTTTATAAATACCTTTAGTGAGGAGTGTTACAAATATCGACAGCGGTATTGTTGGGACCGTCTTCACTCTTTTTATATATTATCCAACTTCATTCCAACTTTCAAATTATTTTATTGCAATATATTCTTCTCGTAATTCTGATTCATATGTGTGCAACAAATTTGTTGATGAATCTATTTCTTATTAATCGTCATGTGAATCATCAAATAAGTACAATGTCTATGCATCAACTATTCGAACTGCAGTAGCGCTTCTTCAAGATACTACAAGTTCAAGCATACGAGTTTCAATAACTTATCTCCGAAACTATTAGGATACTACAGAGAAACAACTCATACAAGATTACTTTGCTCTTGATTCAAAGTTTGGTGATGTTAATTTTAGAAACAGATTACGGATGAGCAGAAACTTATTTGTGCGTACTGTCGTGGATATGGAAACAAAGTATCCATATTTTCATACAACTTTCGATGCTAAGACGCAAAAAAGTTTCATTATATTGCAAAAATGCTCAACTGCTATTCGACAACTGGCGTTCGCGAAGCGACTAACGCGCTCGATGAGTACTTGAATATGTCGGAATGAAATTCACGTGAAAGCCTCTACAAACTTTTCTAGGATATTATTAAGTTATATGGAGCGAATTTATATGCAAACCAACATCCAACCACATTCAACTTTTGTATGCTGCAGATGAATCCAAACATGGATATCCTAGCATGTTAGGCAGAATTGATTGTACACATTGGGATTTGGAGGAGTTGTCCAACGATATTTTGAGGTCAGTACATGAGAGGTGATTAAATTTACCCAACAATGATAATTGAAGATGTAGCTTCACAAGACTTATAGATATGACATTTACATTTTGGTGTCACTGGTGGCAACAATTACCTAAACGTCCTCAACCGATCACCGCTATTCAATGACAAACTACTTGGAAAAGCACCAAAATGTTCGTTTATTTTGAACGGAGAAGAATACAAGTATGAGTACTATCTTACAGATGGGATATACCCAAATTGGACACGTTTTTTGAAATAATGTGCGTATCCAATAACCGCAAAAATAAACATTTCAATGTTGCATAAGAAGCAAAAAGAAAGCACGTGGAATGAGTGTTTGACGTACTAAATCTCGATGGGTCATAATCAGACAGCCACACGGTCCACAAACTTTGGCAGGTGTAAACATTTAATGTATGTTTGCCTTATATTACACAACATGATCCTGAAAAATGAAGGTGGCATTGTATGTTCGGTACATAATATCGATCCCCCACCAACGAAATAAATGAGTAAATTGCATGATCACGAATTTACCACCGACTTCTATCAAATCTTGTTGATTACATAGAGCATGCCTACATATTTTCTTTGGACCACTAGTTTATTTAAATTCTTGCTATTTAGGTTTTAAATTCCCGCATTTAGGTTTTAAATTCCAATATTTAAGTTTTTTAATTCAATTTATAGTTGTCTGTTTTTCAATGGAATGTTATTTTTATTTAATGTTAATTCATAATAATTGATATGACATTGTGATAAGATGGGTTTCTTGTGGAGTGGGTTGTGAAAGATGGAAGTGAGTGAAGAGAGAAAATTTGACGTGAATTGTGGGTTGAGTGGGTGGGAAAAGATGAACTCCCCCACCCTAATAAGAGTATGGAAGTTCAAACCATTTTATATGGAGTGTTATTTGATTAAGGTTTGAATGAAATAAACCTATTAGCATGCTCTAGTAGTGTATAGAAATTGTCACACATAATTGATGGGGGGAAAACGTTTGCTTGTTTTTTTTAACTTCCATAACATCTAGATATCTTTTTATATGGATTTATATCCCTAATAATGACTTTTTTATAACATTTATTGCTTTAATTATTTGAATTTTATGACCATTGTGTGATTTCAAAGTGGGTTATCTTAATTAGAAAAAAATTGAAAGCACAATGTTAAGTCGATGTTCTGTAATCTATATTTTAAGAACATATACATTTATTATATGGCTGTTAGTTAAAATCAATTAACCTGAATGTTATAATATGTGGCGGATGCATTTTATGCACCATTTTAAACCATCTTTTCTAGTTTTTTTCATGCATTCTAGTTTAAATCCATGCGTTTTATCTATTTTTTGGGGACACCTTTACTTTCATAGTTTGTGGTTGTTTTTCTTATAATTCAGACGTCGGAGCTTGGAGGAGTGGAGCTAAGGAGGCTTGGACTGAAGATTTGAGGCGTTGGTGAAGATCAAGGGGGCTTTGGAACATTTAGAGGGCCTTAGGAGGCATTTGGAATTATTTGGAGCGAATGAGTTATGAAAGATTAAAATTTGTGAAACACATGGGCCAAGTATAAAACACGAGGGGTGCGTGCAAAGAAGACTGCTAAAACACATGGGTCGTGTCCCAAAAATGCCAAAATACACGGACCGTGTGATCCGAGACTTATGAAACGAAGACTGTCAAAACACATGGGCTGTGTAAAATCGCACTAGTTGTGTCCAGTAGTGAAGCGCAAAACACACAGGCCGTGTAAAATCACACGGGCTTTGTGTCACGCATTAACTATTTTTTGGGAAGTTTTTCTTTCCGATTTATAACGCATTTGGGGTTCATTTGGTACATATTCTCACGTTTGAGCACTCTTGGAGCAGTTTCTATTAAAGGCTTTTGCTAAGAAACATTGAACTACTTGTTTTTGAAAGTTTGATTCAAACAATTATTCACTATTTTTGTCATGATTCTAGTTTAGCCATGTGTGACTAAACTCTTTCCATTCCGATTTTGTAAGACACTTGTGCTTTGTGATTTAATCATATGTGTGATGTTTTTTTTTCATTTTTCTATCTAGTAATTTTGGGTTTGTGATAGATTTTATGTTTGATTTTTGACTCGGTTCAAGACAAGCACATGAATTAGGTTTAGGTCATTGAATTGATTTCGTGGTCAAGATCAACTTAGGTAATTGTTTTGTGAAGTGATACTAACTAACAAACATTGAATAGATTTTGTGGTTGGGATCAACTTAGGTGTAAACCAAAATCACAGGTTTCTGAGCTTGTGAGAAGTACCGGACTTTATTGGAAACGTTCACACAAAACTTAACGCAATCTTCCAAATTTAATCCAAGGGCTTGTTAAAAATTTATCTTGAAGGATTGGGTTTAATCCTAAGATCTTGTTTTAGTTAAATAACTTGATGAATATGAAATACTAGAGCTTGTTAGTACTTCCAAGTACCAACTTAGATTAGAACTTGTCATAACATTACTTCTCGATTGAATCACATTATTACTTGTATGTAAAACAGAATCAGACCTTGGTTAATACCAATTTTATTACTTTCATTTGCATGCAATTAGTTTACTTTTTCTTCCTAAAAAACAACCCCCTATTTTTGTTAGTCTCATTATGTCTTGTGTAAAAAGATGTAACCTTAGGCCATTGTCCCTATGGATCGGCTCTACTTACATTGTACTACATAGTTAGTGAAATTGGGTAGTGCTTATTTAGTATCATATAATCCCCTTATTTATTTGTTGGGCGTGACGCCCAAATAATAAGTTTTTAAGATGTAGACTGTAAACTGTCGACGTTAAAAGCATTTTTGAGAAAATCAATAAAATTCGATGACACTTATGATCCAAAATTTGTTTGTTTTTTAGACAATCAGTTTTATTCGTTTGTAGTTGTATGTTATCTTATTGCGAGTTAAAAATAGAGATATATTAAAATTATTTATCTTAAATAAAGATTATAAACTTATCAATAAAACACTCATTGTTGTATACAAACGAGGGAAATGGAGCCGCGCTTCGCTGCGGTTAAGGAAGTCAATAAAATTGGTAACAAAATTGAAATAATTAAAAGTTTTAGTGGCAAAATTGAAAACAATGTATTTTTTTTGGCAAAATTGAGAACATTGAAAGTTTATTATTCTTGGTAAAAACTAAAAGCATCGAAAGTTTTGAGGCCAAAATTGAAAATAGCAAAAATTTTGGTGGCAAAACAAATAATTTTTTGGTGGCTACTGTTTAACCTTGGCCACAATTGTATATATTAATAATAAGTCTATAAATTTTTTTGATTTATCATAATTATCTTTCTATTATTTAAATAATCTTTATATTAATTAAAATAAATTCATCATCTCAGTTTGTCTCTATATGAAATTATTGTTTTATAAATATTTAAAGTTTGCATCTACTATATTTAATATTTTCTAATCAAATCGTGATAATATATATATATATATATATATATATATATATATATACACACACGTCTCTGTTTTATCACATGTTATCATAATTTCAAATATATTTACTATTAAACTGTTTTTATGGTTATCTAAATAATCTAATTTTTTATTAAAAAACATATTATATATATATATATATATATATATATATATATATATATATATATATATATATATATATATAGAGTTAGTATTAAATACATTTTCTAAGTATTGTGAGACTGTAGGACCAATTTGTGGCCATTAGATAAAAAAAATGGAGGGTTATGATCAACAATGACATGATGGTAATTAAAAGGAAAAAATTAATTAGTTTCTATTTTAAAACGGCCAGAAGGGTAAATCAGACTTTTTGGTTTTAATTAAGTGGCGTATTTTAAGGATGGTAGGAAGTGGCGTGTTTTAAGGATGTCAGTTACGTACCCACAGACTACCGTTCTCAAAAGAATACACTTTCATTCTCAGAGAATGCTCAGTTACGTACCCACAGACTACCGTTCTCAAAAGAACGTACAGTTGTTATTTTTTTCTATTCTCTGAGAATGCTATGTATATGCTGTTATTTTTTCTTTATTCTCCGAGAATGTACAGGTTACGTATTTTTAGTTTGGCCTTTTGACCCACTTATTCTTCAAGAATGTAGTTAATATTATACCCTTTTTTGAATATTCTTCGAGAATGTAGTATATTTTGTACATTTTTGTACAAAATAACTATGAAGTTTGGTGTGATTATACACTCATTCTCAAAGAATACACTTCATTCTTGGTGTACAGTTTCAATTCTGAGAATATGGGTTCCATTTTTTTAAAACTGGCTTGCATTCTCAGAGAATATATACTAAAATCTATGTTTTAATGCGTTGCATTCTCAGAGAATATGGGTAGAATTATGAGAAGCTGGGTTGAATTCTCTTGTCTTGCATTTCTCAGAGAATATATACTGAAATGTGTATTGTAATGGGTTCCATTCTCAGAGAATGCGCGTTCCATCACCAATTGGCAAAACAAAATAAGAATTGGGATTACAATCACCTTGGGCACCTTCGGCAACTTCCAACAGCTTCTCCCCATTAGAATTGATATTTTCACAGAGGAATCGAGGAGGAATTTCCTTCTTTGAAACATCTTGCGCGACTTAGCGAAGCAGGAGTCGGATCCACCACTGCAAGCGGAACTTCCTCTGGCAGGAGGTTAGGAGGCTGGCGAAACATTGACAGATGAGCGGTGAAGGAGTCCAAGGTCGGCGGGAAAGGGCCGGCGACCGGAGGAAGAAGAACGACGGGAAAATTGCTTCTGAAAAGTGAGATCGGGTAAAGAGAAAAGGATAGAGAGAGAAAGTAGAGAGAAGGGGGAAATTATTGAATCGCTTCGTCTCTGATTGCCGGCGACGATGATTGCCGGCGACGATGGTGAATGAAGTAGGGGAGGAAGCCGGCGGCGATGGTGGATGAGGTATGGGAGGAAGACGGCCGATTGAGGACGTGAGAGAGAGGGAGGGGATAAATAGGGTTGGTTACGTATCATAAATAGGGTTTACTAATTTGCCCCTATCAAATGATTGGTCCAGAATTAGTCCTACAGTCTCACAATAGTTAGAAAATGTATTTGAACCTACATCTATATATATATATATATATATATATATATATATATATATATATATATATATATATATATATATATATATATATATATATATATATATAGACGGGTTCAATGCAGAACTAAATTAAATCACCTAACTGCAGAACCATGTTCATCAATGAACATAAATCCCAAAAACCCCAAAATCGACACCCCAATCAACAATTTCATCGTGCCAATCGATCACCATCTTCACCCGTGTTCATCTCCACCTTCCACCGCTTGATTCCTGTTCCTAATAGTGTAATCCAGCTTCAATTTACAACATTAATGTTTGATTCTAATCTCACAGACCCCCACAGAACCCCAGATCGTAAATCTCCAAAATCACAGATGAAAAAAGTGAAAGGTTTTCTGCAACTATGAACTAAAAATCCTAAGTTCACATGCAACCTATATAGATCTAAGTTTTTCTACTAGTTAAACATATAACAATTCCTAAAAGGCCCAAAAAGAATTAAACTAAAAGAAAGATCAAGAAAAACCAACCTTTAGTGAATCTTGGAAGCAAAGCAACAGAAACCTCTTGCCTCAAATGTAGTCACACCCTAGCTTGGAGTTGTTGGCCGAAAATACCTTCTTAGAGAGCTTCAAAATCGTGGCTTTAGGGTTAGGGTGAGCCTCCCTATTTATAGGCTCCAAATGGTGATCAGATAAACCTTAAAGATAAACCTTTTTTAATTCAAATTAAGATAAGCCTTTATCTTAATAATTCAAACCCTTTTATCCTCATTATCAAAATCGAAAATAAATATATTTCCATATATAATTTCGACCACCACTCTCACTCACTCAACTGTCACTTACTCAACTATTGAATAATTACAGTTTTAGTCCCTACATCTTAATTAATCAATTTAACTGCCAAATTAATTCCAATTAATTCCAGAAAAATTTCTAACTAATTATTATAGTTTCTAATTAATATATTATCACTTAAATATATTAATAAACTATTTATTTAATTTCTATTGATTTATTAATCACATAATAAATCAATCTTTCTCTCTACCGGACTTTCTGCCAATCCTCCAACCATGAGGGCAACCCAAATGGACTATGCTACTATTAATTAGATAAATACTAATTATTAGTCATGGCTTAGACACCTAATCCAACAAAAAGAAGGTGGAGGAACTGGTCCGATTATGAGGAATAGAAGGAGGTTAAGTAATAGAAATCATCCTTTTGAAGTTGCTACTTCTTCACATAAGCAGGAAAAATCCAAATTCGTTCATACATGAACATATGTTCATTAATGAACGTATGTTCATTAATGAACATATACATATGTTCATTAATGAACATATGTTCATTAATGAACATATGTTCATGTATGAACATACAATTAAAGGTAAAATCTTTTACGATTACATACGCTTAACCAACCCAATATTACGCACGAATAAACTACAAAAAACAGTTCATACCTCAATTAAACCCTAGCAGAGAAGATGTTGGTCGAATTGGAGAATGCCGATTACAGGGTAAAATCTTTTACGATATTTGGTTTTGGGGTTTTTGGGATTTATGTTCATTGATGAATATGGTTCTGCAGTTAGGTGATTTAATTTGGTTCTGCATTGAACCCACCCATATATATATATATATATATATATATATATATATATATATATATATATATATATATATATATATATATATATATATATATATATATATATATATTATATATATATATATATATATATATATATATATATATATATATATATATATATATATATATAACTTAAGCATCTTGGTTTTTATTGGTTTATTAACAACTTTGATAAATTTAAATTTTTATTTATAAAAGTTAAATTTTATATATATATATATATATATATATATATATATATATATATATATATATATATATATATATATATATATATATATATATATATATATATATATATATATATATACAACCCTCTGATGAATTGGGTCAAAGGCGAGATTGGTTCTCACGGTTCTCAACCTTTTAAATGTTTTCATTTGAGCCATTCCCTATACACACACACACACACAAACACACACACACACACACACACACATATATATATATATATATATATATATATATATATATATATATATATATATATATATATATATATAGGGAAAGGTTCAAATGAGAACCATTAAAAAGTTGAGAACCGTGAAAACCAATCTCGGCCCTTGACGTAATTCATCGGAGGGTTGTATATATAAGATATCTAACCAATGTGAACGCGTTGTAGACGATCAAACCCCACAACCCTTGGATCAAACTCTTACAAATTAATATGTGGCTTAGATTAGTTCATTTTAGTTCTAAATCTTTTAATGGTTCTCGTTTGAACCTATTTATATATATATATATATATATATATATATATATATATATATATATATATATATATATATATATATATATATATATATATATATATATATACTAGTTGTAAGACCCGTGTATTACACGGGATGAAACAAAAAACTATTAAACAATAAGATCTAAACATTAATAGTATTACATAAGAAACTTTCGACAAGATATGACGAAATTGTTAGATATATACGTCATCCAATTAAACACTAAAACATAATTGTTGATAACATTTGAATAATTACACATCAAATTTAAGTCCAATAATCAAGATTAAAGTTCAAACATCACTAAGATAAGAAAATGTTAAATGTAAGAATCGACTATAATTGTAAAAAAAAGTAAAGTCCTTGACAAACCGAACCTGTTGAACACTACTTTTTTTTTAAATGAAAATAACATCCTACATTCACAACCAAAAACAACAATTATACATACAAAACCAATATAACGGTTAAAATCTTTAAAATGTAAAAGAATAACCATATTGATCTTAAAATTAAAAAGCAGCTAAGAAAGAAGCGTTGGGTTTCTTTACCCCGTGTTGGGTTTCTATCGTAGCATTCTACATATATTTCTTTATGTTACATAATCAATTTCCAATATTTTATTATTAAGACATTTCCAATTGTAGTTTTTTCTAAACCAAACCTTGCTCTTTAAAGCCTTGCATCTGGAATATGAAAGCACAAAGTTAATATGTGAAGAAATAAGAACAGTGAAGGATGTATGTTCAATGATGATGTTAATTTAATTGGTAAGAGTTTATTTTTTAAGAATCATCGTAAGTTGTCCTTTTAATTCAAAGTTATAGTAGACGAATCATAATAAAATTTTCGTAAATGGTTAAATCAAACAAAATCCAAATTATATAATAAATTTGTCAATGGACAAAAAAAATTAAAAATAAATGCATTAAGTACACTAAAAACTGTTTTACTTGCTTTTTCAATACCAATTAATGCATTAAGTACACTAAAACATCATAAATTAGTTTTTTTTTAAATTCAAAATTATGAGGAAATGACATGTGGCAAATTCAATGAGAAGATGACATGTGGCTTTGAGTTACTTATTTATTAGGATAGGATATATATATATATATATATATATATATATATATATATATATATATATATATATATATATATATATATATATATATATATATATATATATATATATATATATATAGAGAGAGAGAGAGAGAGAGAGAGAAAGAGAGAGAGAGAGAGGGGGGGGGGGTGGGTGGGAATGATCAACATAGAACCATAAAACCAATTTATTAACCCTTAGATCAAGTAATCAACAGATAGATGTAAAAGACTAATATATATTAAAAGAATCAATTAAAAAATCATTAAGGGTAAATATGTTTCCTTACAATTAATTGTCATTATTATTATCCCTTTATTTTTGAAAATCAAATTCAAATTCAAATACCACAAACTGTTCAAACCCTAAATCATGTTGCTATCAATCGGTCACTTCCTCCTGTGGCTCTTTTCTCCGATTGAAGTGGTGGATTGATAACATCTTAATCTTACCCGGCTCGCTCGGAGGCTGTGCCACAAAACCTCTGCTCGCGATATCCAGTGATTTTAAAACCCAATACAACGAAGAACCAGAAGACCTCCGTTGATTCACCACCAAATTCTCAAAAATTAAATCGATTTTGCGCCGAACACAAGTAGTAAGAGCTCAAAATCAGATATTGTCATAAGTTATCCATTAGTTTTGTCAACGGGGCTTCAGTTTCTGCAATATTGAGCTAACTAAAGTTTTAATGATGATGAAGTTTGTTGGTTTTTTTAATTGTTCATCCATGTTCAGTTATGAAGACATTTTTTTGTTTTTTATAAATGTTCATACATGTTCACTCCTGAATATGGATGAACATGGTCATTTTTTATAGTGGGTATAACTTTGTTAACATAGGTTAGAACAATTTTAATAAGGCTGGCTAAATGACGGGTAACACGGACAAATTTTAAACAAGTTGAGCTCTTATTTCATCGAGATTATTATATATATATGAGATCAAATAAGAATGAAAAATTTGATAAGAAGGATAAAACATTTATTTACCAACTGTGATACCGTTAAACTACGAACCTTTTGATAAGTATAGTGTTAAGATCTATCTATTTTGTTTATTGAATTATATTATAGATGTGATGTTGAAAATTATTACGTTATAATTCAACCAAAAGTAAATCAGATAATATTTATAACTGGAAAATTTTAGTGTCTATCACCATATGTGTTAATACTTTGTCAGCAATCTTGAAATTTCTTTTAATATATTATACTTCGAGAAACCACTGAAAAATAGACAACGATGAATCCAAGAAAAATCCGTTTTAAAAATATAATATCATAGTTATTTTTAAAACAATTTCATCTTACATAACATGACCCAATTTTTAATACGCAGCTACACACACATGCATCTTACTATATAAGACCGCCCCTGATAACGAGATGTGTATAACGTAATTCCGTCTGAGTTCTGACAATAAACAGTAAAAAGATATTTAATTTTGGATTATAGAGAGCATTTGTTTTCAAGTGGTGGTGATGTGCGACGATGAAAAGAAGAGGGGCCATGACGAAAAATACAAGGAAGTGTGTCCATATATATTTTGGCTTTTATGAACACGATGTTGACAAGTCCTTGTACTTCCAGAAAAGTTTCAATCGACTACCTTCAAATGTCTTTTTCTCAATTTCAGTCCACAATATCCCAAGACGATTCACAGCACATCCATAGATAAAATAGTAAGGATTTCCAAGAAAGGGAAAATACGATGTCACCACCTCTTACCTTACCTTTGTTGCCTCGATTTCATTTTTTCAGTTATATATCTCTATACAAATACTCACTTTCATTCAATTTCAGTTATTTTGAATTAGCGTAAATAGCCATTTTGAAATAAACAAAAGATTGGATGGGAACTAGGAAGTTAAGAAGAAAATGTTAAGTGTCTAAAACGAAATCAATTATTTATTTTAGGTAACATATTTAAATCAAACAAATGACAAATTTTGAAAGTGTAATGACCATATTCGCTTTTGCAAGGAATAAACAAACATTTCAAATGCGTCACAAAATCGCAAGTTTGTTCAAGAATATCTAAGTTGACTTATTATTCTCATCACAAGGGAAAAATATATTGCATCAAGTTAATTGGTATTCCGCTATTTAGGCTTTATAAAAAGATTTACATAGCAACTTAGATATAACTTAGTTGTTTTACTGAAATTCAGAAAATACTAAGGGGTTGTTTGGTAATATTTGAATGATTTAGATATGAATGATTCCGATGTCTAAATCATTAACAGACTCCGAATAAAAAGACTTCTTTAAGTTAAAAGACATATATGTAAGTTTTTTGAAAAAAAAATGGTTCAAATATATATTTCAGCTTGATGGTTCAGAGACTCATTAAAAGACAATAACCAATTAAGAGGTAAAAGTTTTACGAAACAAATGCTCTGAATGGTTCAGAGCCTCTTAACCATTCAGATTAAGAGACTATCAAACACATCCTAAGTTGTAAAACAATAATCAAGAGTATAGTCTATTCTATTTTACAATTTAAATGAAAATTTACATAATTAAATAAAGTTGAAAGGTTTCCATGCTACTAATTTAACGAATAAAGACACATAAAAAACCATCACAATTAATATTACATAAGCATACACCCAATTAACGAATGCTTGTTTTGACCTTATCTCATCTTCGTGTCTTTGTCGAATTCCAATCGCAATCCGATTATTAATCAGGAGCACTAAATACATGTTTTATAGCAAAGTTATGATGTAAACAACCCTCAAACCTAACTCATTTGTCACTTTTTCTTTATTAAGCTTAATCAAAATGCTCGTTTTGGGTAATGCATATTTTGTCCTTATTTTTTTGTACTTGCAAGTTTTGGGAAATGTACATATTTTTTGCTAATTTATTCATTGAAAATAAGTGAAAATAATATAAAAAAATCTTTGAATGATGTATGATTGTGGGTCCAAATTGTAAGGTAGCCCAAAATTGCAAGGACAAGAGACCATTGAATTTGATGTGGATTGCTTGAGTGTGTAGGTGCATGATGGGAACACATTCACATGCACATGGGGTTTGTGGGGGCTCCAAATTAGGCCTTCTGGTACTTGTCCACATCTCCTATGCAAATCTTTGAATAATTTAACAGTCATATTATATTATTTGTCACAACTATATAGTAATTATTTATATAAACAATTTATTGACATGAAAGGAGGATTATGGTCTATGATCAATATTCAAATTGAAACATCGGGTTGTTAATATGTTTAACATAACATTACATCAAGCTTAAAACAAGGAAACCACTTCGGTTATGGTTCCAAACCAAACCTAGTCATCCACCTAGTTCAAAATAATAATAATAATAATAAAAAATAAAAAATTCTAGAACATAGAAATGGACCAAATGGTAACCAAACTACATGTATTTTGTTCCTGCTATAGTGTTTTTATTTTGTTGATCATTCCCGTTTACATATAGTTCAACCAAATTAGCAATATGTTTGAAAGACTTTTTTTTTGAACAGCAGCAAATTTTATAAAAATAAAAACTTACAAGAAGACCACTAGCAAAACACAACTAGAAACCCATTAAGGCATAAGTGGGTTTAACATCCACCTATTCCACGATATTTTAGCATTACAATTTCTAAACACAAACCAATTAAACGACCAATCACATATTTTATCAAAAATAAATTGCTTCTTGATCTCTTTTTGCTTAAACACCACCGCATTCCGATAAGTCCATAAAACCCAAATGGCTGTAGAACACACCGAATCAACAATACTTCTCTGCATATGAGCCATAGGCCTAGACTCAATCCAATCCACCAACTCGGCTGTTGTAGCTAAATGGGGAATATCTAACTGCAACCAACGCGCCATCAAGTTCCACACCACAACAGCTGTCTCACACAAAAAGAAGATAACTGCAACCAACTCGGCTGTTGTAGCTAAATGGGGAATATGTTTGAAAGACTTGATCCGAACAAGACATCTATCAGTAGGAAACTGAAACATTTTATGTACGCCGTCAGATTACAAGATTTAACAGGAGACCATCAACAACTTTTCTTAGCGTGCAAGGCAAGAGTTTGTTTTCCATGTGTGAGAAATAGCTTTATCGTGCTATTTACTACAAATTTTGTTGGTGTCTTGTGTTGAGAAAAGTATCATTTTAAAAGTAGTTCCAAAATAAACAAGTTTCATTTAAAATCGACTAATACAAGATATGGTGTATTGGTATTGAGCGAAACAATATGGTCAAACGATTGTTCGATAGCCGTGTAGCAAATACCCTTGTAGGGTGCAATCAACTTATTTTTTATTTGGAAATTGATTCTTGAAATCGGATGATAATATTGTAAAATAACAAAAAAGTTATTATTGCACTTTGAATGTCTAACAAAAGATTTTGAATTATTTATAGAACTGTAGAATTACCATTATGTTAGATGATATTTTGTTTTTTTTAAGTACGCATAAAAAAACAAATCAAGCCAAAAAGACGAGACCAATTAAAACAGAACTCTCAATGACGTAATACGTGTGGACAAAGGAGCTATGCTGATTCGGCCCATTGTCGAGGCCAATTTCCGTCGTGTAAACCCCTATTATATTTATAAATCACTATTGTATTTATATATTTTTTGAAAATTTCTTTTATGTTGTCTTCAATCAAATCACGTCGAATCAGGAGTTTTTCCTGCTTAATGTACAAGTATTTTAAGGTATAACTTTCATTTCTAAAGATATTTACTTCTGTACTTTTAAGCAGTGTCCTTTACGAAGGAATGAATGTATTTATCAAAGGCTATTTAGTGATATATCGTTTTCTCGTAAGTTATGTATGCTTATTTATCATTTGCTAGAACAAATCATTTGCTTTCATTTTCTAAAAGAATCTTTAAAATATTTTGACCCTTAACCGCATAATAATTTAATATATAATATTATGTACATCTAAAATCTATGAGATATGGAAAAGATATGGTGTATAGTAGTAGAGTGTTGAAGGTTTGGATGTTAGTGATGTTTATATAAATGTTAATGGAGGTCGCCATCCCGAAGCCAATTTGGGAAGAGGCCCCACTTGAAATGTAGTCTAGCTTGGTTTTTAGGGTAGCGAGGGGGTGGAGGTGCCATGCAACCCTCAAGTCATCCTTCTCATCATATGGGGGTGGGGGTCCAATTTTCAGTCGTAATCCTAAACATATAGGGTCCATAATTGAACAATACATCATCTACATATGTTGCAATGTTGCTGTTGCAAAGTCTAGTGGACTCCACTACAATTTCTCTTTCTCACTCTCACACTCTCACACACACACACACACACATATATATATATATATATATATATATATATATATATATATATATATATATATATATATATATATATATATATATATATATATATATATATATATATATATATATATATATATATATACTAGTTGTAAGACCCGTGTATTACACGGGTTGATTAAAAGAAAATGTTAAATAAGAACATCTAAACATCAAACATTGTACTAACTTAAAAACATTGTACTAACTTAAAGTAAATAACATACTATCTTAAAAATAAACAAAACCAAGGTAACAACAAATTTACTTTTTTGGACACGTATGAGGCATGTAAAATGATTAAGTTGTATAAATTGCATAGGATAAATTGCATAAAAGTCGTTAACTTTTCTAGATTTTTAGATTTTGACACTATGTTTTTTATTTTTGCTATTAAGTCATTAGGTTTTTTGAAAAATTGCAAATCTGACCATATGACCTGGTAACTATTGCCATCCTGTCATATGGTCATTTTTGCAATTTTTTGGAAAATATAACGACTTAATTGTAACAATTAAAAATGCAATGTCAAAATCGAGAAAATTGGAAAAGTTAATGACTTTTATGCAATTTACCCTTTAAATAAATAGGTTCCTAATTTCTTGCTTCGGTTATGAATTATTAGAATTAAATACATTAAATACATTCAATTCAAACAAATTTTTTAAGAAATTCAAAATTATGAGAAAATGACATGTGGCCAATTCAATGAGGAGATGACATGTGGTTTTGAGTTACTTATTTATTAGGATAGGATATATATATATATATATATATATATATATATATATATATATATATATATATATATATAGGGTCGAGATCATGAGAGAACCTAAAAAAACCTAGGAACCTAGGAACTTTTTTTCTACACAATATTTTTAAAAAAAAATTGCATCCAATTTTTTTATTTAAAGCGTCTAAGAGATTTCTAAACCCTAAACCCTAAACCCTAAACCTAAACCCTAAACCCTAAACCTATATGAAAAAAAATAAAAAAAATGATTTTTTTGCATCCAATTTTTTATTTAAAGTGTCTAAGAGATTTCTAAACCCTAAACCTAAACCCTAAACCCTAAAACTAAACCCTAAACCTTAAACCCTATACCCTATACCTAAACCCTAAACCCTAAACCCTAAACCCATATGAAAAAAAAAATTGAAAACAAATGATTTTTTTTGAAATTTTTTTTTGATATCTTCTAGAAGCATCATAACAAAAATTTTGGTATTTTTTTTTTTTTGAAAAATATTGTGTAGAAAAAAGTTCATAAAATGGGTTCTTAGGTTCCTAGGCTTTTTTAGGTTCTCAATTGAACTTTACCCTATATATATATATATATATATATATATATATATATATATATATATATATATATATATAAACCCTATATTTTCAACATTTTTCTATTTAAACCTAAAACTTTATTTTTTTTTCAAAAAAGACCTAAATTTTGGAGAAACTTTTTAATTTAGACCCTTAACCGGTTTTTCAGGTTATACATATTTTTTTTTCAAAAAAAACCCTATTTTCTTTTCTTTTTTCCGAAAAAAACCCTCAATTTCAGTGATTTTTTCACAAAGAAAATTTTTTCTTCGTTTTTGTAATTGACATAATTTCATATACGATCTCTAAATTCTACGAACTTTATATCACTGGAAAGGTCGTAAGTAATACTACAACTTTGCTTTACTGACTTTTGTTTGAATATGTTCAGATATTTCTCTACACTGGCTTGTTTTCTTATAATAGCTGTATCTTTTGCATACGAGCTCCGTTTTCGACGTTCTATAAGTCGACGTATTCGTAAACACGAATACATCGTGTAATGAATATTATTTAAACCAAAATATTATTTGTATGGTTTATCGAATTTTACGATACTATAGTCTATTATTCGAAATTATAGCGTTTACTCGATAATTGATTCGAAATAGCGTATTGTAGTATTATAATTTCCAATAATACATTAGGAGAGTTTTGAAATTTACATTTCAACGTATTATCCTAATTTGCGCTCTGGTTGACCTTTGTTGACCAAATTTGACGGATGTCACAGACGGGGTCGCAAGAAAGTGACGACGTGGCACTTATGTGGTTGGAGTTTGAACGGTACAATTTAAACTTTCACGAGCGGATGAAATTTGAAAAGAAAAAGCTTACAAAGACAAACAATGAGCCCGCCATGATCGACAACGAGCCCGTGAATAAAAACAACGACTAAAAGACATAAAGTTTTTGTAGTCGAATCCGGAGGAGGGTCTCGAAGGGGAAGCACTCGAGATGGTTTTAAAATACAAAACTGATATGAAAGATATTGTTTGTGGTTTCGTTTTTTTATGTTTGTGGTTTGTCGTATTTTTTAATTTGTAATTTGTCGTTTTAGTTTATGTTTGTCGTTTTAGTTTATGTTTCTAATTTGTCGTTTGGATATCTTATATGAAAGATATGTCAACTACAAAAACGAAGAAAAATAATTTTTTTTGTGAAAAAATCCTTGAAAAATCGTTTACCTTGCGGATAAACTCGTAAATGGCCTAAATTAAAAGGTTTTATGAAAAATAAAAAAATTGAGGGTTTTTTCGTAAAAAAAGAAAAAAAATTGGGGTCTTTTAGTCGACGACAAAAACTTTATATCTTTTAGTCGTTGTTTTTTTCTTCGAGGGCTCGTTGTCGATCATGGCGGGATCGTTGTTTGTCTTCATAAGCCTTTTTATTTCAAATTTCATCTGCTTGTGAAGGTTTAAATTGTACCATTCAAACCCCAACCACAAAAGTGCCACGTCGTCGCTTTCTTGCGACCCCGTCTGTGACATCCGTCAAATTTGGTCAACAAAAGTCAACAAATGTCAACCAGAGCGCAAATTAGGATAATACGTTGAAATGTAATTTTCATAACTTTCCTAATGTATTATTCGAAATTATAATACTAAAATACGATATTTCGAATCAATTATCGACTAACGATATAATTTCGAATAATAGACTACAGTAGCGTAAAATTCAATAAATCATATAAATAATATGGTTTAAATAATATTCATTACATGATGTATTTGTGTTTACGAATCCGTCGACTTATAGAACGTCGAAAACGGAGCTCGTATGCAAAAGATACAGCTATTATAAGAAAACAAGTCAGTGTAGCGAAATATCTGAACATATTCAAACAAAAGTCAGTAAAGCAACGTTGTAGTATTACTTACGACCTTTCCAGGGATATAAAATTCGTAAAATTTGGACATCGTATATGAAAGTTATGTAAATTACAAAAACAAATACAAAATTTTTTTTGTGAAAAAACCACTGAAATTGAGGGTTTTTTTTTTGGAAAAAAGAAAAGAAATTAGGGGTTTTTCTGAAAAAAAAAAAAAGTATGTATAACCTGTAAAACCGGGTAAAGGGTCTAAATTAAAAAGTTTCTCCATAATTTAGGTCTTTTTTGAAAAAAAATAAAGTTTTAGGTATAAACAGAAAAAAGTTGAAAATGTAAGGCTTTTTATGAAATAAACCCTTAAATGGTTCAAATGAGAACCATTAAAATGTTGAAAACCGTGAGAACCAATCTCGACCATTGATGCAATTAATCGGAGAGTTGTTTATTATAAGGGGTAATCAATGTGAACACATTGGATACGATCAAACCTCACAACCATTTGATCAAAGTAATGTGTGCCTTAGATTAGTTCTTTTAGTTAGCAATAACAAAAAGATTGAGAATTGTTCCGGACCAATCAATATATAATGGTATATTAGTAATTGTGTATTTTAATTAAATTAAATCATATTACCCTAAAATCTAGGGATTTTAATTGTAGTTTTCTAAAAATAAGATATTCTCTAAACATGAAAGTTGGAAAGATTTCCTTTGAACAAGGAAAATGTTGAATATGCGACAACAGAGGTTGATAGATCTGCTGAAGTACTTCGATTATGATAACTCGTTCCCCATGACATGGTTAATGTTGTAGCTGACATTTAACCATGTGAAATGATTAATTGGGCGGTGTCAGCCCGAATGAGAGAAGTGAATCACTTGAATAAGTTTAGTCGGGAGGTGCAGAATGGGGTTAGAAGATTATTAAGGGACAGTTTGTATGTTCCTTAGCTCGAAGGAGCATGTAGATCTTGTTGGATGACAACTATTGTACTGGATATATGATACAATGGATTTTGTGACGAAATCACCTGAAAATCCGTATAGTCATGATTCAATTAGGGTTGTGGTTGACTGATTGATAAGGTCTGTGTAGTTTGTACCAAATTGTGAGGACTATATGATCAGAAAGGTAGTCAATGTGTAGATCAAATAAGTGATCAGATAACATGGAGCGTCAATCTCCCCTGTATCCGATAAGTATAGTTGTATCATGAGTACAGTTGTATCATGTGCCAACTTCTGGCAGGGCTTACGGAAGCAAATGGGTTCCAAATTGTTGATGAGCACGTCTTATTGTCCATAGAAGGATAGGCAAAGCAAGAGAACGATACACACATTAGAGGAATGGTTGCATGCTTGTGTCAGAGGCTTTAGAGGTAGTTGGAATGATCACCTACCAATGGTGGTATGTGTCTATAACAATAGTTATCAATTTCGCATACAGATGGCATCGTACGAGGCATTGTACGAAACTTCATTTCGGCCCCTACCTGTTAGATAGAAGAAGCTGATAAACCGCTTGCAGGACCCGAAAGTATGGTGAGGACAAAGGCAAAAGATAGAAATTGAGCCCTTAGTTATTGGACCTTTCCAGGTTATGTAAAGAGTGGGAGGGTTATTGCCTACCGCCTTGGATTTCTGGATGAACTTCATGAAGGGTTTTGATCATAATAACAAAAAGTATTTACAGCGGAAGATTTAACAAGATCAAAACAAGTGCTCGTACAAAATTCTAGCAAGGATCTTATTGTTCACATTAGTTGTAGCAACTAAATATGAATCAGAAAATTTACTTCTCTGTTTTCTAGAGATATCCTAGCTTGAGATCTTGTTTTTGCCACCTTGAATTGGATGTAGAGGATCCAAACCAGAATCACACTTTTGGTTCACACCCAATAACACCATAAGAACAAATGGACATAACTTACTTAAGGTTGAAAGGCAAAATCCAAAACCCTTTGGGAAAGGGAAGAATTTCGCCAAAAGGAGGGAGGGGAGGGGAGGGATGGTTTTGGCGGCACAATGAGGCAAGGAAGGAGTTCTGGGGTTTGATCCCTTTCTCTCTATATATATGGAAGGTTCTGCTTAGCTACAAAGCTACCTCCCTTTTGCCACTTATCCCTTGGACTGTTTCTATTAATTAATTAACATATAGTCTCTCCAATTAATTATTTCAAAATAATTTCAATTAATTCCAAATAGCTTCTAATTAATTTATCAAATCATGATAAATTAATAAACTAATTTCTTCCCATTTATTTTGTCACCAATTTGCTTAGCTGGGTCTTAAGGGCAACCCAAAATGACCATGTTATTATTAGAAATATCACCAATAGTTAATGACATTGGACAATATTTCCAACACTTGAAGGTTCATAAATGGGTTTCACATATGTATATACGAGAGACGTCATTCGATGAAACCCCAAAAGACACCGCCAGCTGGAACCGAAGTAGACGAGAATTGAGTTGCCTAGATCAACCGGAGAGAAACTTAGGTCGTAGGGAGACACATCTACGAAACTGAGAATTGGACTTGTAAAATTCCAATGACAATATCTCAAGGGTCCGAATGTGAATTGGGAGACAAAGGGAGAAACGATGAGACAATACCTGAAGTTTGCGATCTATGACGCCATTCCGAGGACGAAATCCTTTCAAGGGGTCAAAAATTATAAGAACCAAAAAGGGGAACCAAAATTCTATAAGTAATTGTTCTTGCATTTTAAAGATAATGCTAATGAGGTAAATTTGACCATAAGGGCGATTTGGTCATTTTGGATAAAAATATATAGTTTCCATGTTTCATGGTACAGTTGTGCTATGATATATGTTTAGACTATGTTGTGTAAGCTTGATGGCTTGAAGCCTAATATTGGAGGAGTTAGAAGTTGTGGTTGGGACAAAATGTTTTCTGCACAATCTACGTGATGCGTCCCTAAAATAGATTGCTATTGTAAGAGAAGATTTTAAAAGTAAGTTGTTGAGGTCAGATCCTGATGCGTAAGCTCTAGTGAGGCGAGGCGTTTAACCGTAGGACGCGAGGCACCCATATGCCTAATGTGACACGTAGGTCGCACAAAACACTTGCAATTTAAAGCCCTAACTAGATAAGTTGGCTCATTTTACCCCATTACATCTGAAGAGCAACAGAGGGAAACGATCCTCTGAGCCCATGTGAGCTAAGATCGATAAGAAACAATTTGTAATTTGAGGAATAATAACTGGTTACGTGATATAGAAGGTAAATCTCTACTTCCCTCTTGATAAAAACATATTATGAATTGATAGCTAACGAGAACAATGTATCAGTAGGCTGAGTTAAAAGTATGTGTAGACTTCCATTCCTTGTGGGAATGGGTCACAAAATGTCCATGAATCCATGGCAAGGTCCGTCTTGGTGGATTGCAAATGTGACTAGTATGTGTTAGTGATATATTATGAGGTAATGAAGAGAATGTTAGATGGTATTGACCTACGTTTAGAACTAGCTCTTAGGTTAATAGTTATTGAGATCTGTGTGTATATGGGTCGAGTTTAAGAGTGTGATTAGGTGCACATCCCTTGTAGGGATATGTCACGACACACCTTTGCATCCATGATGAGGTCCGACCTAAGTGGATAGGGACGAGACTCCCCTTACAAGACCATCATGGGTGAAGGTTCAACCTTACCCGATGGCATATTATATCCGTTATAGGGATAGAATTGATAGTTTTGACATGGAACATCCATTATTGTATCCATGAGAGGTCCAACCTCGGTGGATAGGGACAATACTCCCATTGGAAGGCCATTGAGGGTGAAGGTTCGGCCTTACCCGATGCCATTGTTGTTAAACATTCCTTGCAGTGATGAGGCTCGTGACGCATCGAGATCCATGACAAAGTCCGACCTTGGTGGATCGAGATTAAACTCCTATTAAAGACCATTGATGGTGAAGGTCTGGCCTTCATCGATGGCAAATGTTCTGGTTCGTGGTTGGTGGTGATCTAATGAATTATGACTCCAAAAACTTAATTATGTTCACTAGAAGTCATATGAACTTCAAATTGAAAGATAAACCTTTATTGTTACTAAATCATCACCAAATGTGTTTCAAATTGACTTAATATGCGATGTTTATGACAATACATGAAGTTTTAATGAATCAAAAAATAGATCATGTCATGAGCTCAGCTTGAAAACTCCATTGAAACTACATTGAAACACCCTCGCTTAAGGCTTTTCATAAAACATCATTTTAAAACACATGGGGTTTAATGAGTAATAATTTAGGTTTAGGTTGCGGAAAAACACCATTTGGTCCCATTTTAGATAAAGCATTTTTGTTTATAAAGTAGCGAGGTTGTAACAATTTAACTACCATTACACAGCTTAAATGAAACCACACAAACTGTAGCCTTCTAAACGTCCAGCTCTTCTAAAGTCATCTAAACTTCTCAACCTGAGTACACATCAAAATAAGTTAGGCAATTGAAATGCCTAGTGAGCTTACCCGAGGTTGACCCATTTCGAGTAGGCAGTGAACTACCACACTCGAGACAAACCCCCAAAAATAGATTTTAATCACACTTCAAAAGTTACTTAAAACATCATAAGGATTTACTCAAAATAGATAGTTATTATATGCAAATGCAATGCATGATGCAACTATCCCAAACCCACGTCCATCTCATAAAAGTCCAACTCACCTCAATGGCACCTACCTAAGTTCACGAATGACACGCACGAAGCATGCCACCCGATCCCCGTATAGGCAAAACTAGGACTAGTGGCCATCACACTAGCCCCATGAGGGTTAGCAACTCCCTCATGCGGTTCCCTATTGTCGGGAACGGTTTTCCCTAAATCCGGGACAAACATCTCATTTTGGGCATTTTCCCCTTGATTTCCCTAAATCTGGGACAATCATTTCATCTTCGTCATAAGGTTCACTCGGTCAATCCCATCCTATATGCAATGCAATGCACAAATAGGATGCTCAAAATATCTTTCAAAACATCATCATAACCTTCATTTGAAAACATCTTTAGAAACACATTTTCATGCAATGCACAAGTAGTAATCATATAACACATTGCACATAATATCATGCATGAAAAGTATTTAATAACACACACAAAAGATAATAGTTGGGATGTGTACTCCCGGTAAACTCACCCAAGGTCAACTGACGAGTCAACACTAACTCCACACAAGGTTGATACATATGGAGGCGCTCCTAGACATCATCTCATCCATCAAATCATCTTAGTTGAGTGCTAGCTCAAGTCCTTAGTCTCACCTCCAAGTCATAACAAAACATCTTCTTCCTACAAGACAATAATGGAAGGTATCATACTCGTTTCATCTAAAAGGCGCACTATAAGTACTTCTTTTGAACTAAGAAGGAACCATCATCAACCATCCAATATGAAGTCCTTGCCTCTTTAATATAAGGAAAATCTTAGTTAAAACATCCCTAAAGATTTGCATTAAAACAAGGACCCAAGGCCCAAACCGTAAAGCTCAAAACCCAAAAAGTACCTAAAATTGGACAGATCCTGACACGGGCCGTGTTAGGAAAAACTCAGGCCGTGTTAACCAACCAGAAGGTCTCAGACATGCTGACACGGGCCGTGTTCCTCCTGACACGGGCCGTGTTCTGTGTACTGTAACTTCGATTTTTGGTCCTTTTCACCCCTTTTCACCCAACTCAAGGTCCAATACTTTTCTAAACTCCTAACCATCGAAAGGACATTATTCCAATCCAATTTAATACATCATTAGACTCAATTTAAACATTCAAAATCATTTTAAATGAATCCATTACATGCCATGATCACAACTTCACTCTATAAGCTTAAACTATGGAATACCCAATTCCTTTCCTACAATTGGTGATTACAAATGAAGATTCCTTCTTCCATTCCATGGAATCATTAGGAAATGATCCTCACTCCACTTATACATCCAATTTGATGCATTAAACTCATTCATCCATTAAACAAGAGATCCATTCCTCATATACTTGAATAGAATCCATTTCAAAACTAAATTCTCATTTTCTAGTGATTCAAGGTTTAAGACTACAAATCAAAGGTTTGAATCCTTAGGGAATCATTAGAAATGAATCCCCTCATCCAAATCCACCATAAACATCCATCAATTTCTAGATTCCTCAACAATTCATCAAATCCCCAATTTCTAGGGTTCATAACACCCAATTCAACCAAGTAATTGGATCTAGAGCATCCATGGATTGAATGTAGGCTCCAACAACTTAGAAACATCAAATAAAAATTAGGGAATCATAGGAAGAACCTCATCCCATCATAAAACTCGGATTGGGTCCAATCCCCAAACTCAAACTCGAAATCTAGAGCTAGAAAGGTGGGTTTATACCTTATATTGTTTGAAATCTTCAAGTGTATGCATAATCCTTCAAAGCTAAGCACAAATCTCTTTGGAAACCATGAAAATCGCCATCTTCTCCCTCTCATTCTCTCAAAAACGTGTTTATGGATGGAATGGGGAAAACCCCCATAAAAAACAAGTAATCTTTCAAGAATTTGCACATTAGTCCCCATAGATTGGTCTTTCTACACCCAACACCCATACAGTCTCTTATTCTCCTCAGAAGTCTCCACATTCATACAAATGCCCCAAATATAATTACTTCTTTTCACTTGGGTCATTGACTAGGTCAACACTAACCCCTAGTTTCCCAAATTTACAAGAACGGCCCCTTACACTAAAATTCTTCACAATTTTGGTCCTTAATATTAATTTAGGGAATTACTTGACCTAATTTAAATCCACTTCAATTCCTTTAATATATCTTCTAATTTTCTAAATACATGACTAGTCAAATCTACTTAGGGTAAGTTTGGCCAAATTGACACTTTTAGTCCTTATGACAAAATTTCTCATATTTGGTTACAAATAGATTTTAAAACCACATTTGACTCATTTATTCACAATATAAAAATATATTAAATATTAAATTTATTTGTTCATTTGTTTTATTTATTTACAAAAATAAGGTTTGTTTGTCGGTTTAGGCCCAAAACTCCTAGGCCCAAAACACGGATGTTACATACATGCCAACTCAAAAACCTCAATTAGATTAATAAGTGATATTAGACACAAACATTGGATTCATAAACATCATTTTAGATTAGATAATATATTTTTAAGCTAAAATAACAAAAAAAACTCGTGATATAAGGTTCTCAATTAATACTTTATCAATCTAGGATTCATAACCTACCCAAATCACTTACAAACTTATGTCAAGTAATAATAGAGGAAGTCGATGATAGAATGATGACTAAATGGCAAATTCTAAGCTATAATCTCAATTAAAATCCTAAATAATAATCCTTTTTGGATTTAAGTCAAAATTCAAACCATAGGTTGCTAAAATAAAATGAAGAAGATGACTATACCTTATAGAGCTTATAGATGATGATCCAAGCACATTTTCTTCAAAAGCACTTCAAGCTTAACTTCAATTTCTCTTCACCCTCAAAAAAATAGCCATATCGTCCCACTCAAGCTCTTTAGATCAATTCAAATAAAGAAGAAGAGGGAGAGGGGGTGCTATGTTCTAATATTTGACCACTTATCACATAAAGTCCCTTCAATTTTAAGTTCCTCGATGATATCCACAACTAACCTCTATTTATCTAAAAAGTTACAATATTTATATCGGAAACTCGTAATATTGGTTTCTTAACATTTTGACCCAAACTTAGTCAAGAGAAGATCAAACCTATACTTTCCATATTTGTCGAGTTTGATCCTTTAGCATCAAAATTCTTAAAATGGCACCCACCAACATTTCCAACTTAGAAACTTCTACTTAAACTTCTAAATATTTATTTCTTACAAATTAATCCTCAAAAAATAGTTCATCAAATTAAATCCAAGTCATGCCCAAGTTTTTCAAACTTGCAAAAATAGTCCCTCCTCACAAATATATTTATTTAACTCCAATATAACATTCAAATAATTGTACATCTTTAAAAGTTACTAATACCTATTCATTTCATTTAATTTTCTAGCTTATTTTATTTTATTTAAATTTTTCAAAAAATAAAAATAAAAACAAATCTACTAAAAAGGACAATGTTTCTAGGTGGATAGTCATCATCTATAACAACATAAACTTCCAAACTCCATGAATGACCATTATAATTCATTTCCTTTAATGATTAAAACATATAACTCTTTAATCCACACCCAAATCATATTAGATAATGTCATCATCAATTTTGAATTTAGATGGACATAAGGATGATCCACAATTTTTAGAACTCTAAATACAATTCAAAGCTTCATAATCGCATGGTCGACCATATGAATGGATTTACTTCAATGAATTGGACATTGAACACCATAATACGTCCTAAACACATTGAATTATTAGTTTACAAACAAATTTGAGCTACGTGGATCCATGGGATAATACACTATTGCTGAAAAGTCCAAAACCTCAACTAAAGCATCGAATGAACAATGAGGTTACCTTAACGCTTAGTTTCCGAGTTTTTGCAAAGAAAGAAAAGAAGAGAAAAGAAAAGGTGGAGAGAAAAGAAGGGAAGGTGAAGGAAAAGAAAATTGTATTTTTGTGTTCCGAGTTGGAATAAAATTAAAAGAAAATTAATATTTTATGTGTTCCCAAGTGGAAAAAAAGAGAAAATAACTTAATATTAAGTCTTATTTTTACTGACCACTTACTTTCTCTCAAAATCCTTCCAAATCGGAAGGAAAGTTAGGAGGGAAGATTATCCCTCCTAGTCCCTTATATTATTTTTGTAAGAAAAACTCAGGAACATTACATTCTTTTTTTCTTCTCAATACCATCCACTTCACTCTAATTGTTTCCTTAAATGAGCACTGTAAGTCATTTACTCAATGTAAAGGATGGAAATTGGATAGAATCACCAATAACTTGTGCATTTCAAAATTTCCTTAAGGAATCACGCTCCATAATATTTTTGTTCCTCGTCTAAATAAAGAGGGAGAGTTAGCCTAGGGCTTACATCTTCAAATCAATCACACTTGGGCAATATTAGCCCCTGTATCTAAGTATCTTTTGATAATGTACCCTAAGTGTGATTTTTTGAACACTTGTAGTCCTACGATAAATAGGTCGATGCCTATGTACACCTAAGTTTAAATATCAGCCACACAATGACCCAACTCTAAAATAGGTTGAAGACTAAAATAAGCCCAACATGAAGCGTATTACCACATGATGGGTCCAACACAAGGCCACAAGGGTATTCCAAATAATTAGGTCCACGAGCAAAACATCCAAAATAGGTCCAATACTCAAATTAAACCCAAACCTTAGATGATAATAAATTCACCATTTATCAATATAACTTAATCTTTTAAACTCAGTTACATACTAAATAGTAAATAATCTTAGTCGTCTTAATTAACGAAAAGTTCTCATCTTTAAATAACCAAAGCTGAATATTGTACTATAGCAATATACTTCAAATTTCATTTACCCTCCACTTTTACCATAGGCAACTTTCATCTAAAATTTTCATCAAATGATTTCTTTAATACTCGATCTATGGATCTGAATTTTCGTTGTATCTTCTTTGTTGTAATTTTTAACCATAATTATTGATATTTTTATACTCTAGATAAAAAGTAAAAAGAAAGTTATTCTGCTAAATACATCTACCCATTTTAGTCCCTTTTATGATTTTTTTTTATTATTAAATTATAGCCCATTGAGGCATTGACAAAGTTACAGTTTACTTTGTATTAAATAGCATTAGAGTAAATTACAATAATGGTCCATGTGGTTCGCATGAATTTACAATAATCGACCAACTTTTGAAAAAACATCGATAATGGTCCAAATGTTCCGAATTACTTTCAATAATGGTCCAAAAAATAAGTAAAAAAAGTAAAAAGACCAATTTATCCTTTTTAATTTCTTTTTCATTTTTATTTTAATATTTTATTTATTTTAGTAATTAAAAAAAAATACCCCACCCCACCCCTGCGTCTCTCTCTCTCTTCTTCGTCTGCTGCTATCATACGCTTATAGGAGAAACGCACCAGCACCACACCATCTTCAAGTCGTCGTCGTCCTCAGCCCCATCTCCACCATTTTTTCCGGCGAAGAGCTCTACGATTAAATGAGTTTTGAAACCGATGCAAATTCATAATCAAACATCTAATTTGAAGAAATCAATGGCGGAATCCTTATATATTGGATTTAAACAATCGCTATGTTATCGATTTTGAGATGAAAATGGTTCAATTATAGTGATAAATTCTAGATTAATAAAATAACGTCAAGGTCACTGACCGATTTCCATATCGGATCAGAAAGTCTTAATTTGTTTTTGGAAATATCTCGGGAAGAAGAAAAAAGCAGAAGAAATCATGGCGAGTGCAGTCCTCGGTGACGTGGGGGAAATTGAGAAATTCGCACAAGAAGAAGGCGGCGAGAGGAAGTGGTTTATATCTGTTTGGTTCAATTAATCACACTTTCTCCGTTCGATCAAATTTCAGTATCATCCGAACGTGTGCAGAGGAAGCAATTGCGGAGTCCAGTTTCATCAAATCAACGAAGCTTACGATGTACGCTCTCTCACTCACTCTCTCCATCTATCTTGAAACCCGATTTTTAATTTTCATCACATCGAAGCTTCCATGACGAATTTCGTGAAGAACGATGATGATCGGTATGTTGTTTATCGATTAATTTTGATAAATATAGAAGGTTCATATGAATCGTGTGAAGAAAAGAAGATAAAGAAAGGAGATTGTAAATGGTATAATATTGAAGAATCAAAAGTAATAAAACCAGGAAATGTGTTTGTCAAATGCGCCGGGAGAATGTAAATGGTATAATATCGAAGCTGGCAGTCCTCTTGTATAATCTACGTTAGATTACATTTGGAGTACTAATTCTATTGGATTTTTTGATTCCATGATGAACTCCTTGTCTCGTTGCCGCCGGACTTCATTTTTCGGAGTTGGATCCCATACCAGTCCAGCATCTATAGATCGAATCGGATTACAAATAAACCTTACACAAAATTATACATGACAGTGACATTGACGTTATTTTATTAATCTAGAATTTATCACTATAATTGGACCAATTTCATCTCAAAATCGATAATGTGGCAGCAGGTTTATGAACTCATCAGGTTTAGAAAGAAGATGGTGAACGTGAGGGAGAGAGACGAGCGGAGAGAGAGAGAGGTGTTGGGGGGAGGTGGGTTGGGGTTGGAACTGTTTTTTTTAATTAATTTAATAATTATACAATTAAATAAAAATGAAAAAGAAATTAAAAAGGGTAAAATTGTCTTTTAACCTGACATTTGGACCATTCTTGCAATTTAATCTTTAAATTGGACCATTTTCGTGGCTTTTTAAAAAGTTGGTCGATTATTGCAATTTTATGCAAACCACATGGACCATTATTGTAATTTACTCATAGCATTAGCATCTTCTTTAGCGGAACGAGTACTTCAAAACTTTCCGGTTTATTATTCGCAGAAAACAAGAATCAAATCAACGGTTCCCGACGTAGTCAAAATCTTGACTTTTTGCAACGTGGTAACATAAACTACACGGCACCATCCTTCATAACGTGCATCCCAGTACACTCTATCCTTCCTCTCTCACTCCCTTCTTCCTCCTCCCTCTTCGCCATCTTCAATCGCATCAAAATAACCAGCAAACCTCCTACGATTCACACATCCGCCATGGATTTCTGGCAAAAGGCTCGCAACTTCGCCGAAGATGCCGCCAAGAGATCGCAGGAGCTAACCAAAGAAGCCGCGAAACGGTCACAGGAGTTTACGAAAGAAGCTGCGAAGCGATCACAGGACTTCACCATTGGATCGTCTAAGCTATCTGACATCGTAATGGAGGCGTCGAAACGTTCTAAGGAGATCGCTGCTGAGGCGTCGAAGAAGGCTGATTTGATCAAGGTTGAAGCGTTGAAACGTGCAGATCAGATCAAGTCTCAGATTCCTTCCACTTCTGCCGCGATCTCGCAACTCGTTGTTGATTCTTCTGCGTCAGCGCAGGCTGAGGGCACTTCGCCTGCGGATCTGGAGAAGTTTGGAATTACGGAGGAGCTGCGAGAGTTTGTGAAGGAGATTACTATAAATACGTTTCGAGATTTCCCGCTAGAAGGTAAGTCAAGCAGTTGATAAGGTGCGCCTGATTCGGTTATCTGTTAAAAGCATGTGTGTAGAATGAAATGCATGTAAGAATTATAGGATTAGGAGGTTCTTAAGAATGCTTAATGAATGGTTTGAGAACCCTTGTGACTTCAGACTCTTTCACGCGGTGGCATTGTTTCTTCTCTAGGGTTTAATGTCTTTTAGAGCTGTACCACACATAATAGTCTTATACCCTATGTGGCGAGTTGTCACGGTGCTGCCAAAACTAGTAATGTGCTTTAATCGTGAGAAAATTTCAGCATCATCAGCCCTAAAGGTGAAAGGGTGGCGTGTATATACTGAGAAATACAATTCTTTTGATTTGGCTGCACCTTCCAGAAGAGGTCGGGTATTCCACCAAACAGTCCCAGTGCAAATATTATGAAACTGTAGGAATCACAGCAAATCAGCGGTACTTAATCAAGTCATTATGTGTTGCTATGCCTGTAGGTATTTCTAAGCTGTTGGCAGTCAGGGAATACCACAGCTGAAAAGTGTGTTGGAGGCATATATATGTGTTTGGCTTATTCTGGTGATTTCATTTTGTGTATGGTAGTACCTCTTAAGAATAAAAATGCACCAATGTTATTTTAGATCTTGTTTCCACTTTTGTTTGCAAGTGCTCTAGAAATTTGGAACTTAATATACAATTAAGTGTGCTTATACGTACATATATGGCATACACCTTCCATCTTTATGATATTTTTATGCACAAGTTTATTTCAAACCTGTTTAAAGTTCTTATTCTGATTTATTTGTTTGATGGTTATAATTTGAAGTAGTTTATGTGATGTGCAGATGACTCACAGATTTCTGATATTCCCACGATCTCAAATGTTCGGCAGGATCTTACAAAGTGGCAAGAAATACATGCTAAACTTGTTCTCTCAGCTGTAAAGGTAACTTGCTGAATCCTTATGGAAGCAAATGATAACATTGTCTGAAAGATATGAAAAAACAAGCAACTTACCTCATGTTTAACCCAAAGAACAGTAGAAAAAATCTCTGTGTTTTTTTAAACTTTTACTAATTCTCAAAACACATAAGCAATAACAACTAACAACTATCCTATTTGTAATAATCCAACCCTAATAAGACTCTTATTGCATAAGGAAATAAACAACTAACAGAAGGAAACAAGTAAAATCATAAAAAAGAAATTCATAATTTGTAATCTTAATAAGACTCTTATTGCACAAGAACAATCTCTATGTTTTTTAAAGCTTTTAGTTGTAAAGTTTGCTTCCAGATTCAATGAATCATAACCGGGTGTAAGAAAATGCCTAAATTATGACATTTTGTTTAGAACTTGCATAAAATAAGATCACTTAGAGTTTCTTTGGTGTTGCATTAAATTAAACAACTAAAAATGGAGAACACTGAGCTTGTGAAGTGAAAAAGTCAGGCCTTGATATGTTGACTTGTAATGATTCAAGATGAATTGATGAACAGAATTAGAGAACAATGAACAATCACTGGAACAATGGCTCAATTCTCACTGAATGATTCAGGCCGAGTGCTTACAGATCTATGCCTTTCGAGAGGGCAGCTCTCTCCACAATCGAACTCAATTACAAAATAATAAATGCCTAACTGACTTCTAACTAACTCCTTATAACCTCCCTTTTACAACAGACCAGAAAAGACTATAATACCCCCTTATAGAAAACAAGGACCAAACTGACTTTTATTAAGACATCTAAACTGGTTCAGTCAAAGTCAACTATGACTTTCTTCTCCTTGAGTAAGTGAACCTCAGAGGCGGTTTACCATTCACACCAATACCCCCGATACAGTTTGACCTTGTCCTCAAGGTCACAATTAGGAAATTGGGCCTACAAAGCTGACTAATTTTCCCACGATGCTTCAAAGTTCGATAAACCTTGCCATTTGACCAGAACAGAACGTCAAACTGACCTGGACGTCCATTGTCAACAGTAGGAATATCCAATATCTCTTCAAGCTTGGCGGTCAATTCCAAAGCATCATTCAATTGGGATGGAAAAAACCGGAGAAGGAACACAATTTCCGGTTGCTCTCTTCAAATTGGGACACATGAAAGACCGGATGAATAGAAGCTGAAGCCAGAAGGTCTGATCGATATGCAACTTTACCAATTCCACCACCGGATATAGACCATAATATAGACCATAAAAACGAGCTGCAAGTTTGGGACCTTTATTTACCACCAAGGACTTTTGACGATAGGGCCGGAAATTCAAAAAATCAAAATCATCAATAGCAAACTCAACATCTTTCTGACCCAAATTGGAAAATTATTTCATGCGCCATTGGAGTTTTAACCATTGAAATGAGCTTCATTCAAAAGTTCATCTCGTGCTGATAAATCATGATCAATTTGGTCGATTTTAGCTGATTGAGAAGTATAACGAAGTAGTTTGGTGGGTCACGACCATAAAGAACTTTGAACGGAGATGTTGTTACAATAATTAGCCATTGACCACCAAAAAAAACCTTTGTGAGATTGTGCATTTTCCACCAAATCATGTGTAGTTTTCTTAAAAAGGCCATCTTCCTCTATTTCTTTTTAAGAATGCTCAATTGGCGACATTGAGGATCTCCGAGAACCGCACATTTAATAACCGGTTTGACCCGGGAAAGAGCATCGACCGCCCTATTGCTAATTCCTGTCTTGTACACAATTTCAAAGTCGTACCCAAGTAGCTTGCTTACCCACTTTTGATACTCCAGTTCGATAACCTGTTGATCAAAAAGAAATTTGAAACTCTTTTGATCACGTCTAACTACAAATTCCCGACGAATCAAGTAAGATCATCACTTGTTAACCGCTAACACCACCGCCATCAATCATTTTTCATAAACCGACTTCGATCTAGCTTGTTTACCCAATTGTTGGCTAAAATAAGCTATCAGTTGTTCCTCTTGCATTAAAACGGCTCCCAACCCAAAACCGGGAGCATTCGTTTCAACCACAAATTATTGGGAAAAATCGGGTGAACGAAGCACCGGAGCTTGAGTAAGAGCAAACTTAAGATGATCAAAATTTTTTGAGACTCGAGATTTTACCCAAACTGATCTTTTAAGCAATTTGGTCAACGGAGCTTTAATCATTCCATAGTGACGAATAAATTCCCGGTAGTAACCCGATAATCCCAAAAAACCCTTAATTTCGTAACATTTTTAGGAATCGGCCAATCACACATTGCTTTAACCTTGTCTTCATCCAATACCACCCCTTGTCCTGAAATAATATGACCCAAACTCACATTTTTTTTATTAGCATAAAGCTCATGTTTTAACAAAAGTTCCAACACTTTTGTCAAATGTTGCTCATGCTCTTCGTTTGATCGACTATATGCCGAAATGTCATCGAAAAGAATAAGTATGAATTTCCATGGATAAGGTTTGTTCACCAACCAAAAGGCATTACAAAAAATTCATAATGACCTTCATGGGTTCAAAATGCTGTCTTTGGAATGTCATCTTGTACCATCTGGAAATCTAATTTTGAAAACACTTTAGAGTTTAGTAACTCATCAATGACGGGAATCGGGAACTTGTGAAGTACAATGCTTTTTTTTAAGGGCTGTATAATCAACACAAAAATGTCAACTACCGTCTTTCCTTTTGACTAACAAAACTGGGCTTGAAAAGGGACTTATACTTTTCCTTTCCTTCTATAATCAACACAAAAATGTCAACTACCGTCAATTTTCATTGTTTTGGGATTAGAAATACCAATGGACTTATACTTTTCCTTCTAGCAAGTCTTGTTGTGCATTAACATCATTATCTTCTTCAAAAGTGTCATGTAAATCATCTTCCAAGCTTTGAGAAGTACTTGGAGTTACTAGAACATTAATTTCTTTTCTTTTGCATTTATACCCCGGTCCAAATTTTCCATAAAGCATAAACCTAAGGCCCTTTTGTGCTGTAATTCAGCATCAGTGAGTTTGCGAAACTCATTAGTGACTTTCTCATTGATAACAGTAGTTTTAGAAGAAGGATGGCTTAGTACCTTTGAATAGGAAGTGTTGGGAATTTTTTTGTAGTTCCAGTTGTTGGAAAGACTATAATATCCCTTATAGAAAACAAGGACCGAACTGATTTTAATTAAGTCATCGAAACTGGTTCAGTCAAAGTCAACCATGATCTTTATTAAGACACCATGAGTTCAACGTTTTTTCCCCAATTGCACCAAATGCATTTAAAATATTCACTACTTACTATTGCAGGAAATTTCAAAGTTGAGGTACGATTTGTGCCCACGTGTCATGAGAGAAAGGAAATTCTGGAGGATATATTTTCTCCTAGTAAATACTCATTTGACTCCGTAAGTGACTTCCTATTTTCATAATACACAGTACAGGTTGTACTGTATTGAGTACAGGACAACATATGCACCACAGTTTGTACTATTGTGTAACAAAATGGGAATTAAAAGCTAGTTACCTAACTTTGAAAATTTGATATGATGACTACAGTTATGAAAAGCGTTACATGGAAGAAGAGGAAAACAAAAAATCAGGTGAAAAGGTGAAAGAGGATGATGGTGGTACCGGTACGGTGGGGACTTCCACACCTGAAACTGTTTCTAAAACAGAAACAAGTGGTGGAGCAAACCAGAAGACTAAAACCGCAACATCAAAGACAACTGAACAAGACTTGGATGTTTTTCTTTTGGGGGATCTCGGTGACAGTGATGATGGACAAGGTTTGTTGTCGACTCCCAAATTTATTATTATTATTATTATTTTTGGATTAATTCTCGTGCTCTTTTTGATTCATTATGCGATGAATTGTTTTTGTATTTTCAGATGACAGAAATGATGACGGGATAGATGATGATGATTTTGACAAACTATAATCTCTGGTAAGGATTATATAAATCTTTTTGGGTTCCACTTTTCATATATGTAATGTAGCTTTTTGTAATGTTAGATTCTAGCATAATGTCATTATGCTAAATGAATTAGGGGGTGTTTGGTTGGAAAATGTTTTTGGAAGGAATGGAATTCATGGATTCTTGCGGGACGGAAATGGAATTTGAGATTCTATTCCATGGCTAGTTTGGTTTCTAAATGGATGAATTTCATTTCATGAGATTGCTTCAGATTCTATGCTTGATAGGTTGCTACCATTCGTAGGGGTGGGTGGAAGGAATTCAATTCCATTCCTCGTTTTTCATTAAGATTCCATTCCGTAGCGTGTTTGGTTGCTAAATGGTTCCATCATATTCCTTCAGATTCCTTGCTTGATGGATTTCACAATTCCTAGGGATGGGTGGAAGGAATTCAGTTCCATTCTTCCATCTCTATTGAAAGAACAAAATACCCTCTGTATATAAATTTATAAAAATAGAAAAAATATAATCATAAATGAAATCTCAAAAAATATTCAATTTTTATTATCGAATTCCATTTCATTTCCTGCCAACCAAGTGCGTGGTAGATTACATTTTCTTGAGATTCTATTTCCCTCATTTTCTGATTCCTTTGACAGATTCCACTTCTTCCAAAAACATTTTGTGAAACAAACTCCAAAGGGAATTGGATTCCGAAGGAATTGTATTCTGTCACGCGTTTGGTTTAGTTGGTAGGGAATGGAAAGAAATTCAGTAATAAAAATCAAATCAGATTTATATTTTCACTTAGAATTAATTTTTTTCATTTGTTTCGGTCTATATATAATAAGGTATTTTGGTCTTTTAATAACATCCAAAAGAATGAAATTGAATTCCTTCCACCTGCCCTTAGGAATGATGAAATCCATCAAAGATGGAAATTGATGCCGTCCATTTGCAACCAAACAAGCCATGGAATGGAATTTCAAATTCCAATTCTGCCAAAATCCACGAATTAAAGACAAGCTTTTGATTTTGAATGTTCAGCCCACTAATTTTCACAAATCCAAATTGTCTTGAAAACATTTTTTACTTTAATAATATTCAGTCCAATGTAATTATCAACTTTTCACTGACTAGTCATATATCTCATCTTCTTTTGGCATCTTTGCAGAAGGAAGGTGGATGAAAGAAGCCAAATGACAGATTTGTATTCCAGGTGATTTGTTTTGTTTAGGATATTATGTTCTCAAGCTGGTTTTTTTGTATTATTCATAACCTTCATTAATGTTCATATAATGGATGCTTTCAATTTCTTTAAATATTTTATACAAAAAAGAAAGGAATCTAAGCACTTGCCACACATCCTGCACATTGTTTTCCAAAACCCTAAAATATATATGCCGTTCTAAAATATTTTGTTTAAATTTTAAAATAGAGTTAAAACACATTACTCGTTTAGCACCCAGAAAAACAAGTATAAGTTGTCATGATTGTTAACACGAGAAACCATTGATATTTAAGACATTTGTCGTGTTATGATTAGTCATATCAAGAAAAACATCTCTTAAAAAAAAAAAAAGAATTGCCAAAACTAGATACTAAAATGCTTAAAACAAAATTGACAATTCTAGGCTCGTGATGAAAAAGACGTCTTTAATTGGCATTACTATGTATAAGTATAACAATGCAATTTCTCTACCTATTTACACGCAATGCTTACTTTGACTATTAAAAACTAAAATATCATATCAAAATTCTAAGTGTCATATGTACCTTAAATAAGTTTTCAAAGTATCGTATTTGTTCAATTAAAATTTTTAAATATTTATAATTTATTTAAATCAATATTTCTATCATTTAACTATTATACGCTTATTATAAAGCTAAGTTTTAAATATTATCTATATCCTTATTAAATATTTAAAACGTCATATTTGACCCAAAATATTTTTTTAATCTAGAACTTTTATCTTTTATCGGTTTCAAATATATAGTTTTTAATAAATCATGCATAAAAGTGTTCTAGCTAATATAAAAAATTGAATTTCATAAATACATAAATTTATATACAAGCATAATAAATTGTGAAATATTTATGAATCAAGACTTTTGATTTTTTAATAGTATTGAGGTGTCAAACTCAACAAATAAATTGTTATATATATATATATATATATATATATATATATATATATATATATATATATATATATATATATATATATATATATATATATATATATATATATATAAGGGTTACACTGCTCAATTTACTATAAGAATAGTATTGGGTAAGCAGAAGTCGATCCTCAGAGACAAGGGACTAGATCATATACCGAATGTTTACATAAGATACAAGTAACGGGGGATTTTTAAGAATTTAAAATAAAATGACTAAACATGGAAATACTTAAAATGCAATATAAATAATTGAATCCTGATTATGTCTAACACATTCGATTAAGGCAATCATTTTAGTCTAGAAATTACACCGACTTCATCTAAAATTGGTTTCCAAGTGTTAACAAGCTCTAACACTTCAGTCCATGTAAATATTTACTCAAAACATGTTCTTTGAAATAAATCTATTTTTCTTAAATACAAACCAAACAAGCTCTTGAATTTTACCAAGAAAAATGAATTGAGATTCATTTGAACAAACCAATTAACATTCAATATTTCTCGTATGCTCGGAAGCATAAAAATGTGTGTTTTAAATTACACACGAGTCAATTCAACAAAGAATCAAACTCGGTGTTGTTACAAGTATTCATTTGTGAAACAATTACGAATTTCAGAAATGAACTAACAAATTTGACAAACACATCAATTCTAGTAGCCAACATGAACCAACATGATAATCAAATGAAACCTTGATGCATAAATTCAAACACTAGATGAAAAACATAAAACATAATGCCAATGGCCTCTTGGCAAAGTGGTAAGGCGTCGCCTTCTAACCTTAAGGTTGATGGTTCAATCCCCACTAGGGGGAATGAGTGGATTATAGGTGAATTAGAGTAGGAGTAGGAGTATGATAGATTTGCCGATTCAAAAAAAAAGATGAAAAACATAATACTAGTCGAATGATTAGTACCGAAATCAGATGTTTACAGAACCGGAAACTGAAGATATCTAGCAACACATAATATGGCTAAATCTTTTAGATGAAAAGCAATAAAATATGCTAAAATGTACTTACAAACAAGTTTAAACATTAAATCAAGAGTTTCCACATGTTTTTGATCAAAATGTCTTCAAAGATTTCGAATTCTCTCTTTTCCAAGATGATTCCCCTTCAAAATGCCCCAAAATAGCCTTTAAAACCGTGCAGAAAAACTGCTGTCAAAAATCAGTTTCGGGCGTCACACGGCCCGTGTAGGGTCAGACGGGTCGTGTAGGTCTTGTTCAAATCTTCTGTCCGATTTTAGGCTAAACCTCACACGACCCGTGTGAGGGTCCATCACAAGTGAAACAACCTTCTGAGGGGGGCACACGACCCGTGCAAGGTTACACGACCCGTGTGAGTCTCAAACTCCATTTTCTTCATTTCTTTGACTCCATAAGCTTCCACATTATGCTCCAATGCTCCATGGTCAATCTAAGCTTCATTCAAAGTATCCAAAGCCACGTTCCATCCTTCCGCTCCGTGCTCCACGCTTCCAAATCTCCAAATCTCCTCGATCCGCTCCAAAGCTCCATCTCCACCTGAAATTACACACAAACATATGAAGTACCTTTTGTTCCCGAAAACTAAATGAATATGCATGAAAAGAACTATAAAAGAAGTACCTTTTGTTCCCGAAAACTAAATGAATATGCATGAAAAGAACTATAAAAGCAAATAAAAGAAGGTAAAAACGGCCTAAAAAAGACACATAAAATGCATCTAACATACATCCATTTATATGAAGTTTTAAACTCGTCGACCAAATATGTAAAGCCGAGCGACCATGATCACTAAACCATGTGTCAAAAGCTTTATATTCCTTTACATTAATTTTCAACTTATAGATGTAATCACCATTTCGTGTTTATACGGCGTTAGCAAAAACCAAAAAATATGTTTTTATTAAAATCCTAATTTCCTTATTTCGTTCTTAGACTTTCTTCTTTTAAACCTATCACCAACATCAAATGCCGTCGTCGATGATGATGACACCAAAGCCGTCAGACGGCAACACTGCATTTGCCCTGGTTACTACGTTTATGATTGAAGATAGAAAAATTGAAAGGACTCCCATGGATATTTCAGTCATTTCAATTTTTTTTATACTTATAATGATTTTAATTTATAGAAAAATGATTATAAAAATGTTTAAAAATATTAAAGAAAAAGAAATTGGACAAATATGATATTTTAGAAGTTTGTTTAGGGTATATATAACATTTAAAATTAAGACTAGGTAAATATGATATTTTGATATTTATTTAGGGTATATACGAAATTCTCCCAAAAATATATCCCTTATTTGATTTTCAAATACTTTGACCAGTTACACCACATGTGCTTTCTAGTTTTATAAATCACTTCCCATGATTGAAAATATTGCATATTATTTTAATTAGTCTTTATACTCGGTAGTGTATAAAGCTTAGTTATTATTTATGGTTTAATCTCGTCAAGCAATTTTTCAGCTTTGATTACGAGTTGATGTTTAGGAAATCTGTTACATTTATAGGCTTTGCAAATTGTAATTTTATTTCAATAAGATGATAAAATAATTTTTTGAAATTCATCAATACTTCTATTATCTACATATCAGTATTAGAGCCATGAAAAGGGGTCTGATCAAATAGATAACCAACAGCTTAGCCCAACAAAGAAGAGATAAAACACGAGTGGTGCATGAAGACAATTTCTCTTCTAATATCCCACAGTTAGATAGATGTAAATGTTATCGGGAATTGAACGATTCAAAAATAGTTCTAAGAATCATATATAGCAGAAATTAATATATTAAAAATTTAATAAAATTTTCCAAAAGCCGAATCCAGTTAGACAATATATACATTGAATATGTAGGGATCCTTTGATTAATGGAAAGGATCATTACATATGATTAATACATGAACAAAAACTCTTAATCAATTTATTTGAACTATTGTTTTGGAAACTCATATGAGAATTTTGCTTTCCCCTCATTAAACCATGTTTGTTTTCCATTCATATTGCATAAAACTCACTAAAGCTGCTTATTTACGATGGACCTTATATTCGACATCTCTGATGCACTATTCAACATCTTTGATTTCATTTTTGTATGAGTTACCCATTTCTTTAGTTTCTGTCAGTATACACTCTCTTTATGTAGTGTGTAGAATGATAAACTCACTCAGCTTTTCACTCTTTGCTTCTTTGGCTTGTAGAAGCTTTTTCATCACAACAAGCATCCTCTGGAACCTGAGTTGATCATTGGAGGCTGAAGGGCCTTTAAATTAATGGGCAATTTAGACCAATTGGAAAATATTTTTAATTAGAGCGAAAGAGAAAGTTAAGTTTTTGACTTAAATATGAGAGTGACTGACTAAATGTAGCTTTGGTGTGAACCATGTTATCGTCTTAACCTATTTATATAGTGGTTTGATAATGTGTTACGTAGGAGTTGACTAGTTGTAAAGCGTTGTGTTAGGTAGGAGTTTGTTGTATTCATAAAGAGCCATAGCCATGCTATGTAGATGATAGCTAGGAGTTGATGATTTCATAAATGTTTGAATTAGGTTGGAGTACCAAACGATGTTGTTGTTGGGTAGAAATTGGATGGATTTATAGATGGGACTGGAAGCCTTTAGATCATTTTACCCATCTGAATATATTTTAAATAAGTGATGATAGGATTTGTGTAACCTCAATTGAAAAAAACTCTTAATTAAAAAGAATGGTTGTAGTACCAAACGATTTTGTTGTATCGATTTTGCCTCACCATTGATGAGCCAAGGTTTGGGAAAACTTTGAGTCAGTTAAAATGGCTCATCAGTGGCTTATATACGACTCACGAGAATGTTCTCGTTGCACGTCACACAATTCTCTCATATCCAACTATTATCAACAATAATTAAATAAGTTCATATTTAAGAATATTATGCATTTGGACTTGCGTTTCTTTATTGTTTTTCTTATTATAACAGGGGCCGTTTCCTTCTTATTGTAAAAGACATATGAATAAATTTGAAACTACTCTTAAACGTTAAGCAGCTACTAACTGTGTTGTCGTTAACATACTAACACTTAAACGAACCAAAAAGGATAAACAAATCCCAAAATATGTCAGGATTTTAGGAACGAGGGTAGCCCATGCAGAACTTGCGGACCTTAATAAGTTGGTTGCTAGGGGATGTTTGTGGGTCAAGTCAAACCTTCACCCGGCTCGAGTTCAACAATATTTGACCGGCCTATGCACCTTCACAGTGATGAGAAAAAGTGTTGAAGATCTTTTACTATTAACTTTTTTAGTTTTTTTGGTTGAGATCAATTTTTTTAACTTATAAAACTGACCAATTTCGTATTTTTTAAAACACTATTTCGCAACTTAAAAGGTATTCCAAAATTAACAAGCTATGAAACAGTTTTTTTTTTTTTTTTTTAAAGTCGTCAAAATACTGATAAAAATTACAAAAAGTGGCCAATTTTGTGATTATCTCTCATTATTTATATTTTGAAATTCTTTTATTTATAAAAGTTGGAATTAACCAAAGAAAAATCCATTTCCTGTTATGTCATTACATAATATGAATATCTGATCATGTGTGATGCCATCTAAATATTCATTATCGGAGTAGTCGTTTAATTTTATATATATATATATATATATATATATATATATATATATATATATATATATATATATATATATATATATATATATATATATATATATATATATATATATATATAATAAATGAATCATTTTTATTCAAACCACATTCATTTGAAACCTCAAACTTTTCAACTTTCTTTTCAATTAATATATTAAATCTTTTATTATTCTAATTTCAATAATATTGTTCATTTAATCTCCCGTTTTATTTTAATTATTTTAATATACTTACTTTAATTAATGACTTTTATTGTCAATTATAAGTATACTATTTTTATTAAATAAATTTACATATATGTTTATATTATTGAAAATTTTAAAAATATTATTTTAAATAGATAGTTTATCATGTTAATTAGATGTTATCTAGAATCGAGATAAATATTTTTTTTTTGCTAATCAAACAACTCAATTTTAGAGGCTATATTTTTACTTATTTATTTAAAAACATGTTAAATTATGCTATTTTTTATCACAAGTTAAAAGGGTAAAATAAGAAATTATAGCTGACATAGTTAAATAAACAAATGAATTAAGAAAATTAAAATTGTATTCAAATATCTAGAACCTATAAATCATTATAATTATCGGTTGTTAACCAACAACAACAATCGTTGATATTTTAAATAACCATGATGATCGAAATTAAAATATTGTCAAATAAGTAAGTTTTAAATTAATTAATCATAAAAATAGTTCAAAATAACAATAAATCAAGAATTATGCTTAATTTAATTAATACACAAGCTGCAGATAAAGCTCATTGAGTAATATTAATTAAAATAGTTACAATTTTATATATCAACTCAGTGTTAGGATTATTATCGCATAGTTAATGTCAAATACATAATCATTTTCAACAACGTATTTATTAACAATTTGACTACACAACTTTCACTAGCGCAACGTGGAAGCATTCCCCTAGTTTGTCTATATTTGTGACATCAAAACGAAAACATTATAAAAACTTGATAAATACAATTAAATGATCATCGCTATAAATTAATTTTAAAAATCTATTACATACAATTAAATGATCATGTGTAAATAGATGGTAGTTAGTGGTTATACAGTGATATTAACCCAAATCATGGTATCAATAATAAAGTTGAAAAAGATATTGACTTTGATAAGTATTGATGAAACCAAAATATGATTATGATATGTTAACAGAGTAACTTAGTGGGGTATTTTTTTTTTTTTAATTGTAAAACAAGTTAGATGGCGATGTCTTTTTTGGTTTGATTAGTCGATTAACCGATTAATTGTTTATTTTAATTGTAAAACAAGTTAGATGGCCATGTGTTTTTTGGTTTGATTAGTCAGTTAACCGATTAATTGTTTAATTAATAAATACATGTCTAAATTCGAATTACAGATATGCAATTTCACGTCAACTCTAAACTATAAAATCCATAAAAACAAGAGAATTAGAAAAAGAAATACAAAGTATAAAGAGGATGTGAAAGTGTGATAATGATAAACCCCAATGAATTGGGTCATAGAATTAACACGTATAAATAAAAGATACAGAGGATAAACATGGAAGGTACAACACAGGTACAACTAAGCAAAGCTAATGTACAAATATGAACAGCTAGGATGATAGACTAACACCCCCCTTCAAGCTAAGCGTGGGATGGGAACGAACGCAAAGCTTGGATCGAAAGAAAGTAAAGAGAGGCCGAGGTAATCCTTTAGTGAAAATATCAGCAAGCTGTAAATGTGAAGGAACAAACTGAACCTTTAGCTTGCAAGATGAGACGAGTTCACGTACGAAGTGATAATCAATGTCGATATGCTTCGCGCGTTTGTGGGCGACAGGGTTTTGAGCCAAAAAAATTGAACTCTTGTTATCACAAAAAAGCACCGGAGATGCAACAGATGAGAATCGAAGATCACGAAGTAAATGAGTAAGCCACATAAGCTCAGAAGCAGTATTCGCCAAAGCACGATATTCAGATTCACAACTGGAGCGAGAGACGGTAGGTTGTTTCTTAGCACTCCAAGATACCAGATTTCCTCCAAGGAAAATAGCATAACCATACGTGGAGCGTCTAGTCTCGAGACAACGAGCCCAGTCAGCATCAGAGTAGCCTTGAACAGTAGAAGATGTAGCGGAGCGTGTAAAACACAGGCCAAAGTGGACCGTACCCCTAACATAACGAAGGATACGCTTAGCAGCTTGAAAGTGCGAGTCCATGGGAGCATGAAGATACTGACTTACAGAGTTAACCGCAAAGGAAAGATCGGGACGAGTAATAGTCAAGTATTGTAAAGCACCAACAATTGATCGAAATAGAGTAGGATCTCGAAATGGTTTACCATTACAACTGTGAAGTTGTGCACCCGCAGTCCAAGGTGTAGAAACAGGTTTGGCATCCAACATTTGAGCCCGATCAAGAATATCACGTGCATATTTCGTCTGACTTAGGAATAAACCATCTGTTGTGTGAGTGACTTCTAAACCCAAAAAATAGTTTAATTTGCCCAGATCTTTAATAGAGAACTCTTTGTGTGTGCGTTGAATGAACCGCTGAAGTAAACGAGGATTATTGCCAGTGACAATAATATCATCAACATACACCAGTACATACATAAGAGTGGTACCACGAGCTAAAACAAATAAGGATGTGTCAGCTTGACTGCAAACGAAGCCCAACTGAATGAGGAAAGCACTAAAACGGGTGAACCATGCACGAGGTGCTTGCTTAAGGCCATATAAAGCCTTACGAAGAAGACAAACATGGGTTGGATATTGTGGATCAACATAACCCGGTGGTTGTTCCATATAGATCGGTTGGTCTAAATGTCCATTTAAAAACGCATTTTTTACATCAAGTTGGTGCAAAGACCAATTTTGCTGAACAGCCAAGGCTAAAACAGTACGAACAGTCGCAGCCTTGACAACCGGACTGAAAGTATGAGTATAGTCAGAACCAAACATTTGCGTGAAGCCTTGGGCGACGAGACGAGCCTTAAGGCGTTCAATAGATCCATCCGAAAGATACTTTGTCCGATAAATCCACTTGGAGCCAACTACATTTACACCAGATGGGCGAGGTACAAGATCCCACGTATGATTGTTACGAAGAGCTTTAAGCTCATCATCCATAGCCGCAACCCAACCGGGGTGTTTTAGAGCTGATTTAAAACCTTTGGGCTCAGATTGAACTAATAATGCTGCTAAAAGACCGGTAGGTGTAAAATCTGGAAAGGACCTGGTCTTGGAAATGCCATTTTGGGAACGTGTACGCATAGAATGACGAATCGTATGTAAATTTTGCGGATCCGGGACGTTGGGCTCAAATGTGGGTTGCTGCGTTTCAGTCGGATGCGGGTCTGGGATGTCTATTGAAGACGTAGGCTGTCGTGCTTCAGACATGAATGGAAGCTCTGGTTCACCGGTAGGTGGACAAAGTCCACAAGTGGGATCGGAGAAAGATGACCCACTTGTTGAGGAAGTCACATTAGGAGATGGTGGAATTAATTGACTATGTGCATCCTGCATATCAAGAAAGACTGAAACATCCAGATTCGTTGGAGAGGAAGCAACATGTGACTCAGTTGAGTATGGAAAATAATTTTCATCAAACTGAGCATGGCGAGAGACATACATCCGACCAACGGAATGGTCTAGACAAAGAAAACCTTTGTGTCGGGAACTGTAACCAAGAAAGACACATGCAATTGTCCGTGGAGCAAATTTATGGGGTGTAGAAGCACGCAAACAAGGATAAACCCGACATCCGAACGGATGAAATGTAGAGTAGTCGGGAGGGTAACCAAATAAAATCTCAAATGGAGATTTGTTACCGAGTATACGAGAAGGTAACCTGTTGATAGTGTAGACGGCTGCAGCGAAGGCTTCTACCCAATAACACAATGGAACAGAAGCATGAAATGCCATGGCAAGGCCGGTTTCCGTGATGTGTCTATGTTTTCGTTCGGCACGGCCGTTTTGGGCAGAAGTACCTGGACAAGACATTTGATGTTGTATGCCGCTTTTGTGAAAATGATCTTGTAGAGAAGTATTAGTAAATTCTGTTCCACTGTCACTTTGAAACACTTTAATTTTAGCCGAGAATTGAGTTTCAACCAATGCTTGAAAACGTTGAAAAATGGCATAAAATTCGGACTTGCGACGCATAGGATACAACCAAGTAAAGCGAGAATAATCGTCAATGAACACCGCATAATAAAGATAACCAAACTTAGAAGAAATCGGTGAAGGTCCCCATAAATCACAGTGGACTAAATTAAGAACTGAATTTGCACGTTCATTATTTTGAGAAAAAGGTAATCTTTTACTTTTGGCTAACTGACAAGAGTTACAAATAGATAAATTTGATAAACCAGAAGTAATAGATACGTGACCCAATTTATTCAACAAAGAAACAATGTCATATGAAACGTGTCCTAAACGCTCATGCCATAATTTAAAAGAGGCTCTTATTCTCTGATTCCTAAGTTCACCAAGAAATGCTTCATCTCCTCGTTCAAGAATGTATAGGCCAAATTCACGCCGACCTCTTCCCACGATCATCCCTGTTCGCTTGTTCTGAATAACAAATGAGACATCATCAAATGAAACGGTAACAGGTAAGTCAGAAGTAATTTTACTAATTGATAATAAATTCTTAGTGATCTGTGGAACGACAAGAACATCCCGTAACGAAAGAGAAGAATTAAGACGGCAATTTCCAATACGAGAAATAGATAAAGATGCACCATTGCCAATGTAAACACGATTTTTACCAGAATAAGGAACCGAAGAATCTAGTTGAGTGGCCTGAGATGTCATATGAGATGAGGCTCCGGAGTCCATATACCAGTCGGATGTGTCCCCAGAATTTAGAGAGACGGCATTAAAAGCTTGAGCAAGATTTGCATGAGAGGATGAACCAGTAGGATTAAGACGGTCTGGGCAATCAGGTGCAATATGACCAGTAACTTTGCAGATCTGACATTTGGGTACATATTGGCGTCGATTATTTCGACGATCAGATCCAGAGTTGTTACCTCCACCATTAGTATGACGTCCATTACCTTGACGCATAGATGAATGATTATTGGCTGACGAGCGTCCCCCACGCTGATGGATACGTGAGCCAGAGTTGTGGGCAGCAAAAGCGACTGGCACAGAGGTGGGTTCTTCCATGGATTGTTGAAAAAGGGCATAACTTTTAGCATCGGAGATAATGTCGGAAAGTGTTGGCACGGGTTTTAGACGAAGCTGCTGTATAGAAAAGGTAGAAAAAGAAGGGCCAAGACCACGACAAAACCAATGAAGTTTGTCGGTCTCGGTTACGGAAGCGCCAATAGCAGCTAATTGATCACAAATTCCACGAAATTTGGTGCTGAAGTCTGCAACTGAGAGAGACCCACGACGCATGTGCTGAAGTTCATCCTTCAATTGGATCTCACGGGTTTTGGATTGCAGAGCGTACGCCTTTTCAAGGGCACGCCAGACCTCTGCAGAGGACTTACATCCAATGGTTTCTGCCATGGATTCTTCACTAAGAGAAGAAAGAAGAAGGCTATGAAGACGACGATCTTGCAGAAGCCAGGCTTTCTTAGCTTTTTCGGCTGCAGCAACATCAGCAGGAGCAGTGCTTGCTGGTAATGGAGCGGAGTCTGAACCATCAAGAAAACCAAACAGTCCTTGCGATTGTAAAAGGGTCTCAACCTGCGTTTTCCACAACAAATAGTTGGTGGAGGAAAGTTTCAGGGAAAGCATATGAATGAGTGTGGCATATGGAAGAGACTGATCAGGGTCCACCATGGTAAAGGCGATGACGGCGGCTATTAGGGCAGCGACGGTGGGGTAGAGGGAGAATTATGGAAGGGATATGGCTGATACCATGTGATAATGATAAACCCCAATGAATTGGGTCATAGAATTAACACGTATAAATAAAAGATACATAGGATAAACATGGAAGGTACAACACAGGTACAACTAAGCAAAGCTAATGTACAAATATGAACAGCTAGGATGATAGACTAACAGAAAGATTCCTTCAAAAGCAAAAGCAACACAAATAATTCATGTGGGCCCCACATGAATAGTAATAATCAAAATCAAATTCCAATTTGAAGTTTGAACGATGACTCTACGCTTCAAAATTCTCAGGCGCCTGCAATATGTTTTTTCAATCTTTACTGCAAATGTTTCCGCTGATCATCCCTATAAATAGGGATGATCATTTTCCAAATGAAATCGTCCAAAACCATTGAGTAAAATATATATTGTGAGGCTCTGTGTATTAAACAAAAGAGAGAGATATATTTTTCAGTTCCAAATCTTGTAACCTCCTCATTTTTCTCATATAGTGATTATCATCGGTTGTGTCCGTGGTTTTTTCCCGAAAGGGTTTTTCCATGTTAAATCCTTGTGTCCACATTTATTTTTCTTTATCGTATTATTATTTTATTTTATTGTCGATATAATTTATTCATAACAAGTGGTATCAGAACCACGTTGTTTTCTATACTCATTCTCAATTTATTGAGTATTATATCGACATGGCTACTTTGAAATACGATATTCCATTGTTGGATCGAGATACAAGATTTTCATTATGGCAAGTAAAAATGCGAGCTGTATTGGCTCAGTTGGACCTTGATGATGCTCTGTTAGGCCGAGACAAAATGTCTGTGTCTTGGTCAGATGAAGAAAAGGATCGTAAAGATCGTAAGGCTCTCTCTCATATCCATCTTCATTTATCTAACAATATTTTGCAGGAAGTTTTGAAAGAAACTACTGCAGCCTCTTTATGGCTAAAATTAGAACAAATTTGCATGACCAAAGATCTCACAAGTAAGATGCACCTTAAACAAAAATTATTTTCACTTAAGATGCAAGAAGGTGGATCGTTGTTGGATCATCTTTCGACATTTAAAGAGATCATTACTGATCTGGAAGCTATGGAGGTAAAATATGATGAAGAGGATTTGGGTTTAATTCTTTTATGTTCTTTGCCTAGTTCTTATTCAAACTTTAGAGATACCATATTATATAGTCGTGATACTTTAACACTTCAAGAAGTTTATGAAGCTTTGCATGCCAAAGAAAAGATGAAAGATATGGTATCCACTGAAGGTTCAAGTTCTAAAGGAGAAAGTCTGGCAGTTCGTGGCAGACCAACAGATAAGAATGATTCCAAAGGCAAGAACAAAAGAAATTCTAGAAGCAAATCTAGATCCAGACGTTCCAAGTCATGCAACTATTGCAAAAAGGAATGACATGATATCTCTGAATGTTACAAGTTGAAAAACAAGGAGAAAAGAGCTTCTAATCAAAATCACAAACCAAATCAAGATGATGAAGGAAAAGCTACTTATGCTGCTGAAAATAATTCTAACGGTGATGTTCTTGTAGCTTTTGCAGGAATCCTAAAAACCAATGATGAATGGATTCTTGACTCAGCTTGTACTTTTCACATGAGTCCAAACAGAAGCTGGTTTACAAATTATCAACCTATAGAAGGTGGCTCCGTATTGATGGGTGATAATGCACCATATAAAGTCAATGGAATTGGTTCCATTCAAATCAAGATGTTTGATGGTGTTGTCAGAACTCTGTCTGATGTTCGACACGTTCCATGTTTGAAAAGAAACCTTATTTCTTTAAGTACTCTTGATCTTAAAGGGTACAAATATTCCGGTGAAAGTGGAATTTTAAAGGTTTCAAAAGGCGCCATGATTGTCATGAAAGCCGATATCAAATCAGCAAACCTGTATCATCTTCGGGGTACAACAGTAACAGGTAATTCAAATGTTACTTCAAATTCATCTTCTATTTCTGATACTACTAACCTGTGGCATATGCGTCTTGGGCATATGAGTGAACTTGGTTTAACAACATTAAGCAAAAGAGGATTGCTTGATGGCCAATGCGTTGGCAAACTGGAATTTTGTGAACATTGTATTTTTGGCAAACACAAGAGGGTGAAATTCAACACCTCAGTACATACTACAAAAGGCATTTTGGAGTATGTACATGCTGATTTATGGGGACCATCTCAAGAAGCATCACTAGGAGGTGCTCGTTATATGTTGACAATTATTGATGATTATTCAAGAAGAGTTTGGCCATATTTCTTGAAGCTTAAATCTGAAGCATTCTCTGCATTCAAAGAATGGAAAGCCATGGTGGAAAACCAAACTGGTAAGAAGGTCAAAAAGCTTCGCACAGATAATGGTATGGAGTTTTGTTCAAATGAATTTAATTCATATTGTAAACTTGAAGGAATTGTTAGACACTACACCGTTTCTCACACACCTCAACAAAATGGTGTAGCTGAACGTATGAACAGAACCATTATTTCAAAAGCCCGTTGTATGTTATCTAACGCAGGATTATCTAAGCGTTTTTGGGCAGAAGCTGCTTCTACTGCATGTTATCTAATTAACATGTCACCTTCTATTCCACTTGATAAAAAGACTCCTATTGAGGTATGGTCTGGCTCCCCAGCAAACTATTTAGATTTAAGAATTTTTGGTTGCCCTGCTTATGCTCATATTGATAATGGAAAATTAGAACCTAGGGCAATTAAATGTATCTTTCTTGGTTACAAGTATGGTGTGAAAGGATATAAGTTATGGTGTCCTGAAACTAAAAACATCGTGATTAGTAGAAATGTAGTATTTAATGAACCAGCTATGCTACATAAAGATTCTCCTACTAACATTCCTGTTGAGAGTCAACAAAAGACAAGTGTGCAGGTGGAGCAATCTGTTGACTCAGAACATACACCAGAAAAAGAAAACTCTATTGATCAAAATCAATCAGTTGAGCAAGAGTCTTCTACTCCTACTCCTACTCACCAACCACAACTTTCTATAGCAACTGATAGACCTAGGAGGGTCATTCATCCTCCCAAGAGACTGATAGAAGAAGCAAATATTGTTGCTTATGCTTTAAACGTTGCTGAAGAAATTGAAGGTATCAAAGAACCTTCAACTTACACGGAAGCCATTACTTCAGAACATTGCAACAAATGGATAACTGCCATGCATGATGAAATGGAATCTCTTGAAAAGAATGGCACTTGGGAGTTGGTGAAATTACCAAAAGAAAAGATGCCTATCCGCTGCAAATGGATTTTCAAAAGAAAAGAAGGTATTACTCCTAATGAGGAAGCAAGATTTAAAGCAAGGTTAGTTGCTAAAGGCTATAGCCAAATTCCAGGCATTGATTTTACTGATGTCTTCTCTCCTGTTGTTAAGCATAGCTCAATTCGTACTTTACTTAGTATTGTTGCCATGCATAACTATGAGCTTGAGCAGTTAGATGTCAAAACTGCATTTTTACATGGTGAATTGGAGGAAGATATTTATATGGAGCAACCTGAAGGCTTCATTATCCCTGGAAAAGAAAACTTGGTATGTAGATTGAAGAAATCTCTTTATGGGTTAAAGCAGTCTCCAAGGCAATGGTATAAGAGGTTTGACTCTTTTATGCTATCTCAGAATTTTAAAAGATCAGATTATGATAGTTGTGTTTATTTTAAGTCAGTTAATGGTTCATCAATATATCTGCTTCTTTATGTTGATGATATGTTGATTGCTGCGAAAGATAAACTAGAGATAGCAAAACTGAAAACACAACTAAGCAATGAGTTTGAAATGACGGACTTAGGTCCAGCCAAGAAAATTCTTGGTATGGAAATTACTCGTAACAGACAGCATGGAAAACTATACCTAAGTCAAAATAGGTATATTGAGAAAGTTCTTCAAAGATTCAACATGCATAAAGCCAAGCCAGTGCGTACTCCGTTAGCTGCACATTTCAAACTATCTTCAGCATATTGTCCAAAGACAGATGATGAAATTAACAACATGGCGAAAGTTCCGTATTCTAGTGCAGTTGGTTCTCTAATGTATGCCATGGTATGTTCTCGCCCTGATTTATCTCACGCTTTAAGTGTTGTTAGCAGATATATGGCTAACCCAGGAAAAGAGCATTGGAAAGCTGTTCAATAGATTCTTAGATATTTATGCGGTACTTCCAATGCATGTTTACAATTTGGAAGTTCTGGTGAAGGACTGGTGGGCTATGTAGATTCTGATTATGCTGGAGATTTGGATAAAAGAAGATCTTTGACAGGTTATGTCTTTACCATTGGTGGATGTGCTGTGAGTTGGAAGGCAAGTCTACAGAACACTGTTGCCTTATCCACAACTGAAGCAGAATATATGGCAATTTCTGAAGCTTGTAAGGAAGCTATTTGGTTAAGAAATTTATACGGTGAACTTTGTGGAGACACATCTCCCACAAAGATTTTTTGTGATAGTCAAAGCGCTATTTATCTCACAAAAGATCAAATGTTTCATGAGAGGACGAAACATGTTGATGTACGTTATCACTTTATTCGAGATGTTATTTCCAAAGGTGATATTCAAGTTAAAAAGATTAGTACTCATGACAATCCGGCGGATATGATGACGAAGCCGATTCCAGCAACTAAGTTTGAGCTTTGCTCAAGCTTGGTTGGTATGACAATCTAATTTCAAGGATTGTCGGCACACGATGATTTTATAATGAGGAGTTCTACAAGAGAAAATTAGTCTCAAGGTGGAGTTGTTTGATTCCTTATTGCTTTTAAAGTCAAGGTGGAGATTGTGAAAGATTCCTTCAAAAGCAAAAGCAACACAAATAATTCATGTGGGCCCCACATGAATAGTAATAATCAAAATCAAATTCCAATTTGAAGTTTGAACGATGACTCTACGCTTCAAAATTCTCAGGCGCCTGCAATATGTTTTTTCAATCTTTACTACAAATGTTTCGGCTGATCATCCCTATAAATATGGATGATCATTTTCCAAATGAAATCGTCCAAAACCATTGAGTGAAATATCAACTAACTAACAATTTTATATATATGCTTTTTTATACTTTCTAGAAATATCAACTAACTAACAATTTTACAACAACTTTATTATTCTAGTTTCAACTCACTGTGTTTGACAAAACTAGCTGGAAGCTGGTAGCGGGAAGCGGGTAGCGGGTAGCTGGTAGCTAGAAGCTGTGATTTTTAGATTATATATGAATGTTCGATAAAAGTAACTGGAAGCTTTTAAAATATGTAAAATTACATAAAAGAACATCTGCGTAATTATTTGTTATAGTTTTAAGGGTATTCTAGTAATTGATGATATAATTAGTGGAGCTTTTTGTTAAACGCTACTTCAACTAGCTTTTAAAATAGTAGCGTTTAGTTTAAAATAAAACTTCAATCTCGCGTCGCCGAACGAAGCTTTTGGTTTTTATTAAAGCTATTTCCTAAACGCTAGAAGCTAGAAGCTCTCAAACACTTCCAAAAGCTCCGTGCCAAACACGCCCTACTTCTTTCTATCCAATTTCCATCTTCAATAGCTTTAAAAGACATTTCAAACAACACCACTACAATGTTAGATCGAAACCGATTGCGAGTTACTAGTTCCGACACACCAACCAGTAACATTTTCGTTTCGAGCCTTCACCGCCACCATACTACCGACAGCCTAATTTCATTATCCCATAATGCATTCGTTGTATCATATGCAAGGGTCATAAAACCAATTTTCTATTTCCAACCCAACTACACGAATCTGAATATGAATCTTAAGACCTTTCAAATCTAACGTAAAACCTAAACTCCAAGCCCAACTCAAATTTCAGCCCGAACCCAAAGCATCTTGACCCAAAAGAAAAACCAAGACATGCGCTCCCCTTCAACCATGGACCACGGTAGAAAAAATCGCATTAGAACATTTTTGTGTCAACATATTGGAGGATGCGTAAACTAGTAATGCATAATTGTTAAACCAATTTTGGAAAATGCTCTTCATAACGAAATGGGGAGGGGCGAATATCATTCGAAAGACCAATTAGCCACGAGATGTCAAGTGATAAACAAAATAGTGGTGAACTCCAACTACATGTATAACACTAATAAAATCAACATTGAAGCAGTTGAAGTGACCAAAATATTTTTCTATGACGCTCGAGCATTATTGGTTGGAAATTTAAGGGGAGGTATTAAAATATATAAAGTTTTGGGAGGTTATTAACAAATGCCCGAAATGATTACGATACCAACGATGGATCATCCAAGTGGTGGTTCAAAAGAGCAAAATCATCTAACTCTGGTTATACTACTTTGCCAGATGCATGTGTGATATTTGACATTGATGATGACGATGACGAGCTTGAAATGGAAGAACCTACCCATCACAGGTGTAAAGGAAAAAAAGAAAGCTTCGTTATCTTGTTTATAGGCTCCTAATACCGGTGATAGAATATATAGCGAATAACTAGACTTATTTTATATGAGTTTTAATGTATATTTGGATTTGGAAAAAAATACGTAAGAAGGAAAAAAAATGTGCAATGAAAGACAACAATCTAATGGGGTGTTTGTTTTTTCTTAAAAAATCTTTTTCCCCTAAAACATCTGCGGGAGGGTAAATGTTTTTCAAAAAGACCGTTTGTTTCCAGAAGACAAAAGATCGAAAAAAGATTTTTTCATCTTTTTTTCAAAAAGACATATTTTTTAGTTTTTTGAACCTCTTTTCGATATTTTTCAACTACACTTCACACCACCCCATCCTAACCCCACTCCACCCCCGCCCAACCAACCCACCCACCCCACCCACCCATCCCTAGCCCTACCCCCACCCCACCCTTACCCATACCACCAATCCCCCTCTACCACCCCACCCCACCCACCCACCCACCCTGATTTATTTTAACTAAAATTGATGTTAGAATGAATGATTCCGAAAAAGACGTTAAATCAAACAAAATTTTTTAGGAAGAGCGAAGACATGGAAAATGACTTTTGGTCCACAACTTCTTCCGCAGATATGGAAAAAAGACAAAAGACATTTTACCTCTTCAAAAACAAACACCACCTAAGTGTTTACAATTGTTGATGAAGCTCACAGATAAGGAAACTCATTTCATAATTCAAACGTCTTTAACGTTAAAAGAAGAAATAGAGAAAAAATAGAATATGTTTAGTACTATTTTAATTATTATTATGGTTTAGGGCCTTAGGCTTGTTTTAAGTATTATTATGTAATTTTTAATTTTTTATTTAAACTAATGAAAATTTTAGATTTTTATTAATATTGTATTTTTAAAAATAAATTAAATTTCTTAATTATTTTTAAAAATAAAAATTAAAAAAATGAGAGATGATCATTTTTAAGTAAAAAAGGAAGCAGGGGAAGAAGGATGGGAAGTGGGATGACGCTAATTTGTCATAAAAAGGTAAAAAATATAGGAAAGTAAAATAAACTCATACTGATAGTGTCAACATAACTTATTAATAGATTAAGAAAAATTATATTTTTGCGATTTATTCACATACTTGTTAACTTATTTGACAATACATTAAAATTAATTTTCTTATTAAGTCATTGAATTATTACACAATACTTTCTTTTTAAATTGCATAACTGCTTATTAAAGATCATCGTTCATTGGATTAGCAAAAAGTAATAAAATATTTAGGTTTATTTTAGAAAAAATTATATAGAATTTACTTCGCATAGAAACCTCATATGAATCTAGTACGTTGATCAAATAGTATTCAATGCTAAACTACATTGTTGTATACTTCTAAAACGGAGGTGAGTGATGCCATTTTTGCCACCTTCAGCTTCGTCATATTTTCCACATCAATGGAGTGGAGTTCATGGAAATAGATAATAGTGTGTGTGTGTGTGTGTGTGTGTTTATGTATGTGTGTGTAACAAGAAAATGAAGAAAGGAGAAGAGAGAGAAACAACAAAGCAGTGTCATGGGCTCGGTGCCACAACCTAATGTCAAGGGAAAGGGGCGATGTTTGTCATGCCAAGTTCCACTCCCTACAACCTAAATATGAGGAATCTAGGTCAACATTGACGATTAGTATTTACATGTGATGACATATTGGTTAGATGTAGCTTACTTGAACGTTCTTTTACTTATTATATGTGCTCCATATCTTTTTTTTGGCTTTTTATCTTTCGAAATTCGCTCTTATCTAAAAAAAAATAAATCAACATTAATATTTTATTATTTACAAACAAAGTTGAGTATATATTCATTGATACCCGGTTTGCCCGAAGTTAATGTGGTACGATCTGTGTGGTTATTTAAGCAAAAGTTTGATGTTTATGGTTCTCTTTCTCGATATAAGGCTGAGTTGCTGGCATACAGTCGGAGCCAACAGTCAGTGATTGATTGTGATGCGAACTTCAGCCCGTTTTCAAATGAGCCAATATTTGCATTGTCCTTAAAGTTGTGATCTCGCACTAATAGCCTATTTATTAGCTTGGCGTGAAGAATGTTTTCCTTCACGATTCAGTCTTTATGCCACCAACTCCTAGGCTTTAATGCCTTCTGATTTCCTGGTTATGTCTTAATTCCATTTACATTGGTCTCTTAGTCTGAAGCAGACACCATGTGCATGTTTCCACCACTTTCCTCGGTATCTTCGGTTGTATGTGAATGATATTATCCTCACAATATCCTCTTTAGCTCTTTTTCAACATGTTATCTTTCATCCCGTTTGCGAGTTTGCGACAATTGATCTAGGTGCTATGAATTATTATATAAGGATATCTATTGTATAAACACATCACAACCTTTTCTCTTATAGTATAATTATGCCACTAAGATCTGAGCAGACTTATATGCTAAACGACAACCCTTTTTGAACACCAACTAAGACTATCCACAAGCTAGAATCGACTGGCCCTCCCTTTGCAGATCCTACTTTATATCGTAGCCTTGTTTTGGTGCCTCATAATATCCCAACTTTACCCGACATGACATCTTTATCCGACATATATGTCTTTACATGTATGACCCTTGACACCTGCAAGCCCTCAAACACATTATATGTCATATTGAGGGTAATTCCCATCACGACATACAACTTCATGTTTCCGTACCTATAGGTCTCATAACATACTCTTGATATCGACGAGGATGATACCCATCTACCTAATGTGCCTAATGTTCCACTTTAGGCTATTGTATATATCTCGCTGATGACCTCATCTCTTGGTCCTTGAAACGTCAAGGTTCCATATCATGGCTGAATATTGATGGATATCAAATATAGTAGCTGCAACCTCCTTCGTAAACTGCATTGACCGATCCCTAAGGCCATTATCGTTTACTATGGCAACATCAATGTTGTGTGTGTATGTCTGCGTGTGTGTGTCTATATATATATATATATATATATATATATATATATATATATATATATATATATATATATATATATATATATATATATATATATATATATATATATATATATATATATATATATGGAGAGTTTAAAATGAGATGAATAAAAAGGTTGAGAATGTGAGAATGATTCTGGACCAATCAATATATAAGGGTATATTAGTAATCGTATAATTTAATTAAATTAAATCTTAAATGAATAAAATCACAATTTCCTAAAATTTAGGGATTTGATTGGTAATTACCTAAAAAACGAATTAATCATTTTTAATTAATAAATGATTAAAAAAATATTTTTTTTATCGATTTTCTTTTAAATTTAAAAGAATCGTTTTTTTTTTCATTTATTATATTGCATTCATTAATGAATAAAAAACAAATTATTAATTATCCATGAATATTGTAGTAATGGCAAAAATTATATTCATAAATGAATATGCCAATACTAGATTCTTACATTTATATAGTTATATTCATAAATGAATATAACAAGACTTGTTTCATACATTTATACAGTTATATTCATAATCGATTAAAACATTTTAAATAGAAAAACTACTAAGAAAAATCAAATTACACATTAATATACAACATTTATATTCATAAATGTTTATCTTATTTCAGACAATTACAAATTATACATGATTATATTCAATAAAAAATTAAATCATTCAAAGGATAAAAAGTCACAAAATTCATCCAAGTTTCGGCACTTTTCTTGAATCAATCGTAGTCCTGTTTCTTCACTTCAAATCAGATCGCCAGATAATTTGTGATTAGCCATCGCTTCTAAAAAACATTAGAAAACATTATGTTAGTTTTAATAATATAAGATTAGATAATAACAAACACAAACAAATATGTTAATTATCAATGATCAGTTGTGATATATTCATTCATGATTAACATGTGTTAGTCATTTCTCTATACCATTCATGAATAACATGTATCAATCGTCAATGATTACATATATAATCGTCAATGATAGCAGCTATAATCATCAATGATTACAGCTATAATCATCAATGATTACTGACGCTTTACTAACGGATATTGGCATGTATGCATATATACAAATACGCACATATGCAAATACACATATGCACATATGCACATGCTTGTCTTAAAAAGAAAAAGAAAGCATAAGTACAATGCTATAACTCGTATATAATTTGTCCCTACTCCTCCCATAAATCATAAATACAGAATAAATTATAGTTTTTTTTAATCAATTCAAGGTTTTTGTGTAAAATAAAGAAAATTACTTGTTCTGTTTGTTCCTCTACGCTGTCTGATACAAACTTTCCGGTCTGCAAAACAAATGTAACACATAAAAATTAGATATTTAAAGATAATTGGAGTGTATTTTTGGAGGATAAAAAAATGAATAAAGAATATGAAAATTGTGAAGATATGATTGTTGCAAACTGGTTGCAGTGCCAGCTGTCCCAAGGAATCGTTGTTTTTCACCAAAACAAACAAGTGCAGGCATCTCACTCTTTGACTCGTCATTAAGAACAATGTCAATTCCTCTTTGCTTGGCAACTGCCACAACACAACTCTCGTTCCCAAGATCAAATCCAACCACGGTCATCTTTGCTGTTGATCCAAAATAGCATTTGTAAAAAATAAGAAGTGGAAACTCTTTCTGTTCCAACAAACTAATACGACGCCATATACACAGTCAATTAATCATCTAGAGAATACATTGGCCTGATTTAGTTGATAGCCCTAAGTAATACACCAGATACAATGACAACATTCACCAATTTATAAATGAAAATTGGATCTTTGTTTATACAGTCCAAGGATGCTCAACCACAAAAAACTGCTAAATCTGTACGATTTAAAATACGTTGAAAAAGAGTTCTATTAGGTCAAAAACCAAATCAAACACAACTAACTAAACAGTAAACATACTTAGATTGAATCTAACAATATAATGGTGATAAAATCGGATCTGATAAAGTACAGATAAGAGATCGTACCTAGGGAGGACGGAGATCGAGTATGGTCGCGGCGACGAGTGGTGCTATCGACATCGTTGCATATCTTCTTCCTTCTCAAGAACCCTAAAATCGAGTAGTTAAGATGAGTGGTGCTGTTGACGGCGGCGACGAGTGGTGCTATTGACGGCGGCGACGAGTGGTGCTATTGACGGCGGCAACGAGTGGTGCTATCGACACGAAATCGAACTCCGCCAGTCTCCTTCTATAAACGCCCTTAGGATGCTCATGACACGCGAAAATCCTGCTGCCGGAGATAGATGCTTGGCCGGAGAAGAAGGCTGGGCGGACATGGGAACGCGGGTTCAAGAGGCGCCGATTAGGGATTTTTGAGAGAGAGAGAGAGGGGGGGAAGAGAGGTATACGTATGGTGAGAAAGAGCTACAATTTAGGAATTTGAAAGTTAATTTCCTAATTTGATGGAAATCAATATTACCTATATACCCTTTTTGTATTTAAAAATATTATTAATCAATTTAATTGATTTAAATTATCATAAATAACAGATTAATATAAGCCATAGATTTTATTATTTGGAAGGACCAGATTCTTTCTCATTTTCTCAACCTTTTCACCCATCTCATTTTATCTTACCTATATATATATATATATATATATATATATATATATATATATATATATATATATATATATATATATATATATATATATATATATATATATATATATATATATATATATATATATATATATATATATATATATATATATATATATATCCTCCAATCACGTTCAAGATCAACACAACAAACACATAGAAATTAACATTCATTTTTTCGGGATCTAGTTGCTTTGGGCCTTTTTGTGTCCTTCATATGTCATCCACTTCGTAGTATGCTGACATCTTCACAAAGGGTCTCTTGCATATCTTTTTCAAGACTTCAAATCCAATTTAAATATACGAAAGTGTCCTTCCGATAAAACCGTATGGAGATGTTATGACCCCATACCTATCATGCATTGTTCTTATTACCGGGTGATTCTTTGTGATCATTTATAGAACAATATTATCTAACAATCTTAACATGATAAAGATATTGAATATCTTCTTGAATGTATCAGCATGTCCACCACCACCGTCTATCTGCCACCCAAAAGGCCACAACACACTATCACTCAAAGCCACCGCCATCCGAAATTTTAAAAAAAAAAATACAAAGAACCTGATATATAAATATATAAATGGAAAAAACTCGTAATCTAGATAAAATATCTCTTCAAAGTTCTAGTAAACAACAGAACTATTTATATACAAATCATAAAACTAAAAAACCTGAAGTTATAAACAAGAAAAAATGAAAATGGAAAATATCAAGTCACACACCTAAGAATGAAGTAGCAACGACACAACGATGCATGCTATAAAAATATATTTTAAATTTTGTCTCCTCATCGCCTCCAATCACATCATCAAAATAATAACAATAACTTCTAAAAGTTTTGTTATTTTATTAAGTTAAATTTATTGGTTACATATGAGAAAATAAATTATTTGCCCGTTAAATATCCATAACCTCCAAGAGAATAAAGTTGAAAGTGTGCAATAACAAACGCAGCTACACCCACACATCTCTCTCTCTCTCTCTCTCTCTCTCTCTTTCTCTCCCGTTATTCTTTGCCGGCAACCGACGCTCTCTTATTCCGGCGACCTTCTCATATCTTAGTGTATTTTATTTCCGGTTCCAGGCTATACGTAGCCTCAACACTTTTGCTTCTCTAAAACGATCTCGAATAGCTGTAATCTGCTGCTGCCAGTAGCTGTTTAAAATTTGGTCAAGATTAAAATTTCTTAAATGCCTTTTCGAGATCCACTCTGCTTTTGGAAAGTGTTATTGAAAAGCTAGAGTTTTGTTTCATGTTATCGGAGGAAATGAATTTTGTTACATTTTGTTCTGAGATTTAAGCAAACTGAATTAGTTGTAAATGTTGCTTCACTTTTGGTAGGTTAGTGTACAATCAATCCGCTCTCGTGTCTAGGAGATTGTGCATCTCGATATTGCTATTACGTGCGTATTTTATATTCATTTAGCCGTCAAATTAGCTAATTCCCTTTTGCCCAATTGCTTAATGTAATGGAGAGTTAGGGTTATCCAGGTGATTTATGGTTTTGAAACCATGGGTTTGAAAGGATTAGGAGAAATTAGAGTAGAAAAATTGAAGAGTTCGACGGGAAATTCATATGCAAAGTCTCCTAAAACGAAGCTATGGATGATCAGGGCCACGACGGCGGTGTTGTTGTGGACTTGTCTGGTTCAGTTGACGGCATTAGGGGATACATGGGGACCTATGATTTTGAAAGGCTGGCCTTCTCGCGAGACTTTTTCTGCTACTGCTTTAGATGTCAAAATGTCGCCCATCGTTCCTGCTAGAGTTCTTCCACCAAAGAGTGAGTTTTCTATTCTTCTACCTTGTTTCTCTTTTGGTGTTGTAGTTTTAGTGATAATTGTATCATAAATCTTCTCATAACCAATTGGCCTTTTCCCTAATGCGGTTAACTTATGAATTTTGTATGTAGGGGTTTACAAGAACAATGGTTACCTACTCATTTCATGTAATGGAGGACTTAATCAAATGCGAGCTGCTGTGAGTGGTTTCAGTACGATTAGCCCACAAGATTAATCTCTGACTTATTGGGTTCATGTAGAAACAAACAAATTGACTAACACATCAGTTATTTCTTAATATGCAGATATGTGATATGGTTGCAATAGCAAGATACTTGAATGTTACTCTCATAGTTCCTGAATTGGACAAAACTTCTTTCTGGGCTGATCCAAGGTATGTCAAATTATCTCCACTTAAAGGATCATGACAGTTGACTTATTGTTGACTTCTTGTCATTACCAAATGGCAGCGAGTTTGAGGACATTTTTGATGTTGATCATTTTATAACATCTTTAAGAGATGAAGTTCGGATACTTAAACAGCTTCCAGTCAGGCTTAAAAAGAGAGTGGAATTAGGAATTATACATACCATGCCTCCCATTAGTTGGTCAGATATTTCATACTACCACAACCAGGTATAATTATCTATAATTGTATGATTAGTATCTAACTACTTATTGATATTTATTCACACGGTTTAAAAGATATGTTCTGTTTCCATGTATAGATTCTTCCATTGATTCAAAGATACAAAGTTTTGCATTTAAATAGAACCGATGCGCGTCTTGCCAATAGTGGTCAACCCTTTGACCTTCAGAGACTCAGGTGTCGAGTAAATTTCAGTGCATTGAGATTTACTAGTCAAATCGAAGAATTGGGTAAACGGGTGGTCAACCTTTTGAGAAAAAATGGACCTTTTTTAGTTCTTCACCTTCGATATGAAATGGACATGTTAGCATTTTCTGGTTGTACTCAAGGATGCAATGATGAAGAAGTGGAAGAGTTGACACGTATGAGGTTTGACTGTTTGACCATCTTACTTTAAAAATTTTAAAAACCCATCTTTTTATCTTTTCTTAAGTTTCTTCTTTTTGAAGGTATGCTTACCCTTGGTGGAAAGAAAAGACTATAAACTCTGAATTGAAACGGAAAGACGGGTTATGCCCTTTAACCCCTGAAGAGACTGCCCTTGCATTAAGGGCACTTGGTGTAAATAGTGACATTCAAATTTATATTGCAGCTGGTGAAATATATGGTGGAGAAAAAAGAATGGCTAGTCTCAAAGCCGCCTATCCAAATCTTGTTAGTATACTAAATCAAGTTCAAGACTTTTCATTTTTTGTTTTTTGTTTTTTGTTTTCTTGTGTTGGTTTTTGGGTTGATTTGTATGCAATTGAATATTGATAGGTGAGGAAAGAGACACTTTTGGGACAAGATGACCTTCGGTTTTTTCAGAACCATTCATCTCAAATGGCAGCATTGGATTATCTTGTATCGTTGGAAAGTGACATTTTTGTCCCTACTTTTGATGGAAACATGGCCAAAGTTGTGGAAGGTCATAGGAGGTATCGTTATTATTACCTTTTTACCGTGTTAAAGTTATTTAGTTTTTATATATCTGTTTCCTTGATTAAAAATTTTAAGTGTTCATTTCATAGGAATTTAAAAAAAGTGTCTGTTTTGCCCGTTGGAATGTAATGGACCATTACTAAGGTTCCATTTTGTTAATTTACATTCCTTAATAGGGGCGGTTTTTCTCATAAGAAGGTGCAATATAACCCATTTTTATTTATGGACTTTTAGTAACACGATTTTTTTGACATTGTTCTTATTATTTTACTTTAATTAATTTTTTTAAATGATGAAAAAATATTGATTTGACTTGGGGTTTAATGATCTTTTATTATATTTGAATTTTTATTTTTGTAAATATAAGTCTGTTAATTATAATTAAAATAATGTATAGAATTAAAATCGAGTTAAAACATATATATGGTCTTTACATAAAATATAAAAAGTTCATATGAATATTGATTTCTTTCCTACAACCCAACCAGACATGATCATAAAAAAACTCATGTGTACTTTTTAACCCTTTAAAAGCTATTTACTCGTATATGTATATCTGTTTTCTTGACAAAAATGTTAAGAATCTGATAAAGATTCAACCTTTTTTCTTGAAATTTTATGGGTTTAGCAAAGAATAACCTAAGAACAAATATTTTTAAGTTGTATCCTAACAATTCAAGAATCTTGATTTGTTTTTCAGATATTTGGGTTTTAAGAAGACGATATTATTGGATAGAAGACTACTTGTTGAATTAATAGACAAATATACAAGTAACTTATTAAATTGGGATGAATTTTCCAATGCTATGAAAGATGCTCATGCAAACCGCATGGGTAACCCTACAAAAAGATTGGTTATTCCAGACAAACCCAAAGAAGAAGATTACTTTTATTCGAATCCAGAAGAATGCTTTCAGCCCTCACAAAACGAACTTGTGAATATCATGAAACAATGATGCTTCTGTACAAGTCTGTCCTGTTCTGTCCTGTCCTGTCCTGTCCTGCAATGTGATTTAAGAGGCGGTGATTTATTAATCTCTTTTCTCTTGTTTTCTTTAACGTATCAACAACTCCGATTCGTGTATAGTTATAATCCTGACATTCCAGGGTTATATTTATAAATACTTGTTCATACGCAACAAATATTTGAGATATAGATTTTGTTTTTTTCTTGTTCGGGTACATTTATATTTATATTTATTTAGCCAATTTCATTCTTTTCTGTATTTAATGATTTGTGGGGTAAGTATTTATTTGTCCATAGAATATGCCAACTAACGGATTTGGGTATATACTGGTGGCGGCATTCTCTTTTATGCTCTCCCTCTTTTTTTTTTTATTTCCTTTTTTAGATTAAATAAACATGTCAATAGGGTGTTAATTGTGACACGCTGAATAGTGCAAGAAAGTGGCTTATATTTTAAGCTTTAAAATTACCCTAATTATTGTTGTATATATATATTCTTTGGAATTGTTAAATGATATGTTGAAAGGGGAGTGATCTGTACACAACAATCTATGTTTAAGAGTGTTGTATATTAAAAAAATGTTAAATAAATTGTTGTGTATAAAGAAAAATTGTTGTGTAGAGATCACTTCCCATGTTGAAACATTCCTAATGATGAAGTGGGCAATTATAGATCTCTTTATTTTATTTGATAGAAGGGAAAAAATATCCAGCTAAATATATTTGTGTTAGAACAAAGTAGCGAATGATGTTGACTTGACTTTTTAATTGTATGGAAGCAGCCTCCTCCCTAGGTTGGAGCCTGGAGGTAAGATACATATCACCACATAATTATAAGAAAGTGTTTCTGAAACTCAATCTTTCATTGAATGAGAAGATGCGTACATATACAAGACAGATCCAAGCTTATCGGATCACATACAACAAACCATAGGGATTTAATCCTCTTGATATTATCTACAACTAACTGTTATATTATCTACAATTAAAATAAATAAATGACATAATTAAATAAGTGCAACTAAGGTAACGTATCGTTAATATGCTCCCGCAAGATGGACGATCGAGAGACAAGTCCAATCTTGGACAACAAGGTGTGGAAACGATGCTTGAGGAGTGGCTTGGTGAGGGCATCGGCTAGTTGATCATCACCTTTGATGTGGTTGACACGTATGGAACCTGCGTGAACCTTTTCACGAACAAAATGGAAATCCAATGCTAGATGTTTCATTCTCGAGTGGAATACGGGGTTTGCGGAATAATGTGTAGCACTTAAATTGTCGCAAAAAATGGTAGGGGTGATAATGGAGCGAAAACCGAGTTCAGAGAGTAGAGAGACAACCCATTGTACTTCGGTGGTGGTGGAGGCTATGGCACGAAATTCTGCTTCGGTAGAGGACCTGGCTAAAGTGGGTTGGCGTTTGGAGCTCCAGGCTATTGGATTGGACCCAAGATAAACAATATACCCAGTGGTGCTACGATATGTTTGTTTATCGCCCGCCCAATCGGCATCAGTAAATGCATGTAGGTGTAGCGGGGAGTTGCGTCGAACAAGTAGACCATGATGAATGCTCCCGTGAAGATACCGTAACAGTCTTGTAGGTGGTTTTCTATTTTGCTGGTATTGGAGAACGCATCTCGAGATGTTGTTTTATGTTTTTGATGGTTTTCTGTTTATAACCCACAATTGTTAATGGCGTATCCACCCCTCACCCGGATTATCCCGCCTGGTTTCGCCAAGACAGACTTCTTTTTGGCGCCCTCGTTGGTACACTCTCTCCATCTATTGTACCACTTGTCACCAACGCCTCTTCCTCCTTAGAGGCTTGGACGATCCTCTCAAATACTTACGCCAATCCCTCTCGTGGCCACATCAAGCAACTTCAGCACAGATTGAAGCAATCCACCAAAACCTCCAACCAGTCCATCACTGAATATATGCAATCTGTGAAAACCATTGTTGATGAGCTTAATATCCTTGGCAAGAAAATGGATGTTGAAGACATTACAGATGTTGTTCTCAATGGCCTCGACTCCACCGATTACAAAACTATCATCGATGCCATCCATGCCAGAGACACCCCAATATCGTTCCATGAACTACATGAAAAGCTCATCAATCATGAACTTTCTCTGCTCCAGCAAACACCCGCCACCACCAACCTGCATCAGCCGGCGACTGCCTTCGCCGCCAATCGACGCCCTCCAAATACCTCCTGGAACACACGCCCCCCTGCCTCCTCCCCCGCCTTACTTCCTACCCCTAAAAATACCGGTGCACCTCGCCAATTCCTTGGCAAGTGCCAATTCTGCTTTACCAAAGGGCATTCTCTCACCTCCTGCTACGCTTTTAAAAACAAACACCCAAACATCACCTTACCCTCTCTACCCAAACCAATGACCACTCATCCCCAAGCCAACACAATGACTACTACACCCACAGAGCAAAACAGTAACTGGTTATTTGACAGTGGCGCTTCTCACCATATCACAAATGACCTCAACGCATTAGCTCTTCACGCACCTTATGATGGCACCGATGAACTCGTTATTGGTGATGGTTCGTCTCTAAAAATTACTCATGTTGGCTCTTTATTTCTCAAATTTTCAAACATCACCTTCACTCTTACTAATGTTCTTTGTGTCCCCTCTATTTCCAAAAACATCATCTCTATCTCTCGATTATGTATTGATAACAATATACTAATTGAATTCTTTTCCTACACTTTTCTTATCAAGGATTTTCTCACCAAACAAACTCTACTCCGCGGGACAGCTAGCCGTGGTGTCTATATTCTCCGCCCCATCACTCCGCCTCACGCATTTCATGCTCTTTCAAACACATGCATCTCCTGGCATCATCGACTTGGCCACCCACATCTTCAAGTTCAACAACATTTATCTTCCATAGTTCCTAGTATTACTTTTATGAAAAACAATTGTAATTCTTGCTGCATTAATAAAAGCCATAAGCTTCCTTTTCATAGTTCTTCTCTCAAATCTACTGCTCCTTTACAATTACTTTTTTCTGATGTATGGTCTTCTCCAATCACTTCATTTGATGGTTACAAATATTATATCATCTTTGTTGATCACTACACCAAGTACACATGGCTATACCCACTCAAACACAAATCTGATTCTCTCACCACCTTTACCCGATTTCAACAACTTGTTGAAAACTATTTCCAAACCAAAATCAAACAATTATTTTCTGACAATGGTGGCGAGTACATCAAACTTGCTTCTCATCTTGCTTCATGTGGCATCACCCATCTTACCTCCCCACCCTACACCCCCGAACACAATGGCTATGCCGAACGGCGACATCGCCACATTGTTGAAACCGGCCTCTCGCTCCTCTCCCATGCGAAAATGCCACTCATTTTTTGGCCTTTTGCAGTCACCACAGCCACCTACCTAATCAACCGATTACCCACAGCCACTCTCAAAAACGATTCTCCATATTTCCGACTATTCCACAAATTACCCAATTATGAAAAACTCCGTAGCTTTGGTTGCCTTGCCTACCCTTGGCTACGACCTTACTCCAAACACAAACTCGAACCCCGATCCAAGCCTTGCATCTTTGTTAGCTACTCCTCCTCTCAAAGTGCCTATCACCTACTCGACCCAATTACAAATAAAATACATACCTCACGACATGTTCACTTCGTTGAACACATATTCCCATATTTATCCCTCACAAATGAACCCACCCCCACTTCACCACCCAATCCAGATACTTGGCTTCAAGTAAACATCCTACCCATAACCCCCAATCCTCCTGTTGCTACCCAACCCCAACCACCGCCACCTACTACTTCAGCCCACAACACTCGCCCACATCGCAAACCCAACCCACGTTACCACAACAATGACTTTCTCTTATATCATTCCATCGCCCAACCATTTCCTGAACCTCAAAACATAACCCAAGCCCTCAAACACCCCCAATGGCGCCAAGCCATGCAAGCCGAACACGATGCCCTAACCCGAAACAATACATGGTCTCTTGTTCCTCCTGACTCCGCACCCAACGTTGTTGGTTGCAAATGGGTCTTTCGAACCAAATTCAAATCCGATGGCACCGTTGAACGCCTAAAAGCAAGACTTGTTGCCAAAGGGTTTCACCAACATATATTAAAATAGAAAATAACCAAAAATACAAGAAATTGAAAATGGAAAGCTAAGTATCAAAATTTACAGCAAACAAACACCAAGTTGCAGCAAGAATAAAGAACCAACAACACCAATAGACATGCTCAAACTCACACTTGATAAAAGAAAAAGAAAAAGTAAATTACAGTTTTAGTTCCTGTGGTTGGTACTTTTTTTATTTTTGGTTTAAGTTTTTTTCCACAATTTTGGTCACTGTCGGTACCAAAAGCTTATACTACTGGTCATTCGTCCATGTAAAAAAAGACTAAATTACCCTTTCTAATTTATTTTTCTTTTTTTCTTTTTCTTTTACTCTATTAATTATTTAGGTAATTAAAAATAAAGGAAAAATACACCCCCATAATAAATCTAGTAATATTTCTTATAAATGATTGTTTAATATTTGTAGTATTTCTAAAAAATCTAGTAATATTTCTGAAAAATCTTGAATATGTAATGTTGAATTGTTATAATATGCGTTGATTTATTTGATAATTGTTGTTACTTGTTAATTTATTTTGTTTATTTTTCATGTTTAAGTCATTTGTAAATATCACGGTATCAATCGATCATTATAATGAGAATCATCATGAACTAAGAGTATTATAAATGATTGTTTAATATTTGTACGATTAACATATGAATTGGTTGCATTGGATCCACTTGCATTTGTTAGAGCAGAAACATTGGATATACCCATTATTGAGATCACTGCATGGATCATTGTCATATATGATTCTTAAGCAATTGGGTTATTTTATTTTTGGACCTAAGATGCTTATTGTTTTCAACATAAGGACCACTGTGTTTAGATGATATAACTGTTATCCTTAACCAGTGGTTGCAAAACTTACAATTGGGCACAATTAAAGCCGTGTAGCAAGATGTAAGTATTCATGGTGAAATTTGAGCTTCTTTTAAAAGAGAAGTCTCTAGGGCCTCAATGATTAAACTTGACGAAAATGCATAACCACACTCACATATTGTGATATATGTTATTTTTTAGTCGATTGTTAATCTTGATAAAGGAAAAATAATTATTAAATATTAGAAGGATGATATCACCCATATTTGTTCTCAATTAAGCATCGTGTGTTAAAGGGATGAATAATTTTAAATCACCCATATCTGCTAATAATTCTTTTGATGCAATCAAGGTTTAGAGAGAAAATAGTTTCCTGTGATATAAGCCATAAACCCTTATGTTTATACCATTCAAGCTAGTCCTCATTCATTGGTGCTTAGATATGTTCATGTCTGGGTGCCGCTCCATAGGAGTTGTTTTGGTCCCTACTATCGAGGAATTCTACACTACGTCACTACGTCAGACAGATTGTAAGGTGTGAACTCTCAAACCCCTTTATGGGTTTTTTTTTTTTTTTTTTTTTTTTTTTTTTTTTTTTTTTTTTTTTGTTACATGGTGATTCATCATTTAGAATTAGACCGGGTTTTATCTAATATCTGTTTCCCTCGCGCCCGTCTCTTTGCGAGATGGTTTTTGTTTTGTGAAATATAAAGTTTCAAAAACTGTTTACAGTGACATATTGTAACAAGAAAATACGTATATTTTGTCCATATTTATCCCAACAACTAGAATCTCACTAGAAATACATCAGACCGTGAATATGAACACATTGTGAAATGATTAGAAATTTCGCGAAATGGTTCTTGTTTGTAGAAACATAAATTCTAAAATAATATTCTATTTAACATAATATAACAAAAAACACACATAAGGGGTTTAGAAGGGTTTGTTGAAACATCATATCCTATAAATTATTGTACTCTTTTTTAATATTTGGTACCTCGTATGGGACCTTGATGACACCGACCGATCATGGCACCAAAAGCAGATGATGTACTTTCTTTAAGAGGATTAGATGTTGTAACAAAACATTTAGAGAAGGGCTTTCTATTAAGAAAGAATTGAGTTCAAATATTTATTCGCACAAGGTTCAAACGCAAAAGCCCTTTAAAGTTTTAAAATAAAAGGGTACATTTAAAAAAAAACACTAAGTTTTCAAAAAAGTTCGATTTTGACACCGTTTTATTTTCTTTTTCAATTAAGTCGCTAACTTTTTAATTTTTCTCAATTAAATCACTATGTTTTCAGTTTTGTTTCAATGTTGACCATTTGACCGGTCAACCCGGTTGTCAGCTGACATGACATGGTGATGTGGCACCTAGGTGTCAAAATTGAAACAAGATTGAAAACATAGTGACTTAATTGAAAAACTTGAAAACTTAGTGACTTAATTGAAAAAAAAAATAATAGTGTCAAAATCAAAATTTTCTGAAAACTTAGTGACTTTGTTTTTTAATTTGCCAAAAACTAATTAGAAGCGTTTTAAAATATTTAATTGATGATAAGTATAAATAAATAACATATTAATAAGGAGCCGCTTTATCGAAATGATGATATAAATGTTATAATTGTAATATCTATATATCTTATAATAGAGGCATATTTCTAAGCACCACATTGATTTGAAACTTCCATGTCTTTTCATATTTCCAATGATTATTCAAGATAAAAATAGATTTTTTTTCTCTTTGTCCCACATTGATTCACATACATATATGATCTTCAATCTTTCTCTTATATAATGTCACTTATTTGCTTCCACTATCCATCAAGTTTGATTTGATCATAATATGACTTTCAAGTCTACTATTAGTGATCATTTTATCATAAAACAAGTTTTTATCGTAAAGTTTTAAAGCATTCCTACTAATTTTTTTCAACTTTTTGAAGTATTGAAACTCAAAATTGAAAATTAAAATTACTCAAAACTTTTAAAAACCTGATTACGTTGAAAATTTATATGTCGTTTGTAAAAAATGAAACCGGTGTAAACATTTTTCGACTCAAGAGTATGTATATACATAGAAGTTTTCATTTGTGAACATTTTAAAATATCTCATATAAAAATATCATTCAAAACAATACGATTCAACTTTAATAAATTGTTTTTTACCATTTTATTTAGATTTTTTTCTTTGTCTCACACACATCTATCTAACCTTTCATCTTTCCCCTTATATGATACCACTAATTTGATTACATTATCCATCAATCTTGATCATAATATGACTTTTAAGTATGTCGTAGTAAAAAATAACAATGGTGTTGATGTTCTATATATTTACCGCGATATATATACATATAGACACACACACATGATAAGAAAATATTATCGAAACAATATGTTTTAAGATAAATTATTTATCTTTTACCACAATAATTTGAAGTTTTTTATTTGTATCAAGATTGTTCGCACATTTATATTTCAATCTTTATCGTACCACAATTTCCAAAGTGTATTATTAATTAGTAGTCAATTTATCATAAAAACATATTTTTTTTCTCATAGTTTCAATAGATTTTACTATTTTGTTTTAGCTTCAAAAACATTGAAAATAAAAATATGAATATTAAATTGGGTTTAAAACTATTAAAAAACGATTCGGTTGCAAGTTCATAGAGTCGTAGTTCAATATGTGGTGACAACGTTGATAACATTTTTCAATTTAATAAGATATCTATATATAAAAGTTTTAAACAGTAAATGTTTGAACATCGTTCAAAGTTGAAACAGATATATTATCTACATAATAAATCTTATAAGAGAGGCTATTCAATCAATGTGGATGAATTTTTATCACGTATCTCATTTATTTGAATACTTTTAGAAAAAATAGAAGTGGGCACTGGTGTGTACCCATCCAAATTTTATGAAATCGGTCTTAAAGCTCGAACCAATAGTCCATTGAATGTTTTAACCGTTTTCTAAGCCGGTTACAGTCAATAACACAAAAGAACAAATATATGAGTGAAATAGCTTCAGTCTCTCTACTTATAAAGACTTGCTTTCCCTTGGAATTTGTTAATTAAACTATGTGGGATGAAAAATATATTAACATCTTTACTTATATATGTTTGATTTCACTTTAGTTGTGTTTCTTAAGCGATGTGGGATAAGAAAATGAAATAAAATAACACATTATAAAAGAAAGTTTGATCCCACATCGTCATGATAAACCAACTTAAGAAAAAAATTTATTCTATAAATAAATGTCTTTCTCAAAGTAAAACAATTATATAAATGATTAATCAATTTTTATTGTTGGAAACATTTCCAAATATTTACTTTCAAATAAATATATAGTAAAAGTTTTTTATATTTTATTTTAATGAGTTCGAACTTTAAAAGTACAGCGGGTCGATCTCGATATAAACTTTGTATTCCTTCATCAAGTTGCACAAAACAGCATGCACCATAATATATAATCAAATTTTAAACTTTCATGATACAGTTTGTGCTTTTCAAAATCCCAAATCGCATAATTGGTGTGATGTGTGGTTTTCACTATATATCGTATGGTAAACACCATTATAATATGTCTCTATTCTTATCAATAAAAGCATATTATTCAAAATACTTGAGTGCCAATGGAAACCTTTGCAAAACTATATCAAAATACATACAATATCCCTAAATTTTATCAATGCACAAAGTGTAGACAGATGATATTAAAATCATGTAGTTTGGGATAACTATTTATATTGAACCATATTAATTCTAATTTTATTTCATGAATTGTATTCATTTATTGTAATTTTTGCAGTTTTTTGTCTTCTAAAATTTTGATACATGTATCTATTATTATATAATTGAAAAGAATAAAGACTTTTTAAAAATAGTATGATAATAACATGTATTTGTCTATATTTTAACTATATAATTTTCTTTCTGCGCAACGCGCGGGCATTCGACTAGTTTATAATAACCAAAGGCTTAGAGCCGATTAGCCATTGACACCTATTCAAGCTTAAACAGCACCCAAAACCCGCCAATATACTTCAAGTTCACCTCATCAAATCTCACATTACGACATAAGTTCAACATGTTAGAGATTGTATGTCAGTTTTGCATCTTACCACACAACATATGTAATACACCATGAACATCTACCATTTTACCAATCGATTCTAGAGTGAATGTCGTGCCTTGAGATTAGTTAGTTTCTACGATTTGATTCCCCACCACAACATCTATGAAAGACTTCTTTTCATCAGGAGTGTAACTTAAAATGAATACATGTATTTGTTTTGTATTTATGTTTTTTTTTTTTTGAAAAAAAAAAACACTTGTCAAAAGATGAACGTTAAATATGCCCATGTGTCTAATTCTTTTAACGATCGATGTAACATGTTATTATAAGAATTCAGTCGAATTTATTGCATTGACGAAATTAATGTTGGGATACCAAATTACTTCATCTCTTTTTAATTTTCTCTTCGTATATAGTTCTCATCGTATACAATTCTTTTCGGTAAAACTTAAATCCTCATTTGTTGAACCGTATTTTAATCATTACTATAAATTGACAAGCAAGTTCATTTTATAATAAATCTTTTTGATAAAGAGTAAACCAACTTGGGTTAAGATAAAGCAAAGGAAGAGTTTGGTTGGCATTTTGAATGAAAACTAGAAGCAAAAATGCAGTGGGCGTAGCTTATTTGTTTAACTGTATTTTAATAATTACTATAAATTGAAAAGCAAGTTCATTTAATAATAAATATTTCTTTTTGTTAAATTGTGGAAAATTGAAGTACCATGGTTTTAATTGGATATTTTCAAAATTGTTATCGTTAAAATGATAGAATAACCTATATTTTAACAAACATACCAATATGGAAATTTGTAATTGTTAATTTGATATAATATTGCTTTTAATGCAAAATATATATATAATAATAATTACATTTTATATAATTCTATAGTTGGAATATGTTTTAATAGCAAAAATTCTAAAAAGAAACTAAGTTTTAAAAAAAGTTTGATTTTGACATTGTGTTATTTTTTCTCAATTAAGTCACTAAGTTTTCAAGTTTTTTCAATTAATCCATTATGTTTTCAATTTTGACTCATGTGCCACGCCAGCATGCCATGTCAGCTGACAACCAGATCTTCATAAATATACCAATTTAATCTCTCTCTCTCTCTCTCTCTATATATATATATATATATATATATATATATATATATATATATATATATATATATATATATATATATATATATATATATATATATATATATATATATATATATATATATATACAAGAAGCAATTTTTTTCCACCACATTGATTTGAAACCCCTAACTTTTCAACTTATAACATAATATACTTAATATGTTATTACATTTAAGTTATTATATTAATGGTAGAGTCTTTAAATTATCAATAAAACATACTTAAATTGTTAATTTAAATATAATGTTAAATACCAACTATAAATAAAATATCAAGTAAACTTAAAAATAGTTAAAATGTAAAATGTTTTAAATATAAAACCTAAATCGTCTTATAGAATTAACAAAAAGGTTTTGAAAACTTAATTTATAATAACGAAAGTTTTCCAATTAAGTGATTCTAAAATCATAAAATCATAAATTATGTTACTTTATCTTATACGCAATGGTTGATACTTTAAATAATTATCATACGATCGAAATGAAAAAAGATAAAATAAGTGATTTCTAAATTAATTAATCATAACGCTGAAAACAACAATAAATCGATAACTATATTTAGTTTTATTCAAACGCAAGTCGCGAGTAGAAGCTATTGAATGATATGATTCTAATACGTTCAAAATATAATTTTATATATAAACTTAACATAATAATATACTATAAGTTTTCAATAACATATTTATTGGCAACATGTTTTTTCAAAATTCTTAGTACATAATTTTGTTCTGCGTAACGAGCGGACATTCGCCTACTATATTATAAAAGAGACATTTTTACTTCAACCACAATCATTTGAAACCTACAAAACTTGTCATTTTCCCTCTTAATTACACACTAAACTCATTTATAATTCTAATTTCAATGCTAATTCTATGTTTTTCAACAAAATATACTTTGTTTATTAGTTTAGTTTGGTTGTAAGCATTGTGTTTTTAATTTCTATCAATATATAGTTATCAATCTAATAAACTTAATTTGTCCATTCAAAACGAAAAACAAAAGATCAATTAAACTTGGAAAAGTTTGTTTAAATGCTACTCTTTTAATGATTACAAGAATTTAACATAATGTTTAATGAAAAATCTAAATTAAAATATCAAATTAAAAAAAATTGACCAAAATTATTTTTTTCTAACAATAAAAATTCTCAAAATATATTTAATGCAAACTCTTAAACTTTCATATATTTAATCACTACAACTCAAGAGTTTTATAACTTATAGTACTTAATTTGTACTTATGATACATATTGCTTAATAGATATATAAATAGTTCACATAACTAGACCATGTTGTTAGAGTTTAGAAAATAACATGAAGGAGATTATGACTTGAGAACACATAAAACTCTACATTGAGGGTGTATGTATTTGTATGGAACGAGAAAGAAGTACGCGATTTTGGAAAATGTCATATATTATAAGTCAATCTGTTTGTTAATAGTTTCTATTATTGTTTGTGTGATTTTTTAAGAGTTGCAATGAAGATTCTAAGTTGGGTTTATTTTATAAAAAACCTTATAGTTTTAGTTTTTTTCTGTTTAAACCTAAAACTTTATTTTTTTTTTCAAAAAAAACCTAAATTTTGGAGAAACTTTTTAACTTAGCCCTTTTTACCGGTTTTATAGGTTATATATATATATATATATATATATATATATATATATATATATATATATATTTTTTTTTTTTTTTCAGAAAAGACCCTAATTTCTTTTCTTTTTTCCAAAAAAAACCCTCAATTTACTTTTTCAGAAAATTTTTAATTTAGTCTCTTTACCCGGTCAGAGGTTTATCCACAAGTTAAACGATTTTTCAGTAATTTTTTCACAAATAAAATGATTTTCTTTGTTTTTGTAATTGACATAACTTTCATATACGATGTCCAAATTCTACAAACTTTATATCCCTGGAAAAGTCGTAAATAATACTACAATTTTGTTTTACTGACTTTTGTTTGAATATGTTCAGATCTTTCGCTACAGTCCCATAAACATGATCATAAACATATTTAGATGACTTTTTTGCGATTTTCAAATATTTACATTTTCTTCATTATAACTCCAATTGATCTGAAACTTTTTCCTCGATTGTTATTAATTCAAATAGTATAATTTTCGTAATGATGAATTTTTCCCAATTCCTCATATGTTTAGAGTTCATATAAAGATAAAAAAGAATCAACATAATTTGAGTTCATATAAAGAAACTATAAGACCAAACGAATTGGTCAACCCCCACACCGGGGGCTCTAACCTGGACTCAAAAACCGTTCAATTAATTTTTTTTTTACACTTTACCCCCAACGACAACCACCACACTACATCACTAGACGCTCGTATCAATATAGATTTGAACGAGGGGGAGGTGGAAGAGGACGAGTTTGAGTTTGCCGATTTCATCCATCCTGCGGCGAAACGAAAAATAAAAATGACTTCGTCTAGTGGGCCAGGTCGCAAAAAAGCGATGACGTAAAAAAGAGACCACGAGCGGATGACATTTGAAAAAACAAGCTTACGAAGACAAACAATGAGCCCGTCACGATCGAAAACGATCCCGCAAAGAAAAACAACGAATCCGCAAAGAAAAACAACGACTAAAAGACATAAATTTTTTGTCGTCGAATCCGGAGGAGGGTCTCGAGAGGGAAGGACTCGAGATGGTTTTAAAATACAAAGCCAATATCATAAAAAAATATCGGATTTAACTCACGGATAAACCTCTAACCGGATTTAAGGGATAAATTAAAAAGTTTTATGAAAAAGAAAATTGAAGGTTTTTTTCGGAAAAAAAATAAAGAAATTAGGGTCTTTTCTGAAGAAAAAAAATGTATATGTAACCTGTAAAACCAGGTAATTGGGCTAAATTATAAAATTTCTCCAAAATTTTGGTCTTTTTTGAAAAAAAATAAAATTTTAGGTTTAAACAGAAAAAAGTTGAAAATATAGGGTTTTTTATGAAATAAACCCTTCTAAGTTCAATGAAGGCATCAATGAAAAAAAATGTATATATAAAATATGAAGATGTTAAAAATATAGGTAAATATGAGCTTGTTTATTTTTTTATATTCTATGTGTATTGTTTATTGAGAAATACGAAATATAAGTTGAATTTACTTTTTATTTTGGTACAAAGATAAAAAAAATAGTTAGCATTATATTATATTAAGTTGATTTTTTAATATATTAAACTTCTTTATTATTCCACTTCTAATGTCAATTCTTTAATTTTTAACATAATATAATTCTTTATTAGTTTAGATATATCGTTTTAAGCAAAACGAATCATCATTTTAATGTCACAACTTTTGAATAATTGATATATTATAATGTCAATAACATAATCATTTTCAACAACGTATTTATTAAAATTTTAACTACGTAACTTTTAGTTGCGCAACGCGCGACGATTCGACTAGTTTATTATGAAACATGCAATCATATATTACGAATTGCATTCATAAATTGCAAAAAAACTTTCATATATTACAAAATAAATTAATTTTCTTCATATTATTTTACTGGCATTTTCTCGTGGGACCATTTAAAAAGCAATTTCATATTTCGTGATCAACACATTACAAATGGGTGTTCATTTTGTATGAAAAGAAAAAATGGTCGATTTAATAAATGACTCTACCAATATATGTCATTTTATGGTTATCTTTTTTGTTCTATAGCTAGCGTAGTGCTTAGATAATATGTAAAAAGAATGTCTATAAAGCAACATGTCCATGTCCATGTGTATAAAGCAACATATCCATGTGCAAATTGTGTTTGAGTAGATCCATTATTCACAAATTAGTTGATATCTGCTTGATTGCTATGAAGTCTCGAGAGGCGAAAAAAGATGTTTAGGAACAAGACGTGACAAAACAAGAACACGTAAACGAATAATAGAGGAACCACTAAATTATTCATGCTTAGACATTGACGTTTCATTTCATTGAATATGAGGATTATGAGAATACATGCTCCAAACCTACTTGTTACGTGTAGTTGGTTGATTCGGTTTCTATAAGTCCAACTAATATGTGACGTATCTTTTAGTTGACCGTGTTTTTTCAATGTTAAACGTTCATTAAAATAATTTAGAAGTTATTAAACTTGAATTTGATCTTTGCACATTGTTCTATATGATTAATCCAATAGATCAATAATAAACGGTTTCTTATTTAAATAATTCCTAAAGGGTCAATGGCATATCCAAAAAATAGTAAAAAATAAAATAAAAGTGGTGAGAATGTTTCAAAAGATGACTTTTCAACCGACCATTTTGGAGGGGAAATGATAACGATTGGCTGGACAAAATTGCCATTTTAATTTTTAAAGGAACTAAAAAAATAAAATAAGTAAATAACCCTTCAAAACATGCACAATCACGGTCACATGGAGTTTGAGACAATTAATTATTTGTTTATTTCCGATTTACTATATTTTTGTTAAAAAAATTAGGATGAAATTTGTACACAATAATTTTTATTGTGATATATTATAATATTCTAAAACATAAATAAATTATGGTGTATGAATAAAAATTATTGTATACAAATCATTTCAAAAGAATAAGTTATGTGACAATTTTGTATTGGGTTAGTTAACACTGAATTTTGCAAAACGAATTGTTTTGGTTGTTTAAAAACAATAATTTATAAATTTTATTTCGATGATTGAAAATTCGGTTTTTAGTTGATTCGATAAACAAGTTATAATTGCATCGGTTCAACAATTAGATTAATTCAGTTTTCAGAAATTTTTAACTTCACACACACACACACACACACCCACACACACACACACACATATATATATATATATATATATATATATATATATATATATATATATATATATATATATATATATATATATATATATATATATATATATATATATATATATATATATATATATATATATATATATATCAAAGATGGAAAATTTATAGTTCAAACATTAACAAAAAAAGCTTAACCACAACACGTATATTGATGTCTATAAGTTCAAGATCAATCCAAATATATTAAAAAGAAACATAAGCTACAACACCAAAAAATAATTTAAACATTAAACGACAATTGTTCAAACATTAAGAAAAAAAAAAGCTTAACCACAACACATATATTGATGTCTACAAGTTCAAGATCGATCCAAATATATTAAAAAGAAACATAAGCTACAACACCAAAAAATAATTTGAATGTTAAACGACAATTGTTCATAAGTTCACGGTGAATCCAAACATATCCCGATCAAACCAAATCATAGATATTGAGACATTGGAGTGTTATATGTAACAAGCTCACGATCATTTAACATACAAAATTCACTATTATCTTCATTCTTACCAACAAGAACATGGCCATTTTCTTTTTCTACAATATCAAATAAGAAATTTTAGTGTCATGTAAAGACTAATAAAAAACTAAAATTATAACACTGAATTAAAATATAAATTAGTAAAATATGTAGCTTTGCGTTTGAGAAGCTGGTTCTTGCTCTTCTTCATCAAGCATATTTTCTATATCATCATAATCAAGTTCTCATTTGGGCTTTTCTTCGACCACTCAAAAATTTGTATTATCAATACATGCATAGTCAATCAGAATATAAGACTATCGACATTGAGTCTACAAAAACATCTACCAAAAAGCATAACTTGTAAAAATAAAATTACATTGCTAATAGATAATTCTTTTATTAAAAAATATCATACTTATTTGAGTTGGATTTTGCTAATTGCCAGAATGTCAGCTTTTTAGCATTTTTTTTAATTTAATATAAAAAACCACAATGAGATTGTTAGATGGATACAATTCGGGTTTTTGTTAAATATGATACTAAAACAAATGAAATTAAGAACAAATGCACGTCCTTTACTAATATCAAGTATTTGATATATTTTTCAATCAAATTGAATTAAATAAAAGCTAATAAACCATAATGCAAATATTTGCTATTGATCGTCAACAAGTAAATACGAAATGTTGTGTTCCCATTTTATGTATTCTTGTACGATTTTGAAACTTAATGTTGTGTTCCCATTTTAAGTATTCGTGTTAACATATATTTTAATACAAAAGATTTGATTGTTGGCTAGATTTTATTATGTTACGGTTGCCATCAAGAAAAAAAATTACTCATCTTCATCATTGGAATATGCATTTGATAGACAGGGATAGGTTGTAAAAAAATTAGCATTCGTCAACGAAACATATCTTTAAAGGGATTTTTTTTATTACTCTACTCTACTTTATGAATACATCTTAGTTTATATTTTAACAATTTTTTATTGGTGTATTTAACATATTTAACATCTCTCTTATTGACGGTTTTTTTTTTCACAAAAGATACTTAACTATGATGGTTTTAATAGTATTTTCCCAAATTGTTTTCTTAGAAGCTCTAATTCTATTTTTGTATCTTCGCACCAGTGACCTACCGTGGTCGCATCTTAAGCCTCCAAATCTGAATCCATTGTTACATCTCGCACACCCATAGAGGTGCACAAACACCATTTTTTTAAATGAGTCCAGTTCGGTTTCGGTTAAAACCTAACCGGTTTTGACAGGGTTTTTTTGAAATGAATTTGAGTAAAAAACCGGGGTTTTTTTCGGTTTTTTAACCTGTTCGGTTCGGTTTTGCAGAAAAAAACCAAGGTAATAAACTGATTTTGTAATTTTTTTTAAATGTATATCAAACAACGGTTCGATTTTAGTTGAACCGGTTAATTAAAAACTGGTTTTGGTTTTTCTTTTTGGGTTTTTAAAAAACCGGTATATGTTTGTGCACATTTAGTACACTGTCTAAGCCCAAATAACATATAGTTCAAAAGGCCAAGTGAGAAGGCCAATTCAAGTTCATAGCCCGTTGCCCCGTCATCAAGCTTAACGGTTTGGTACTTATCAGTTGACTGAATTGTGAGAAAAATGATAAATATAATCAAATCTTTACAAGGCTTTTCATAAAATAGTCTAAAAAAAGTAGTTTTTATAAAACAAACATACGATTGGCAATCGTTCCAATAAAAATCGTTATTTGTTGCGAAACTAACTTTTTATATAGTCCTTAAAAGGAACTTAAAAAAAGTCAGATGAATATTTATCAACTCTTGCATCGATAAGTTACAATTTTGCAGTGCCAAATAGCAATTTGGTGATATCAAATAGCGGTTTGTTATTTCCATCAAATACAATTTCTCAATTCCAAATTGTTCAAAAACATAAAGAAACTATTTTGTAATGGGAATCTTCAAAAATCAATTTTGCAACATAAATTAGTTTCATAATACGAAAATGGAATGTTAGGTTGAGAGGCATTATCCAAAAAATATTTAATGTAAAACTGAGAAAAGCATTAAAGTTTGTCTTAAATAGGGGTATTATATTCGTAACAAATAGTTACTCGCACCTGGATAATTACAAAATTGATGTTATTATGTGAAAAATCAAACTTTTGGACTATTTTATAAAAAGCCGTTATATTTGTATTTTTCTGTTGTAGTATATACGGGACAAAATGGAACGGCTGAGATGATTGGATTGTTTCGGTTGATATATTTATGCCATTTTCTTTAATTCATCAATAACTAATATAAACATGTTTACAAAATATATTTTAAAAATAATTATTCTTTTTTTTTTTGGAACCAGCGAATAGATATGGTTTCACCTGAGGGTAATCAGCCCCGCAACCCAGGGCGGTTGGCGATTACCTAAGGCGCAAAGGCCTTTCCCCTCCACCTAATTCGCCTTCCAGTAAAATCCCCCACATGGGGTTAGTCGGAGACTCGGAGTCGAACTCCAGACCTTCCACCACAAGGGTTATATAACCCGGATGCATCCACCCAGCTAGGCTGGGCTTCACTTGGTAATTATTCTTTTTAAAATAGCAATCTTATGAGGTCCAATTGAATGTAATAAATGCAACCTTAAAATTATGACACTATCATTTTCTTGATCTCCCATAAAAATTTTGATAGTCGATTTAAAAATCCAACTTAGTGTTGTATATTTGTCCATTATTGTACACGTGAGTTAATAACACGACTAAGTTTGCTTCATCAAAGATTCCTTATTTATCTTTGTTAAATTGTTATTAGAATATATATGATAACATAAAATCGTACAATAATAGCTCATTTTAACTTTTTACTACGAGAAATCGCCGTCTAAAAAGCATATTCATGGACAAAAAGTTTCATATGTAACAAAAATGAAAATCCAACATAGAACAGAAATAATATTGAATACTAAACTTCTCTAAAGACAAAATTTAATAAAAGGAAAACCACATGTACAATACATAAATGATCCTCAACAAGTTTAAGAGGAACCCCCAACAAATGATGAATTAAATCGAATGGATTGAATTTGTTGTACCTTTTAACCTCTTCAACCCTTCACCACTTTGTTCAACGAAATCGGTCTCATTGTACTGTTATTTTCTCAAATATTTTTTAATAATTAGTTTTTTATTCAAACAACACTTAGTAACAAAAATAACAGAAACCAAAACCTAGTTGAAGAAATTACCTTGAGATCGGCACTTGATCTCTTTCCAAGATCAATTTGTACCGAGATGTTAGCCTCTGACAAATCCACACCCGACGTCTTTAACGCTTGTGTTAGAGCACTAGATATTCTTTTTTTTTTCAATAAAAATTCACAACATATTGTTAGTTGTCACTCCATAAAACTATCAAAATTAAAAATAAATAAATAAAAAGTAAAAATTGTAAAATGGTAAAGATTCTCACCCTTGAGAGTACATGGTTGAGATGCTAATTTTGCCACTCTCGATTATCAATTCTTCATCTTTCAACTTGTGATTTGTGCTTATGCTCTTTGTAAGTTTTGGTTCATCGGTTGGTCTTTTGTTCTACAAGAACAACAATGTGCTTTATTGACTTGTTTATTATAGGGATAATGTCATAAAAGCCTTTAAATTTGTTAGAAATGTTCGATTTTACTTGTTTTACACATTTTTGGTTCATTAAAGCTCTTAAGTTTGGTACAAATGTTCAGTTTTACCATTTTGACCTGCTATCAAATGTTTCCAGGTTACCATGAAATGCAATGATAAAAAAAACCCTTAAGTTTGAATTTTTTTTACATTTTTACCCTAAGTATTTTTTATATTTTACCTATTTATAAAACAACAAATATTTAGTACATGAAAATACGTATTTATACACGAAAAAAATATTTCATTAAACATCGTATTAACGTTTAAAAAAATTATAATCATGGTATACATTTTTTGCCGATTTATACGGGTTAAAAATGTAAAAAATATAATTACATTTTTATATAATAGTAAAAATCTAACTTTATTAAAACTGTTTTTTACGTTTTTTAGAAATATGTAGATATTTTTTTAGAAGTAGAAATTTTTATGTTATTTACAAGTATATATACGTTTTTTCGTAACACGCTTTTGACTGCTACATACATGTTGATATGCAAAAAATATATTTAAACTTCAAAAAAAAATTAGTAATACTTCTAAACATGTATTTATACTTCTAAAAAAAGAAAAATATATTTATACTTTAAAAAACATAAAAAAAACAATATTAAGAATGTTAGATTTCACCGTTATATAAAAACATAAATAGGTATAATATAAAAAATACTTAGGGTAAAAATGTAAAAAACAAATATAAACTTAAGGGTTTTTTTTTCACATTGTTTTGCATGGTAACCTGGAAACCTTTGATAGCAGGTAAAAAGGGTAAAACTGAACATTTATGTCAAACTTAAGGCGTTAATGAACCAAAAATACGTAAAAGGGTAAAACCGAACATTTCTGAAAAACTTAAGGACTTTTATGACATTATCCCTTTATTATAACATCTTTTTTATTTCTTATATTAAAACGAAGTTTAAATATATAAAATATGATAATATGAATTTACCACTGTGATCATCTTTGGAGTTTTGTTGTCCCATCCTTGGTATGGATCCTCATACTTGTGCACCTTCTCTTGTAGAAATTGAATGTATTCAATAACCTACAAATATATTATTGGCATTAATTAGAAAAAAACTAATTGGTTAAGACAAAATAATCACTGAAGCGGAAATGGTATTTCATAGTTTACCTCTAACAGAAATGATGCCTTATCTCTCTTTTGATCACCATGAGGAATGATTCCTCTCAACATTGAAAATCTGCAAAAAAAAAAAATTAAAAATTGTAAGACTTATAACCAATCTTGCTGATGATTACATAACAAAAATTTTGAATTCCAAATATGATAATTTGTTACAAGCAAGTATTACAAATAGTGTCAAATCAATTACCATTTACATCTTGAGGGTCATGATAAAGATGCTCATATCTAAAGTGATAATATTTATATGATACCATTTATAAATATTAACAGGCTTAATTACTAAAATGAATAAAATGCAAGGTGTCATAACATCAAATGACCAAATTTTGGTAAAGTATCATAAATATTTTGCGAAATAGACTTTGTAACTTGTGGAATTGTTTTATGGATAGTTACACAAAAATAATTATGAATTTTATAAAATAACTTACGTTTTTGCAAATATGATAACTTTTGCAAATCAAAATTCGTAATATAATAGGTTATTTATTTGGATGCTTAGGAAAGTAATTCATTTAAATTAGCGGAATTTTTCAAAATAAGATGATTTTCACAAATCAATTTTTGCAAAAAAAAAAATAAAAAAATGGCGAAATTTGTATAATAATAATATTTTTTGTGAATGGTTAGAAAGGTAATTTCAATAAAATATAATGGACTAATGGAGTTCCGCAGAATATGATGAATTCCGCAAATAAAGTTTCGCAAAAAATTGATGAAATTCGTTAATATCTGATTATTTTGCAAAATCTAATAAATTTCACAAAATAATAGGTTTTTGAATGGTTAGAACTTAGAACATTAATTCCGATGGATTAAAGGTATTGGCAAAACTAAGAGTGGAAATCGGTTCAGTTTTTTGTTTTTTCGAATCAGTTTTTTCGGTCTGAAATTTTTTTTTTGAGCCAAATCATAAACCGAACCAAACTGAAAACCGAATTTGAATTCGGTTTGAGACCAAGAAAACCAAATATTTTTTTAAATGTTATTTATTTATTATTTATAATTTAGTATATATAAAAAGTAATATATAAAGTATTTTTTTAATTAGATATTTAATAATATTCGATATTTGGTCGGAACTTCACGAGACCAAAAACCAAATTCAAAATTATCAAAAACCGAATTCAAATATGGTTTGGTGCAAAATCGGTTTCGATTTTGGATCGATTTGGTTTGCAGGTTTTCAGTTCCAAACCAAATAACTTCCACCCCTAGGCAAAACATCGTGGTTTTCGCAAATCAAATTTGGTAATAAATTGATGAGATTTGCAAAATAATATGATGAATTTTGCAAAATAATAACTTTCTTTTATCGTAAGAAAATAATATTAATAAAATTAACAGGATTTGGCAAAATATCACGAATCTTGCAAATCATATTTCGCTAAAAACCGATCAATTCCTGAAAAGTATCGTCGCAAAACAATAGGTTTTCTCACTGAAATGGTTGTGAAACATAATTGCGTAAAGAATTTTGCAATAGTCATTTTACAAAATAGTTACTTGTTTTATGATACTTTTCCTAAAGTTGGTTAGTCGTTAGAAAAACATGCCTGTCATTGATTTTACTTCTTCTACGTTGTTCTGTAGCAGAGTGCTTTGAACGTGGGCTATTGGGCTTTTGACGAGTGTTTCCGGTGTCAACTTTAACCGATGTCATCCATGGCATTCCAATTCCGGTTCCGATTCCGATTCCATTCTTCCCCGTCTTTCCCTTGTTTATCGTGAAACCACTCCCTGTGTAAGAACTGCAGTTTGAGTTTTCATCATTGTTATTGCTACTACTTGATTGTGCACCCGATATCACAATCCCTTCAGCCTTTGGTACCTTTTGGCTTTGAATTTGATCCATATACAATGATGATATCTGATTAATGCTGTAAGTCCCCATGCCCCCAGGTAGAATCTGCTCAATCTTATTTCCTTCTGTCCCAACTTGTTCTATTGGTTGCAAGAAATCGTGAGTCTGAAGGTAACCACCTGAATCAATAAAAAATAAAGTACATATAAAATAATTTTAAACTTTTGACAAGAAAAGCCCAATACAAGCGACATCAAGACATTTTGTGTCAGTGAGACTAAAATCCAAATGTTACTTATGGCCTACCAGAACCGTGTGAGTTGTGACTATGTCCCTGGACCCAGTATGGGGGTCACGGGTAGTGTACCACCTAACTCGTGGGTGTTTTCCTTTTCCTTGATGGATAATCAGATTTCATGTCATGACTTTAATTAAAAATATATATTGATAATGCTACCCGCAAATCAAATTCGCACAGGATGTGATATTTAGTTGTCTAATCTTGTTGGTGAGGTAAAACATACCAATCAAATTTAATTGATATGATATTTCGTTCACATCCATATACTATTGAGTCATCTTTATGATAAGGATTAAAGTAATTGCTTACTGTGACAAGAAATAAATCAGTTACCCGGAATGCTGGGGGTAGGATCTTGCTGGGAAGGTGAATAAAGTGAAAGAAAGTCATGCGTGGGCTTAGAACCTGCAAAATCAACGTCGCAAACCCAGACAAGCTAGTGTTACTTCTTCTCATAACAAACACACGCGCCGCTTCACGCGCAGCCACAAAAAACCTCTGAGAGATGGCAGATGTTAAATTATGGTACCTTGGGGTCCACGGGGTCGAGATTGAGAAAGCTCCATCTCCGCGCACTCAGGAAGATTTAGAGATTATGCTTCTCGGATTCAGATCAGTTTAATTATGGTAGTTTTAGTAATTGACCGGTACTTTGCTTGGATCACGGGAAACGAGAGGGAGACTTTACAGATTTATATTAGCTGGCCAGATCCGGTGGAAGCAGAGCAAGTAGATGACGCCACTGTGTTTGCGAATTGCGCCTTCTCCTCTATTCAACCTTTTAAGTACGCAATTCTGTTGGATGCAATAGATTCCACCAATTTAGATCGGAATTCAATAACGAAAAGGTAAAATCTCAGAGAAAGCCTCCCCGAATACATTCAAGTTCTTTCAGTTCTACAGTCTAGCAAAATTGTGAAACAACAGGATTGCTGAAATCAACTGATTATTAGTTAAGCTCACGTACAGTTAACACTAAAAACGTTAAATAAAAACAGATTACTAGACAACTTAGCTCTAAAATAATCGAGTACCCAACGCAGAATCTTATACAGAGTGATGAAAAACAGAAAGTACGGTGAAAATGGACAAAACGAAGAATCAAATACAGAAGTACAGATCGAGAGAGATGAAAACAACCAACAGGATCAAAAAATGCATACCTTTGATCTGAATGTCGAAATTTTCCGCGGAATTCTGCTTCTACATGAAATTCAACAATAGGACTTCAATTCTCAGGTGAATCAAGTCCTACCATGGATTGCAATACTTGAATCTGTTGCTGTTCTTGAATTGTCTTCGTGCTAATGTAGTAGAGAGTTGTGGTGATGAAGATTTAATCAAAAGAACCTGTGATGAAAGATAGATCCTCTCTCTCTCCGCGCTTTTGATGAAGTGAATGAGGAGATGGTTCTCATACGGTCTCCGTTTCGTCTTTTATAACGGAGTCATAAGTCATAACCCCGTTTACTCTGCCCGCGTCAACTCTTTCTTTTATATGTCAATCGAGTAAAATTTATATTCATAACACATAATAGTCATTAATCATGTTTAATATTTTTATTAGAATTAGTGTTTCATATTAATTATTTTAGGTTTTTTATTTTTTTCTTGATTTACATTTTATTATTGTTTCCTAATATTTCATCATTAATATGAAATATTAGTTTCAATAAGAATATTCAACATAATTAATGACTTTTACGTGTGCTTTTAGGACACATATTAGAAAATCTCATATTTAATACACCTCTTTGTTTCACACAATAAAATTATATTAAAAACCTAAATATATATATATATATATATATATATATATATATATATATATATATATATTAAAATCATTATTTTAGATACAGTAACTATAAAATAATAATTTTTATAATAAACTAATATATAAAATCATAATTATTTTAAGTAATTTTACACAATAAACATATGTTATAACCATATTATTAAGTGGTCCCTACTTGTGGTTTGCGTGTAAATAAAATCAATATAGTTTTCGATTTAATATTATTTTTTATTTTATGTTTAATTAGTTTAGAGTTTATTTATTTCACTAATTTTTAATTTCTATCATGGAAATTACTTAAAATAGTAACTATTATTTGTAATGTAACATAATATAAATTATAACTTTATGTTATATTTTAACTATTTTAGCACGTAATACTTAGGGTTTTGAAAGAAATCGGCCGTATATCGAGGGGTGGGAGGAGAGTGACGAAAATTAGGGTTTTGGCAGCACTTACAACTCAGATCTAGGGTTGTATTTATAGTGCTCATCATCCTTATCCCCTCCTTTGTGGATATTTCACTTTAGTCCTTTATCCTTATTAAGTTTCTAATTAATATACATTTACTTTGGTATATTAATAAACTTAACCATTAAGTTTCTAATTAATATACCTTTACTTTGGTATATTAATAAACTTAACCCCTCAAGTTTATTTTCGATCTCTTTTAGCTAAATCGTCTCTTGCGTGTAACCCAAAAGGACCCTACTATTTATAATAATATTACCAACTTGTTATAACGATGGGCATATAACCAACAATTTTATCTCGTTCTCAATCTCGACTATAGCAGGTGGAGGTAAATTTATCTCAATTTCTGGAATCAAATTGATTTTTGGAATCTCCTTCACCTAAGTCGATCAATCCAGGCAAAAGAGATACAACCAAAATCGATTTCTGGAATCAATTCGAAGTTACCACAAGTACAGATGATAGAAATCCTTTTGATAACGAGAGTCGATGCGATATGGCCAGATTTTTTCAATAGGATCGAATATATGATGAATTGGAACCGATACACGATAATATGGGATTATATATCAGGTTCCATGATTTACTCTGTTGATTGGAAGCGTATGGATGATCTAGTCGTGTTCTTCGATGGTTTAATCGTAAGATTATTAATGATTTCCTAAATTAAAGGGATAATTAATCGTATTTAATATTAGTTACACAATATGGATTACCGAAATTACCCTTCCAGCTTTATGATTGGATTAAAATTAATTGTATTTAGAAGGAATAATCATACACATTGATTTAATGATTCAATGGCTTAAAATAGGGTTCTATGGATAAAAAGGGGTTATATGTTGATTATATATATATATATATATATATATATATATATATATATATATATATATATATATATATATATATATATATATATATATATATATATATATATATATATATATATATATATATATATATATATATATATATATATATATATATATATAAGGTTATCTTTAACTATTAATGACTAATAAATTTAAATACACATCTCTTATGATCATACCATTTAAATGGAATCTATCTGTAGGTTGTGCGTGAATTTGAAATTTTGATTTAGGTTTATATTTAACTTTTTATTTTATAATTTATTATTTTTAAAAATTAAAGAAACTACCTAATTTGAAAAAATTTCATTTTTATAAAAAATAGTTTTTATCAACTTTATTTTTGTTAATTTGATATTTTGATTTAAGTTTTATATTTAATATTATATTTGACCTTTTTAATTATTTTAAAAATATAATATTTGAACATATTTTTCTAAGTTTATTTAGTATTTTGATTTATGTTTTGAATTTCACATCACAATTAAATTAACTAATTAAGTACATTAGATTAATTAATCATAAAGCAATAATTTTAAATGAACAAATTAAGTATATTTAATTTATGTTTTGAACTTAACACCATATTTTAATTAACAGACTAAGTATCTTATCTTGGAAATAAAGATTTAATATTCAAATAATAATAATAATAATAAAGGATTTAATGTATTAACTAAAAAGGATGTTGAAAAGTCGAGGTTTTCAAATGAATATTATAAAAGTCAAATATCTTCAAATATATTCTATTATTGTTTATATTTATTATATAAATATTATATATTTAATATGATCAATGAAGCCTTAAATGTGTTAGAACATCTTTAATATTTAACTTTTCAAAAACTTTTTACTTTTGCTATGTCATATTTTCCATCAACCTTTATAATCAAAAAGTTTTTGTTATAAACTCAATCCGATTAACATTTAAAAAGTATTTTCCTAAAAATTAAATAATTTATATTTATCTTTCTTATATGTTACATAAACTATCATCATATAACTTTTATAATTTTTAAGTATACATCTATTTCGAAAGATAAGGTAAGTTGAAATAACACTTTAATAAATAAAAAATTAAATAGTATGTCACAGTATATATATTAGTTTAAAACTTTTGAAAATTACATTTTTATGATATAAATTTATATAAAATATATTTATATATACTTTAAATATTTAATTAAATAAATTAACTAATCAAAAATTAAAAAAAAAATATCCAAAGATAGGGTGTAAATTTTTTTTTATGAAATATAAGGGCCAAAATGGATAATAAAACTTATAAGATTATTAAAATGTTAGAGAATAGTAAGTGGTTAGAGTGACCTATTGAAAAAACTTAACACTCCAATGGTAAAAAAAAGAAATTCAAAAGCTTTTCCATATAGTAAAAAGATTGTGTAAAAGCTACCATTGGGTATGCTCTAAGAACTTAATAATGAATATGGGGCAGCATGAAAGAAAGAAAGATGATTTAAGATGTCAATTTGCAAAGAAAACATAAGTACGTTGTCTAAATGTAAATGTGGCAAAGTGTATGGTTTATGCAAAGGATTCTATATGTATTGTGTGAAAATAATAGCTGATATACCAATCACATCTTTGACAATTCCAAGGATTGTGTGTGGTACACTTTCCAAAATTTGTGATTTCGGCCTCATTACCAAGGGTATCATGATTCATGAAACTATATTTGGGATAATCCAATGAACAATAATATATATTTCTACAACCTCTTGAGATCTCACTACATCAATGTTTTAGGATGATTATCAATACTGAAACAATAAGGCTACTGATATTAAACCTCATATCAAGAACCCTCAACCAGATATATCTAGTAACCAGGACCAAAAGATTTAGCCTTTCTTTCTCTTTTATCTTTTTAGAAGCTTAACTAACTCATTTAAATTAGGCACAACTTCTTTTTTCTTATTGGTTACACTAGAATTGGGAACTATAGCCTTTAGTCTATGTATAAATGCAAATTGAGTTTCATCAAATATTACATCTCATGATTTTGTAACATTGTTAACTGAAACATAATCATTAGGTTTTATGAGAAAGAATCTCTGATATTTGGAATGCTCATCTTATCCAATAAAGGCATAATAGAAGCATGTGTAATCATATATAAATGTGATACAATATCTTTTTTACCAAAGGATGGAGTTGCATGCAACTCACATAAATCATCATGTATTAGTTCAAGCATAATATAATTTTGTTACTCATTAGGAAAAGATTGTTTAGTTAGCTTAGTTAACAACATGTTTTACACTTCTCTAAATTTATGTCAAAATCTGGAATTAAACCATTTTTAGACATTTCAAGCATGCTTTTGTAATGAACATGTCCTCAGCTTATATTCTAAAGAAAAAATAAGCAATTTTGGAACAAGTCATACAGATAGAATCCAGAATACTTTTATTTAAGTTTAACATAAACATTCAATTGTAATAGTATCTAAATCCAAAAAGTGGACCACATTTCAATTATAGACTTGTTTATAACCACATTTAATTAATACACCATTAGAAACTAAGTTCTTTTTAATACGGTGAATATATGTTACATTCTCGAGGTTAAGAGACTTTCCATAACTAAATTCTAGTAAAACAGAACAATGACCAACAACTGGAGCACTTATATGGTCTCCTATATAAGCCATCGAACGATCTTCTACGAATTCATAAGTACTAACCCAAAGAATATCTTTACGCACATGACTCGTCATCTTGTGAGTCAATCCACCATTTATTATTATTATCATGTGCATAAAAAAGCATAGGTACTAGTGATACATAAAAATAAAACAGAAATTGGACCAAAATTAAGATCCTGACCTTGTTTTTGGTTTTTGGACCCTGATCTTATGATCCTTACCCAGAAGTACTTGTTCCATTCTTTTGTTTTGCAACAAAATAATCATGTTTCAAGTGACTCGATTTATTACATTTCCATCATACTAGTTTTGGTTTATTATTGGATCTCTTTTGGTTATCAACTCTCTTACATTTCTTACTTTTTTTTTTTTGATTTTTCCCATCTTTCACCATGTTAACATATAATGGACCAGGAACTTCCTTGTCTTTTCCTTTGCTATTTACCTTAACTTTTTAGGATTCCTGAATACGTAAATGTAACGCCCCAAATTTTTCAAACCAATTATATTACATAAAAGCATATTTTACAAAATACGTTCCATCAAAAAACCATTGTATTCATTTTCAAATACAGCAAGGGGGTTACAAATTCAAATATCACACAACCATAAGTTTAAGGGAAAGGATTTAACCAATACCAATACATGGTAGCTGTACCAGCTCCACTCTTTTTCACTCGAGGAATTATTTTACATCTTCATATTATCTTATATCTTCATACCTGAGCCTAGAATACATGGCATAAAAATAGAATACGTAAGACAAAATGTCTCGTGAGTTACATGAGTTTTAGACTTAAACTTTAGATTTCTTTCCCAAACTTTTGTAAAATTTCATAACGTAGACCATTGTCAAAACAACATAGTATAAACATACTGTACCTTTTTACTTCTCAAAATCATCTTATGTTAAACTTTGCAAAAATACTATCTTTTATACTTTCTTTGACTGGTTTTATAAACTTGCTGGAATTTTTATACTTAGGGCATTAATCACTATGAGTGATACCCTAAGTCTCTACAGCTAGAAAGAACGGATCAATACTAACAGTAGAAGTGCTGAGGCAGTCTACTTCGTGAAGGGGATTGTCCCCAGTAGACTCCTTACCTAACCCGGGTAGGTTGGAACATAGGTCCCTTACTAACAATGCTAGCTACAATACCAGTCAAACATAAAAATATTCTTCTGAAACTAAAACATTACTTGTACAAGAAATGGTTAAATACCAAGCTTTTGACTCAAACATATCTCTATTATAATTTAGGCTATCGCCAAGAATCATACTTTCAAAGATAGTGGTTAACTTTCTATTTAAACTAGAAAGTGTACCATTTTTGCAAATATTTTTCATATATAAAAATAATATATGAAATCTGAAAAAAATACTTACTTACTTGCCATGTATCCCAAAATGGGTAAAAATGCTACATGTACTCACCTTATGACTTTTTGAAAATCGTTTAGATGTCCCTTGGTTCTTTTCCCTTCCGGTGTCCGATTATTTGACTTGCACCTATATATAGTATATGATACATTAATTACATTTTCATTGACTCTATAACATGTTAGAGTCTTTTTGATATTATTATGGGTCGTAGTAAGTATATAGCTTTAAATGACTAACTTTAATTAAATCGTATATTGTACATATTGTACCCTAGTACTCTCGAGGGGTCGTATTTTAATTCCGACAACTTCCCATGAAATCTTATGCCATTTTAGACTTGTGTTTCAAATTTGAAGTTTATCGGACAAATCTAGCTAAAATCTAAAAATCAAGTTTGGACAATTACTTGATTTTTAGCCACTGCTTGCTACAGTGATTTTCCGCGAGGTCGGATTATTGATTTAACAATTTTCCATATGTTTTCATACCATTTTAAGGCTATGGTATGAGTTACGGGTCGATCGGACAAGTCTAGCATCGAGTTCCAAACTTAAAAAATGGACAGGAGGTATTTCCAAGGGAGCACGACTCGTGCTCTTTTCCTTCTATGGGAAGCACGACTCGTGCTTTCCTGGGCTCCTTTTTCCTTGGCTGATTTTTGTGCTGCAGGTCCTTTAGTCCGAGGGTTAAGTCCTTAATACGTAACTTAATCATTTTAAGGTCATTTTTAGGCCTTAAATAACAGTTTACTTTAAGTTTTAAACCATGGAATCATCAATTCCATTCCTTGGCTTAAAACATTCCCGTATTGCCCTTTTTAGCACCAAAAACTCATTTGATGAATTTTTAAGGATGGAATTGATTTCCACTTCATTCAGAACCTATATGACTTAACAAAATCATAGAAACAAATTTCAGCCCCATTAACCCATTTCTAGGGTTCTTGAGCTCAAACCCACTTCTATGGATTTAACCACAATTTGTGGTTAGAAATTACTTCTTTGTGTTGTTTTGAGCTAGATAAGGTGTATAAATCCATTGATTTATCCTCATCCTCAAAATCAGAGGTTGGATTTACGGATCATCCAACCACAACTTGAAGAACTAAGCCAAAACTTGTAGAATTCTTACCTTTGGAGCTTGGAATTACTTATTCCAAGTGTTGTTTTCTCTAATTCCTTGCTTCAATCTTCCAAGCTTCCCAAGAATCGGTTCTTCAAGTTTGTTCCCGTAGTCTCTAGAGTGCTCCAGGAGTTATTTCTGATTTTATGATAATTATGAGATATTTTTCTCATTTTATATTTGTCTATTTTCAGTTTTGGTCCCTCTAGTTAACTTCCTTGAACTTTGGCCACCAAAACCATTATTTTTCCATAGAACCAAATCTTTTACATTTTTAGTCCTAAACTATAATAATTTTTTTTTTATAATAATTTCTACATGTGGTCAAATGACCAATTTACCCTTTTCATGGCAAAAGGACTAAATTACCCTCACAACCATAATTTCTCATAAATTTTACATATAACATTTAAATAACACACATTATATGTTACATATTTATATATTACAAATTTTTGGTCGTTTCAACTACCTCCCCCTAATTAGGATTCCGTCCTCGGAATCGCTTCATAATCTGTAAAATTAGGGTATCTTTTCTTCATGCTTTCCAATGTTTCCCAAGTCAAGTCTGTGCCCAACGAATGCTTCCATTTGACCAACACTAGGTCAATTTCTCTATTCCTTAACTTCTTGGTCTTCACTTCTAACATTGCTTCAGGTTCTTCCACTAGTCTGTTGGGTGTTTCCACCCTTATTTCTTGAAGAGGAATAGTTAACTCCTTCTTTCCAAAGTATTTCTTGAGATAGCATACATGAAAAGTATCATGTATTCCTCTAAGTTCTGGGGGTAGCTCTAGTTTAAACGCTTGTAATCCAATTCTTTTCAGAATCTTGAAGGGTCTAATATATCTTGGACTCAACTTCCCTCTTTTGCCAAATCTTATTACTCCCTTCCATGGTGATACTTTTATCATCACCAAATCACCTTCTTTTAGATCATAGGGTCTCTTCTTCAAATTCGAATAGCTTCTTTGGCGATCTTGCGCGGCTTTCATATTGGTTTGTATCACACCAATCTTTTCATTCGTCATTCTTACAATTTCTGGCCCCGTGAGTTTTGCTTCACCGGCTTCTAACCAACATACTGGGGTTCTACACTTCCTACCATATAGGGCTTCAAATGGCGGCATCTTGATGCTTGAGTGGTAACTGTTGTTATACGAGAATTCTACTAATGGTAGGTGCTCATCCCAACTACCTCCAAAGTCAATGGCACATGATCTCAACATGTCTTCCAAAGTCTGAATAGTACGTTCGCTTTGCCCATCTGTTTGAGGATGATAGGCTGTACTCATCTTGATTTGAGTTCCCATCTTTTCTTGTAGAGCATCCCAAAAGTTAGACGTGAATCGAGGATCTCTATCTGAGACAATGGACAGAGGTGCTCCATGAAGTCTGATCACTTCATCGTTGTACAACTGAGCTAATTCTCCAAGTGAGGCAGTTTCTTTCATTGCGAGGAATAGGGCACTTTTGGTCAATCTGTCAACAATGACCCATATACTATCGTGTCCTCTTCGTGTTCTTGGCAGCCCCATGACAAAATCCATGGTCAGTTCTTCCCATTTCCCTGCTGGTATCTGCAATGACTGTGCAGTACCATACGGCACCTGATGTTCTGCTTTTACTTGTGCACAAGTATCACAGTTGGATATGTACTTTGCTATTCTCTTTTTCATTCCTGGCCACCAATAATGCTGCTTCAAATCTTGATATGTTTTTGTACTTCCAGGATGTATAGAATACTTGGATTTGTGAGAATCATCCAAGATTATCTTTCTGGTTGCCCCATATTTAGGAACCCAAATACGTCCCTTGAAAGTACGCAACCCTTGAGTATTTACTTCAAACACCACCTTTTTCCAAATCTTTTCTTTCTTTATGTTCTCTTCAGTTAAAGCATCGTCTTGAGCTTCTTTAATCTTTTGAATTAAAGTTGAGACCACTTCAATTCGCATGGATCTTCCTTTAATAACTTTTTCACGAACTTTTCGGCTTAAAGCATCGGCTACTACATTAGCTTTTCCTTCGTGATAAATTATTTCACAATCATAATCGTTCACCAACTCAATCCATCGTGTCTGTCTTAGATTTAATTCTTTTTGAGTAAAAATATATTGCAGACTTTTATGATCTGTATATATCTTGCATTTCGTCCCATATAGATAGTGTCTCCAAATCTTTAATGCAAATACAATTGCAGCCAATTCCAGATCATGAGTAGTATAACGCGTCTCTGCATCTTTTAACTGTCTAGAAGCATAGGCAATAACTTTGCCCCGTTGCATAAGAACACATCCGAGACCTCTATTAGATGCATCGCTGAATACTACAAATTCTTTTGTGCCTTCTGGTAAAGAGAGTACTGGAGCTTCACATAACTTCTTCTTTAATATTTCAAAGGCTTCTTGTTGTTTTTCTCCCCAAACAAACTTCACTTCTTTCCGAGTGAGCTGAGTTAGTGGCATTGCTATTTTGGAAAAATCTTGGATAAATCGTCGGTAATAACCGGCTAACCCAAGAAAACTTCTAACTTCTGTAGGTGTCTTCGGTGGTTCCCACTTCATTACCGCTTCTATTTTTGCCGGATCCACCTTAATACCTTCGGCTGAAACAACATGACCCAGAAACTGCACTTCCCGTAACCAAAAGTCACACTTTGACAACTTCGCATATAATTGTTCATTCTTCAAGGTACGCAATACTTCACGTATGTGCACTTCATGCTCCGCTTCACTTTTCGAATAGACTAGAATATCGTCAATGAAAACGATAACAAATCTGTCCAGGAAAGGTTTACAGACCCTATTCATAAGGTCCATAAACACGGCTGGGCATTAGTGAGACCAAATGGCATCACTAAAAATTCATAGTGACCATATCGAGTTCGGAATGCAGTCTTGCATACATCTTCATCCTTCACCCGTACTTGATGATATCCGGAGCGAAGATCAATTTTTGAGAAATAACTAGCTCCCTGCAACTGGTCGAACAAATCATCAATTCTTGGCAAAGGATATCGATTCTTGATTGTCACTTTATTGAGCTCACGATAGTCTATACACATGCGCATAGTACCGTCCTTCTTTTTGACAAATAAAACTGGAGCTCCCCATGGAGAAGAGCTGGGACGTATAAACCCCTTGTCAAGAAGTTCTTGCAACTGAGACATAAGTTCTCTCATCTCTGTAGGAGCAAGACGGTACGGCGCACGGGCGATGGGACTTGCTCCTGGAACGAGGTCAATACGAAATTCGACTTGCCTAATGGGTGGTAACCCAGGTAAGTCATCAGGAAAAACTTCAGGGAATTCATTAACTACTTTTATGTCCTCCATCTTCTGCTTCTCTTTCTTCCCATTCATCACATAAGCAATGAATGTTTCACACCCTTTTTGGATGCATTTACGGGCCTTAATAGCAGTGATGAGACTCTGCATATTCTTCCGTCGTTCCCCATATATATAAACTTTACTACTATCAGGAAATTTGATCGACACCATTCGTTTCCCGCAAAGGATTTTAGCATTATGAGTTCCAAGCCAATCCATCCCAATAACAATATCGAATCCTTTAATCCCGATAGGTAGCAGATCAGCCTTTAAAATTCGCCCATTAATCTCCACCGGACATTTCTCATACACATAATGTACCGTAACTAGCTCTCCGTTCGCGACTTCTATTACACAGGTATCATCTAATGGTTTCATCGGTATGTTTAGACGCTTACTAAAATCATGAGACACAAAAGAGAAATGTGCCCCAGAATCAAAAAGAACATAAGCAGGTTGTGAGTTTACAATAAGTGTACCTGCCACCACATCCTGATCTTCTTTGGCCTCTTCAAGAGTCATCTGAAATGCTCTCCCTTTCGTCTTTGCCGGTTCCGTCTTCTTATTACTTGCAGTGGAAATTAATGTTTCATTCTTCTTCTTAGGACAATTGGTGCTGTAATGACCCTTTTCATGGCAATTGTAACATTCCACTTCAGTAATATCTTTCACTTTGCAATCTTTAGCTTGGTGGCCCGGAAGACCACATTTATAACATCCACTAGTACCCTTCTTGCATTCACCGCTGTGTCTCTTACCACATTTCTTACATTCTTTAACTTCACCTTGCTTAGAAAACCCTGATGAAAACCGACCCTTCTTGTTTGCTCCAGAGATTCCTGAAGACTTTCGCTTCTCCCTAAAAGCTTGCCTCTCTTTGGCCTTTTTCTCCAACATACTCTCAACTCTAGCCGCAGATTCAATGGCTTCATCAAGAGTAGTGGCTTTGCTAACTTCCAAAGAATAATCCCCTGGCAACCCATTAACATATCGATTTATCCTTCCAGCCTCGGTCGGTAACGTATCTTCCAGAAATGGCAGCATCTCACAGAACTTTTTAGTGTACTCATCAACCGTCTGTTTTTCCTTTGCAAGAGCAAAGAATTCATTAACCAAGTTCTCTCGATGCCTAGCTGAACAGAACTTGCTTTTCAATCGTTGAACGAACTCGTCCCAAGACAACGCATCCACAAAATCACTCCCCTTGGTTCGGCGGAGAGTGTTCCACCAAGTAAGAGCTTCAGCCTTTAACATCTGAGAAGCAAACCCTACTTTCATATCCTCTTCGCAGCGGCAGATGCAAAGAACTTGTTCCATTTCAGTCAACCACCGTATTGTTATTCGCGGATCCATTTCCCCGTTGAACTCCTTTGGCCGACAGGACATAAAGTCCTTAAAAGTGCAGACTCCTTTAGTCTTAAACTGAGGCTGTGATTTGGAAGAAGAATCTCCCTGAGAAGAAGCCTGTCTTGGATTAGTGCCTTCAGGAGCCACACTCTTCTCGCTATCTTCAGGTTGTGACTTAGATCTTTCACCCAATCGCTCATCCAGAAGACGAGTCATTTCTTGTCTGTTTTGCACTTGTGAGTCATGCAATAATTTCTGAATTGCATCCAAAGTCAGTGGAGGTGGATTAGCCTCACCCCTAGAATTGCCATCATCAACGGCTTGGGGGGTCGGGGAGGCATAGGAGGCCTTGCATTAGGATTCGGGTTTTCCGCATACGATCCTTGGCCACTTCTAGTTCGCATTTTGCTATAAAATTTCAAGTACTTTAGTATTTCATAATATATCATAATATTAGTGTACTACTGTTCTACCAGTTTCCCAGTATTCCCTTGCGAATACACTAGGCCCAATACGCGTCCTGTGATTATGGTAATACGGGCCCATATTACCATAATCACCTACACATGTTGTTCCCAATGTTTCCGCTCGGTTCCACTGTTCACGAGTATCAATTAGCTACTTTTTACTCATAAATATACTCATATAATTCCATTAGCAAATAATGTCTTAATTCATTAAGACATGACAAATCAAGCAACTAATTTTAACTGACTATATTACTAGTCTAAGCCTAGGAGTGGAATGATCCAATCCTAATTCACTTAAACGGATCAATACTAACAGTAGAAGTGCTGAGGCAGTCTACTTCGTGAAGGGGATTGTCCCCAGTAGACTCCTTACCTAACCCGGGTAGGTTGGAACATAGGTCCCTTACTAACAATGCTAGCTACAATACCAGTCAAACATAAAAATATTCTTCTGAAACTAAAACATTACTTGTACAAGAAATGGTTAAATACCAAGCTTTTGACTCAAACATATCTCTATTATAATTTAGGCTATCGCCAAGAATCATACTTTCAAAGATAGTGGTTAACTTTCTATTTAAACTAGAAAGTGTACCATTTTTGCAAATATTTTTCATATATAAAAATAATATATGAAATCTGAAAAAAATACTTACTTACTTGCCATGTATCCCAAAATGGGTAAAAATGCTACATGTACTCACCTTATGACTTTTTGAAAATCGTTTAGATGTCCCTTGGTTCTTTTCCCTTCCGGTGTCCGATTATTTGACTTGCACCTATATATAGTATATGATACATTAATTACATTTTCATTGACTCTATAACATGTTAGAGTCTTTTTGATATTATTATGGGTCGTAGTAAGTATATAGCTTTAAATGACTAACTTTAATTAAATCGTATATTGTACATATTGTACCCTAGTACTCTCGAGGGGTCGTATTTTAATTCCGACAACTTCCCATGAAATCTTATGCCATTTTAGACTTGTGTTTCAAATTTGAAGTTTATCGGACAAATCTAGCTAAAATCTAAAAATCAAGTTTGGACAATTACTTGATTTTTAGCCACTGCTTGCTACAGTGATTTTCCGCGAGGTCGGATTATTGATTTAACAATTTTCCATATGTTTTCATACCATTTTAAGGCTATGGTATGAGTTACGGGTCGATCGGACAAGTCTAGCATCGAGTTCAAAACTTAAAAAATGGACAGGAGGTATTTCCAGGGGAGCACGACTCGTGCTCTTTTCCTTATATGGGCAGCACGACTCGTGCTTTCCTGGGCTCCTTTTTCCTTGGCTGATTTTTGTGCTGCAGGTCCTTTAGTCCGAGGGTTAAGTCCTTAATACGTAACTTAATCATTTTAAGGTCATTTTTAGGCCTTAAGTAACAGTTTACTTTAAGTTTTAAACCATGGAATCATCAATTCCATTCCTTGGCTTAAAACATTCCCGTATTGCCCTTTTTAGCACCAAAAACTCATTTGATGAATTTTTAAGGATGGAATTGATTTCCACTTCATTCAGAACCTATATGACTTAACAAAATCATAGAAACAAATTTCAGCCCCATTAACCCATTTCTAGGGTTCTTGAGCTCAAACCCACTTCTATGGATTTAACCACAATTTGTGGTTAGAAATTACTTCTTTGTGTTGTTTTGAGCTAGATAAGGTGTATAAATCCATTGATTTATCCTCATCCTCAAAATCAGAGGTTGGATTTACGGATCATCCAACCACAACTTGAAGAACTAAGCCAAAACTTGTAGAATTCTTACCTTTGGAGCTTGGAATTACTTATTCCAAGTGTTGTTTTCTCTAATTCCTTGCTTCAATCTTCCAAGCTTCCCAAGAATCGGTTCTTCAAGTTTGTTCCCGTAGTCTCTAGAGTGCTCCAGGAGTTATTTCTGATTTTATGATAATTATGAGATATTTTTCTCATTTTATATTTTTCTATTTTCAGTTTTGGTCCCTCTAGTTAACTTCCTTGAACTTTGGTCACCAAAACCATTATTTTTCCATAGAACCAAATCTTTTACATTTTTAGTCCTAAACTATAATAAGTTTTTTTTTTTTATAATAATTTCTACATGTGGTCAAATGACCAATTTACCCTTTTCATGGCAAAAGGACTAAATTACCCTCACAACCATAATTTCTCATAAATTTTACATATAACATTTAAATAACACACATTATATGTTACATATTTATATATTACAAATTTTTGGTCGTTTCAGTAAATGGCCACCAAGTTATATAAATGACAACTCTTTCTTTTTGTGCTTTAGCATGTGTTTAAACTCCTTCCATGAGGGAGGGGGTAACTTTTCTATAAGACTTGACACAAGAATATATATATATATCCATCTACATATTATGTTGCTTGAATTGTCCAAGTATACAAAGGAGTTCATTGTATTGCTCAATCAAGGGTCTAGAGTCCACCATCTTGTAATTGTTGAAATTACTTCAAGGACCTTCTTATTTGAAGCGTTTTTAGCTATATATTTGGACTCTATGACATCTTATAGATCCTTTGGAGATTCATAATTTTGATAAATGTCAAAGAAGGAGTTAACCATATTGTTCAACATGTAACCAAGACAGATGTAGTTGTCATTTTCCCATTTGCTTTGGTGTCTTGTAGTTTTAGAGTTTCATTTTCCTAGAATTCTGGTGCAGGGGTACTTATAGCAAAAACATCCTTCATAGCAGCAAGGAGAATATGCATATTTTTCTGTCAACGACGAAAGTTATTTCCTTCAAACTTCTCAATTTACCAAATTTGGAACTTATTTCTCTGACCAATTCTGCAGCCATTGATATTCCTTGAAAGAAGGTAAAAAATTTGAATGTTAGAAAATTATGACAGAATATAAATAACAACTTGGATCATTTTAGGATCATGTATGAAACACTTTCCAAAATTAGTGATTCCGAGCCTATCGTCTATGTATCGTGAAACCAGATTTAGGATAATCCAAGAAACAATAATTTAAATTTCATGCGTAATCCAAGAATCAAAACACATATTACCTTGCCTTTTTAATGTTTTAGAGACAAATCTTGCAAATAAAAAGTAATATCTAAAACAAGTGTTTTGCAACAAAACTGACAAGTATGTATAAACGATGATTACTTTCGGTTAAAGAAATGGACGGAAATTTGTTGGTACAAATTTTGTTTCTTGTTCTCGTTCTCCCAATTTTGGTTTTATATGTGGGTACAAAAAAAAAGTGTTCTGCCTTTTCTTAATGACCATTGCGACAGAGAATATCTTCACAACGACGAAGCATACTGTAACTGTTTTCTCAACAACAATGATTTTTCATAAAGTATTTACTACTTAGCGATGGAATGTCATTGCAATAATTGTTGCTAAAATCTTGAAATGTTTGTCATTAAAGACATCAATGAGATTTGCTTTGCATGGATATATTTCGTTGTAGATATGTCGCTAAAAGCCTACAGTTTTGGTCGCTGCTAATCAATTTTAAATTTTTAATAACTACAATTTACGTAGTTGTAAAATGTAAACTCACTTTGCTCAATCTATACAACATAACCTTTCAAATTTGAACATGAACCCGCTGATTCAAAACAACATTGGAAAATACATACCCAATTACCTATATTATCCCATTCGTATTCAAACTTCATAAAGGTAACATCAATTTGAAAACAATTTATTCAAACTGATACAAAAGGACATCACATTAGGGGTATGTTTGGCAGTATCTTTTCTGTAAACGTTGAAATATCTTTTGAATTAACGATCTTTTGTTTTAAAATAAAAGTTTTAATCTCGTATTTCCAAACACGTATTTTTTTTAATTCAAGTTTTTATTTGTTTATTTTTTTTAATTTTTAAATTTATTTAAAATTTTTTAAGGTTTCTAACAAAACGTATTACATAGAGACGTCGGGCAAACGGGCAACAAGCTGCGCCGCTAGCCCTTTTTGAATGGCAAAGCTGATACGTTTAAAAACAAAATCCAAAGATCTAAGGGACATGATGGTACTCTGCATAACCCGTTGAACTCTGTTGAGTAGCTCCACAGCTTCAGGTGCGAGAAATCCAAAGGTATCAAAAGCGAAAGGGATAAACACATGTTGATTTTCACGACATGCCTTATCGTGTTTATCCACTTTGCATGCAGCTGCTTTCAAAGCCGCTTGCCTCCCTGTAAAACCTCCACTCCTCAAGTTCACAAGAGGGGAAACCCCGGTAAGGTCCACACATGCATGTTTACCTCCCATCCATCCGAAGACCAGAATGTCAGCAGGCCTGAGCGTAGATCTCCTGTCTGAAGGGTCAGTCAAAAAGTTAACAGGAGCTTCTTTACGTACCGAAACCCCGGCACGTCGGCAGACGTCAAAAAGAACATCCCTAACCATATCATGACGGTATTTGAAACCTGGGAGCTCCCGACAATGAACAGCATGATCCCCAAAAGAGTCCAAGCACGCCTTGCGACAAACCGGACATATCTCGTCGCTCGGAAAAAGAGGAATCATAAGGCGGTACCGTAGAATAGCGCGATATTCCACAGGGGACATATGTAGACCGAGGCCGTCAATGGGGATAGCTAGCAAAAAATCCTATGCATGAGGAGCTTGAAGACACTCCAATACGGCTTTCTGCCTGAACGTCATGTGAAAGTCGTTTTCCATATCCTTGACGATCTTACTAAAGAGAGCATTCGCCAATGTTTTTTGGGATTTAGGGGGGGCGATGTCCTTATTAGTGAAACCGTTACAGTCAAAATCTGGAATTGTGCCACGTAGACGATCCAAAGCAGAATAATAATCAATGTCCATACCACATATGCCACTGTGTTGCAAGATGTGGTCTTGTAAGGCCCAAGATTGGGCCCTCGATGCTACAAAAGCGTACGATGAAGCCTCACTAGCAGAGTACAAACCTAAACCACCAAAACGTATTGGTAAGGAAACCAACCGCCACTGGAAGTCTCCAAAGTAAGGGTCACCACAAACCACAATGTCTTCGATGGAACCACGCAACCCTTTGTCAAAAAACAACGCCACCTCCTCCATGTGCACCGGTTGGCAAGTTCTTAAACCAAAGAAAAGTTTAGCAATGCCCATACAAGAACGTAGAAAAAGGAGCTGACTCTGCGGGTCACAAAGCTGGGGAAGAAGGCCCATCATATCAACAGCCTTGACAGCTCTCTTCAAGGCGAGCCCACTAATGAACCCCGCGTCTCTGCTAACAGCCCCCCCAGGAGCTTTACTCCCAAAGAAGGTCTACCAATATCTGCTGGGAAACATCCGTCTCTAAGTTTCCTACCATCACAAGAGGGCCAAAAAATCTCAGTTTTCTTAATATTCAGCTCCAGACCCAACCCTGGGCCATCCTCCTGAATAATTTTTAACACCTTCGCCACCTCATCGGAGTCTCCAATAACGGTCCCATCATCTAAATACCAAGCATGGAGCAGTAGCTTGCAATTGTCTCGAATTTTATGCACGAGAGGGTGTAAAACAAGGGCAAAAAGAAGGGGTCCCAATGGATCACCTTGTTGAACCCCAGTGGTGGACCATATATGGGTGTCACCTATGTAAAGCCTGGATGCCCTCCCATATAAGAAATCGACCCACAAGGAAATAGAAGGGCACATCCTTCTAACCTCGCGGATTAATACGGATCTATCCACCATGTTAAAAGCATTCGAGAAATCCACCACAAGCAGGGTAAGGGACCCATTATCGTGCGGTGTTTACACAGCACCCGATTGACACAATGCAAAACAGCCTCAGCACCCCCGGACACGCCGACCCCAAATTGAAAATCGTTAAGGTATTTAACCATATCTTTCCCAACTCCCTTCATAGCAAAAGTTAAAACCTTAAACTTTTAGAAGTTTTCAAAAACTCATTGTCAAGCACACCCTAAGTTTACCATTCATTAACAGAAGCCTCAATCGAATTCTTTTATTGATACTTATTTATTGCATTTAATAGTCGAAATAAAAACGTTGTTTTTTTTTTTTTTTTTCATCGTGTAGATTCAAAAACGTTGTTAGATCATACAAATTTGTATAACATGTCTTCCCATTTAGAAGACTTGGTGCCATTAATGAGTTGGCAAAATTCAACCATTAAAAATAAAAACAAATTAATGAAACAAAAGTTTCACCATGATTATTGCATTTACTTAAAATTGTTGAATTTCTTCTATCTGCGTTACCATACTTTGCTTTTCCAGCAATTTTGGAAAATATGTATCGATTCATAAAATCAAAAGACTTATCTTAAAATTTGAAATTCGTTAGTCATTACCAGCTTTCATTGGGTTTTTCATAATAATTGGTTGGATAATATTTTAAACATACTTTAGTGTCACGACTCACGAGCTTCGTTTTCATACACATTCACATAATTTGCTATGTAGTTCTTGCGTATAAATTACTGACGTTTTTTCTCCCTAAATTAGTTTATTTTATTAGAAATTACTGGAATATGTTTTAAATTAATAAATGGGAAAGTTCCATGTAACATGGAAATTCTCCAGAAGCAATCCTCTTAGGGATCAGTTAATAAATACTTTCTCTTTCTTTAAGCAGCTTAATTTAATAAGTATAATTTATAACGAACTAATATATATATATATATATATATATATATATATATATATATATATATATATATATATATATATATATATATATGGTTAGGTTCATATGAGACCATTATATTTCGTGAGACCGGGAGACGCATTCCTAGCCATTCATCTAGGCGTAAAAAAATGCAAAATAAATGAAAATGATTGAAAATATATATTTATTTATTATTTTCGTCATTTTTTTATTCAAAAAAAATTAAAAAAAATAAAATAAAAAATTAAAAAATTAGCGTTTTTTCATATTCTAGTAGAACATTACACTAGTTTGTGTAATATTCTATTAGAATATGCAACATCCAGCAACATTCTAATAGAAAATTTTTTCGATTTTTTCAGGTTTTTTTTGATTTTTTTTTTAATTTTTTCAGATAGAATAAATAGCGAAAATTAGTAGAATTTTTTTTAAAAACAATTCTCATTATTTTAGCCTATTTTAATTTTTTATTTATTTTTTGATCTCCAAAATGAGTGGCTAGGATTGCGTCTCTCCGTCTCACAAAATTTACATGGTCTCATTTGAACTTATATATATATATATATATATATATATATATATATATATATATATATATATATATATATATATATATATATATATATATATATATATATATATATATATATATATATATATATATATATATATAGTCATATTTCTACGTTTATTAACTAAGATATTTAATGACAACTGTATAAAGACAAATATTATAACAAAGTTAATAAAAATGAAAATTTTATAGTGGCTTTCATTCATTTTATCATTTTTATTTCAGTGCACGTCTATGTTTAGAAATAAAAAAGTTTATGAGATCTTTAATAAATGAAAAACTCAAATGATATATAGTTTAATGCATACATGACCACCAAAACTTACTCTCTGTTTTAAAAAATACGTATTTTATTTGTTATATTGTTTACACACATATATGCCAAATTCTATAATTTATCCAATAACAATTATTACACATAGATGCTTTTGTGTTATTAGCTTACTAAAAAGTGCAAACGAAAGCGTAACCGTTAAGGTTCAAGCCCTCGTTGTGTTTCACTCATTCGCTCCTTATAAAAGTTCTTGTCAAATTTTCTTTGCGAAAATTTTTCTTGCTTTCAATTTATAAAAAGAAAAGCTAAATAACAGGTGGGTGATATACCTTGAATTGCGGGGAGAATCACGTGATGAAAACTATAGCTTATAGCTACTACCCTACGAGTCAGTGGATATGTTAAAGCAAGAGGAGATGCTCACGTGGCCAACTCACGCCGTAATGTTGTCGCCTTTGTCCCGTAATTTATGCAATGACATTTCTTTATATTTTTATATATAGGATATTTTTTTTTTAACCGGCGATTATAAGTACTCTGGAACGTTAGAGGGGTAATTCCGTTCCCGGGCGGGCCCCAATCGCCTCCATTTCCTCCCCCCTTTTACCACCTAATCCGGGAAAATCCCCCACATGGAGTCAGTCGGAGTTGAACTCACGACCTCCCACCCACATGGGTATATAACCCTGATGCATCAACCAGCTAAGCTAGGCATCACTTGCTTATATATAGGATATTCATATAAGTAACCATTATATCATGTCATTTTGTAAATTGATTCCGCCATTTCAATAAATAACAAAATTAATTAGCAATGTCGGTTTTGAATTTTTATGAGTTCTGAATTATATAAAAGATAGTGACATCCATTCATTTTTTTTTAAACGGCAAAAGATTGATATTAATAATAAAAATTATATACAGACACCAAAAAGGCCAGCAAGATGCCATGCCAAAATCACCAACAACGCCATCTATGAACTATAGTTGAATATAAGAAGTGATATTCCAAGCTGACCAACACAAACCGGACTTCTTACCCCTAAGTTTGATCCAGTTGAACACGTCCACCTTGATTTGGTTCGTTACACCTGAAATTGAAGGTTGGGTGTGTCGAAACACTTTTTCATTCCGAGCTTTCCAAATGTTCCATATCGTTCCGTAAACAATAGAAATCAAGACTCTTATTATTTTCGAACACGATCCCCAATTATCCACCAAGTTGAAAATATCCTCCAAAGTGGTCGCTGCGCCGAGACCCGCCTCACACCAATTACCAATACCCTCCAGATTCTTTTAGCGAAACTGCATCCAAAGAGGATATGGTCTCGATTCTCCAGTCCATTACCCACATATCACAAACAGAGGATGGAACATTGATTCCTCTACGAACTAAACCCACTTTGGTTGGAATACCGCCTTGTTTAGCCTTCCAAATAAAGCATTGTACTTTGTATGGTACCTCTCTCACCCATTTGATGTTTTCGCAGGCTAGGTTAAGAGACCGACCCCTGTTGAATTCATCTCTTAAAGCTTTCACAGTAAAGATCCCATCCGGTGCGATCATACAAACCCACTCTCCGGAGTCCATCTCCTTTGTGAAGATGTGGTTAAAGCTAAGACCAGCCTTAACTAGTTCCTTTGCCAAACCTGTAACATATTCCAAACACCAGAAAATGGATTTATTTGACAAATTGTCTGGGGGCTGCGATTGAGGTTGTGAATACCAGTTATGGTGCGACTCCAAAGAGTAGATGTCTCTTCGCGCAACCACCACCAACATTTAACTAATAACCCAACGTTTAGTGATTTTAGTGATCCGACCCCATGCCCCATTTGTCTTTTGAGGCCACGATCTTATCCTATGCAACCCACGAGATCTTACGACACTCATCGTTACCCCCATAGGAATTTGCGTCTAATACCTTCAAGTTTATGAATAATCCCATCCGGGGCTTTAAATAGTGACAGATAATAATTGGGTAAGCTACCGAGTACCGCTTTAATTAGTGTAACTCTATCACCAAAGGACAATGACCTGGCCTTCCAAGATGATAGTTTTGAATTGAAGCGATCAATTATAGGCTTCCAATGTTTTTTGAGGTTCATATTTTCACCAACGGGTACCTTAAGATACTTAAACGAGAAAGAACCCGCCTCGCAACCAAGGAGAATAGCTCCCCACTCGATGTCTCTCCCCAAAACACAAGGAGCATAAACTTTGGACTTTGTGAAACACACTCGCTTAAGGCTTTTCATAAAACATTATTTTAACCTATGATTTATCATCATTATTCAATAAAATCATCCTTTAATGAAAACTTTAGTTTCAACATCTTCAAATAAGTCATTTTCTTTCAAAACCATTTTAAAACACATGAGGTTTAATGAGAAATCATTTAGGTTTAAGTTGCGGAAAACATCGTTTGGTCCTATTTTAGATAAAACATTTTAGCTTACAAAATAGCGAGGTTGTAACAATTCAAATACCATTACACAGCTTAAATGATACCACACAAACCGTGGCCTTCTAAACATCCAGCTCTTCTAAGTCATCTAAAACTCCTCAATCTGAGTACACATCAAAATAAGTTAGGTAATTGAAATGCCTAGTGAGTTTACCCGAGGTTGACCCAATTCGAGTGGGCAGTGAACTACCACACTCGGGACAAACCCCCAAAAATAGTTTTGACACCGACTTCAAAAGTTATTTAAAACATCATAATGATTTACTCAAAATAGATAGTTATGATATGCAAATGTAATGCATGATGCAACTATCTCAAACCCACGTCCATCTCAAAAAAGTCCAACTCACCACAATGGCACCTACCTAAGTTCACGAATAACATGCACAAAGCATGTCACCCGATCCCCGTATAGGCAAAACTAGGACTAGTGGCCATCACACTAGCCACATGAGGTTTAGCAACTCCCTCATGCGGTTTCCTATTGTCGGAAACAATCCCAATACATCATTGAGGGTGGCTATCCAGCCCAAAAGGCCCTCTACATGGGTATAACTGAAGGGTTTTATGCAAATCTATGAACTAAAACCCTAAGTTCACATGCAACCTATGAGGATCTATGTTTTCTACTATTGAACATATAAATATTTCCTAAAAGGCCACAAGAAAAATTACTAAAGAATAAAATCAGAAAACTAACCTTTTAGTTGTTTTTTGCAAGCTAAGCAACGCAAGTGCCTTGCCTCAAATGAAGTCACTGTTAGTTCTATATGCCCAAGGATGATCATAAAATGATATTACTAATAATACATGATCATATAGGGTCACACCAACAACAAGTTTGACACCAATTGATCATTTAGAACGTTAAATTTGATTTAACATCAAATGATACTAAACTTGCAATTTAATCTTGTAGGTTATTATTATTTGAGGTAAATAATAATAACTACAAAATTAAAGGTTGATTAGTAATTCATATGTGATGAATTAATTAAGTGTAACAATTAAATTGTTTAAATTGTTAAACGATTTAATTGATTTATAAGTAAGCCTTTTATTTAATTTAATTGGTAAATTAAATAAAATATATATATATTGTTATATATATATATATATATATATATATATATATATATATATATATATATATATATATATATACAATTAAGATTGTATATTTAGATGGTTTATTTATGTATATGATTATGGGTTAAATGTTATCCCATTTAAGAAATAAGAAGATGTATTATTTATAAGCTTTTATTATCTAAGTTTTATAAATAATAACAACCAACTAGCACTTCATTTGTCATCATAAAATCAGCCATATTGGAAGGAAAAGAATGCATTAAGAACTTAAAAGAAAAGGAAGATGCTTTGTGTCTTCTAGCTTTTGATTATAGAAATCAAATGGGACTTTCTTTTAAGCTAGTTGCATGTGCTTTTCTTCTCCTTTGTGTGATATATGTTGGCCACGATTTTGAGGGTGTATGTACATCATTCTTGCTTCAAGAAATCAGCCAAAAACTCTCCTTAAGTTCTTAGAAAAAATTGGTTTTTGGTTTCATAAGAAAAGGAGTCATATTTTGCAAGTTGTGGAACTAGCATTCAAGGGTGTTCAAGCTTGTGGTGGATCAACTATAGAGGGATTCTAATTTGATTCCTAGCTATCAAAATCATCCAAACCAAACCCAAGAACAAAGGTTATGATCTTGAATTTAAACTATGTTTGTTCTTAATCTTATCTCTACATGCATGTAGCATGATCCTCTTGAAAATGGAATTTGTGTTCATGATTTTATGCTTCCGTTGCAAACTCTTGTTTTTGAAACTATTACATGAACCTTGATTTCCAACAATTGGTATCAGAGCCATGGCTATATTGCATGTTTAGATAATAAGTTTATTTGGATAAACTTGGTTTTTGGAAGCCATGAATGTTCATCTTCTTGAATGAAAGTTTCATGCATGGCTTCTTTGGCAACATGCAAATATATAATCTATGATTTTATGTAACCAACTATATTTTATGTATGCATGCATTTGGTTACATAGATGTTGCCTTAGAAAAACAAAGTGTTGATTGTCTTATGATTTTATGTGATAAAATGGTGCATAAACAAGCCAAGGACCATATGATGCATGTTTTGTGTTTGAATTCGATATGGTTGTAATCTATTCTTTTATTCAAATGGTTTGTAATAATAATTAGTTATTTCCTTCTTATATTCATTTTGTAAGTATTAGAATAGTTGTATTTTATATCTTTCACAAAATGTAACAAGAGAAGGAGATAAAGACATAAGAAGATTGCACCCAACAGCAACGATTTTTCCTGCATTCCTGCTGCCAATTTCGAATCTGTTTGGGGGCTCAAAAAAAATTCTTAACCTCATTCCATGGTGCCAAGAAAGGGTGGTTCAAGTCTTATTTGATGATACAAGAAGATTGGCAAAGTTGTAGCTAAATCGGAGATCATTTGGTTGAGTTTTTGTCACCCTTTTGTCCCTAGGTTTGGACTTGATATTTCATGTGTGGCTCACATGAAATATCAAACTAGTTGACTTGTGTTTATGCACCCATGCATGCTTGTGATGTTTGAATGTTTTATTATGTTATGTTGTGGATGAAAATAAGATTTTTCATGCTAGACAACCTAGATAATTAAACATAATCATCAAGGAGTTTGTATTTTCAAAAGTTGACATTTAAAACATAAGATGTGATAAAATTGGTTTTATTAAAATGGGTTTTGTTATAAAACCTATTAAGTCAAGTTTTGAAAATGATTGAAACAAGTAATAAAATGGAGATTTTATGAACTCTTACAAACTCCAACCCTAAGTAATAATGGTAATTATTTAGGATTATAAATTGGTTCTAATCTATGTGATCAAACTCAAACTTAATATTGGATATTAATTGTAATCTTGACCACAAACAAAGAATCAATAAAATGGAGATTTTATGATTTAGGAACCAATTAACAAAATAAGATTTAATGGTACCCTGTTCATTGGATGCATGCAATCTACATGATACCATATGTTTTTCAAAATTAGAATTGTAAAACATTAAAATCCCTTATGAAATACGAATCAATGCCGTCCCACTTAAAGACACTCATGTATCACTTGTATTTCCTTATGGGATAAAGGATACCTAACCACTTGGAGTCTTCTTGTGATACAAGAAGTAGTTTTGCAATATTGATGGGATAAAGGACACCTAACCATCAATAGTTGACAAAACTACACGTCCGTTTAAGTAGGATGATTCGTTTGGAAATCTCTTGTGATAAAGGTCACCTAAGCATTAGAAATCCAAGGCATAGATGGGATCAAACATGCCAAACTTATAAATGTTATAATGGGATCCCATAACTCTAGAAATTATATTTGGATATAATTGGTAAGCCGTTACCTACCTTGTTGATTCGAATAGGCGGGATAAAGGATACCTAACCACTTATTCGTGATGCAACTTGGATTCTAGACCTTAATTAATTAAAGTTTATGAAACAAGAAAGGGTATTAATTATTAAGGACTTAATATCATAATTTACTAAATAGAACCTTGTTAAAATTTTGTAGATGGCACCAAACAACACACACTCGGCTCCTAACAAAACCTCACTACGGTCTCTCCTTGAAGGAGAAAAACTTAACCATACCAACTTCTTGGATTGGCACCGTAGTGTGAGAATTGTTCTCAAACAAGAAAAGAAAGAATATGTTCTCAATGAACCACTTCCAGAAGAGCCCCCTGCCATTCCTAAGCCCGCACACGATGCATGGCTTAAAAAGATGGATGATTCCATCGATGCATCATGCCTCATGTTGGCAACCATGATTCCTGACCTTCAGAAGGATTTGGAGAATCATTCAGCCTATGACATGATTCATCAACTAAAGGAAATGTTCCAACAACTTGCAAGAACGGAAAGGTTCGAAACTGTTCGGGCTTTCCATGCTTGCAAGATGGAGGATGGGCAGTCGGTAAGCTCTTATGTGCTCAAAATGAAGAGTCACATTGATCATTTGGCACGTCTTGGAGTTGTGATGCCCGAAGAGCTAGCAACGGATATGATCCTTAACTCCTTGACAAAGTCCTTTGATCCTTTTGTCATGAATTTTAACATGAATGGTTTAAACAAGACTATCCCGGAATTACATGGGATACTAATTACCGCGGAAAAGAATCTGCCTAAGAAAACCACTCAAGTTCTCATGATCAAGGAAGGTGGCACAAAGAGAACTAGACCAGAACACCCCACCAACTCCAAGGGCAAGGGGAAAGCAAAAGCTTTCAAAGGTAAGGGCAAGAAAGTTGTCCAACCTTCCCATCCGCCCAAGAAGAAGGCAAAGGTTGCCAAAGAAGACACATGCTTTGAATGTGGCAAAGCTGGGCATTGGAAGAGAAATTGCCCTACGTATCTTGCGGAGTTGAAGAAGAAGAAGGCCGGTGAAGGCACTTCAGGTATCTATGTGATAGACCTAGAACTTTATAATTTATCTCCTAACACATGGGTATTTGATACTGGTTGTGGAACTCACATATGTAATATGTTGCAGGGGTTCAAAAGGAGTAGGCAACTGAAGGCAAATGAGGTAGTACTTCGGGTTGGAAACAATGCAAGGGTTGCGGTGGATTCAATTGGAAGTTTTAATTTATTACTACCTAATGGCTTGTGTGTGACATTGTTGAATGTTTATTATGTTCCTAGCTTGACTAGGAATATTATTTCGGTTGCTAAATTAAGACAATGTGGATTTGATCTTTCCTTTAATAATGATGATATTTGTGTTTACAAAAATAATGTATTCTATTTTGAGGCTAGGCCTTTAAATGGAATTTATGAAGTAAACCTTGATGAAAAAACTAACAATGACTCTTTATACCACACTTTCACCAAGAAACCCAAATTTGATTTGAGTCAAACCTATCTATGGCATTGTCGCCTTGGGCATATAAACAAGAATCGCATATCCCAACTTCAAAAGAGTAGACTTTTGAAGGCAAATGAGAATGACTCATTTGATATATGTGAATCTTGTTTACATGGCAAGATGACTAAAGCTCCTTTCTCCGGAACCAATGAGAGAGCAAAGGACTTGTTAGGAATCATACATACGGATGTATGTGGTCCTTTCAAGCCAATGACTAGATATGGTGAAAGATATTTCATCACCTTCACTGACGACTTTAGTCGTTTTGGATATGTTTATTTGATTAAACATAAACATGAGGCGTTTGAAATGTTCAAAACGTTTCAAAGTGAAGTGGAAAATCAACTCAACAAAACAATTAAAGTTCTTCGTTCTGATAGAGGAGGTGAGTACTTAAGTACAAACTTTATGGATCATTGTAAGACTTGTGGAATTGTTTCACAACTTACTCCACCTGGAACACCACAACATAATGGTGTGTCTGAGAGGCGGAACCGAACACTATTGGATATGGTTCGATCCATGATGAGTAGAAGTACTCTACCTTTATCTTTTTGGGGTTATGCTTTACAAACAGCTGCTCGTCTCCTAAACATGGCACCTACTAAGAAGGTAGATAAAACGCCTTATGAGATATGGCATGGAAGGGTTCCATCTTTATCCTATCTCAAGGTATGGGGTTGTGAAGCTTATGTTATACAAGAAGCTTCAAACAAATTAGAACCCCGTTCAACTAAATGTATCTTTGTAGGGTATCCGAAAGATTGTCTTGGATATTATTTCTACAATCCCATCGAGAATAAGATATTTATTTCTCGAAAAGCTGAATTCCTAGAAAAAAGTTTCTGACGGAAGAGGCTAGTGGGAGGTTTGTGGAACTTGAGGAACTTCAGGAACCACAACCTGATACACAAGAAGTTGAATCTAGCATTCAACAAGAAATTGTTGAACCTGAACAAACGGTTGATCAGGAACAAATTGTAACACAAGGTGTTCGCAAATCTGGTAGGGTTCGAATTGAACCAGAAAGGTATGGTTACCTTTTGATGGAAGAGGAATGTTATACGATAGATTCTGATGAACCCGTCAACTATCAGAGTGCAATATCAGATCCTGAATCTGATAAATGGCTTGAGGCCATGAACACTGAGATGCAATCCATGCACGATAATCAAGTTTGGAACTTGGTTAATCTTCCCACCAATTGTAAGACTGTTGGGAACAAATGGGTTTTCAAGAAGAAAATCGACGTGGATGGAAATGTTCACACTTTTAAGGCTAGACTTGTCGCTAAAGGATACTCACAGACTCATGGTATTGACTATGATGAGACCTTTTCTCCAGTGGCAATGATCAAGTCGATTAGGATACTTTTTGCCATAGCCGCGTACTATGATTATGAGATATGGCAAATGGATGTCAAGACCGCTTTCCTTAATGGATACTTATTGGAAGATGTCTATATGGATCAACCTGAAGGTTTTGTCGATCCCAAGCATCCAAACAAAGTGTGCAAGCTTAAAAGATCTATCTATGGATTAAAGCAAGCGTCTCGAACATGGAACATCCGTTTTGATGAAAAGATTACGAGTTTTGGATTCATCAAAAATGAGGATGACTCCTGTGTTTACAAGAAAGCTAGTGGGAGCATTGTCATAATCCTAGTATTGTATGTAGATGACATACTTTTATTTGGAAATGACATCCCAACCTTAAAAGGTGTCAAAGCGTTCCTTGAGAGTTGTTTCTCAATGAAGGATCTAGGGGAAGCTGCTTATGTATTAGGCATAAAGATCTATAGAGATAGATCTAAGAGACTTATTGGTCTTAGCCAAAGTGTATATATTGATAAAATCTTGAAAAGGTTCAAGATGCAAGACTCCAAAAGAGGATTCTTGCCAATGCCTCATGGCACCATCCTAAGCAAGTCTCAGTGCCCAAACTCTAGGACTGAACTTGAAAGGATGAAACATGTCCCATATGCTTCGGCAATTGGGTCCATCATGTATGCCATGTTATGCACTAGGCCCGACGTCTCATGTGCCTTAAGTATGACTAGTAGGTATCAACAGAACCCAGGTGAAGCCCACTGGACTGCTGTAAAGAACATTCTTAAGTACTTGAGAATAACTAAAGATATGTTCTTAGTTTACGGCGGTTTGGAAGAAAGCTTAAAGGTAAAGAGTTACACTGACGCAAGCTTCCAAACAGATAGGGATGACTCGAAATCTCAATCTGGGTATGTCTTTATTTTAAATGGAGGAGCCCTGTCTTGGAAGAGTTCCAAACAAGAAGTGATTGCACAATCCACTACAGAATCAGAGTATGTTGCTGCTTCGGAAGCTGCTCAAGAAGCTGTATGGATGAGAAAGTTCATAGAAGATCTAGGGGTTGTTCCTTCCATTCGGGACCCTATAGAAATCTTCTGTGACAATCTAGGTGCTATAGCTCAAGCAAAGGAACCTTGATTGCATCAAAAGACCAAACACATTCACCGAAGGTATAACTACATTAGACATGAAGTTAAGAATGGTGAAATAAGTATTCACAAGGTTCATACAGATCAAAATTTGGCAGACCCATTCACGAAATCTTTATCCCAAACTAAGCATGAAAGTCATGCTAAGGGTATAGGACTCCGTTTTTCTAATGAATGGATTTGATTTGTGTTTAATGTTTTATGAATATGAACTTATGTAAACGACAAGAATTATGTAATATATGTGACGTGATGTTTCATTCATAATTATTGTGTTTTATTAGCATGTTTAATCCTTGAATAATTTAGTTATTCTAAACGTCCATAGTCGATCATAGTTGTGGGAGCAATTATGAAGTAAGACTAATATGAATTGGATTGGTTGACTTTTATGGGTAAAAGTAGCAAAAGGTTGCAACCAAATTCATAGGTACTTGTTAGTGAACAAGTATTTGACTTGACCCGTTTCAAGATCACTCCATGGATCATCATCATAAGTGATTCTTGAATAAAGGTATTATCATTGTATCCTTTGACCTGAGATACATATTTGGGACTCAAGTGTAGAGTGTACTATGCTTTGATATGGTTTACTGTTGTCCTTGAAATACAGACAACCATAAAGGCCATACTCATGCATAGTACTAACTATATGAGGGGCGTATGTAGTCAAGACGGGATTTGTTCCTCTTATGTGTTGAGAGTTAGACATCTAAGGCGCCTGTTTGAAAGTTGAACATAAAATGAGAATGATTAAGATCCATGTCTCATGTTCAACATGATGTCTGTGACAAAGGGATAATTGATAGATAACCTTATACATCAATTAGAGCCTCGTGTTTTCTGAAGAATTGAATGTTGTTGAATGGCACAATGTCATGTGTTATTGGGGGCAGTGAAATGTTGCTAGACGTTTACCACTGTCGATATCATTCTATGATGCAACCTTGTGCAAGTGGGAGATTGTTAGTTCTATATGCCCAAGGATGATCATAAAATGATATTACTAATAATACATGATCCTATAGGGTCACACCAACAACAAGTTTGACACCAATTGATCATTTAGAACGTTAAATTTGATTTAACATCAAATGATACTAAACTTGCAATTTAATCTTGTAGGTTATTATTATTTGAGGTAAATAATAATAACTACAAAATTAAAGGTTGATTAGTAATTCATATGTGATGAATTAATTAAGTGTAACAATTAAATTGTTTAAATTGTTAAACGATTTAATTGATTTATAAGTAAGCCTTTTATTTAATTTAATTGGTAAATTAAATAAAATATATATATATTGTTATATATATATATATATATATATATATATATATATATATATATATATATATATATATATATATATATATATATATATATATATATATATATATATATATACAATTAAGATTGTATATTTAGATGGTTTATTTATGTATATGATTATGGGTTAAATGTTATCCCATTTAAGAAATAAGAAGATGTATTATTTATAAGCTTTTATTATCTAAGTTTTATAAATAATAACAACCAACTAGCACTTCATTTGTCATCATAAAATCAGCCATATTGGAAGGAAAAGAATGCATTAAGAACTTAAAAGAAAAGGAAGATGCTTTGTGTCTTCTAGCTTTTGATTATAGAAATCAAATGGGACTTTCTTTTAAGCTAGTTGCATGTGCTTTTCTTCTCCTTTGTGTGATATTGACAACGCTATCGTCACACGCGTCAAAAACAATTTATAACCCACTTTTTACTATGTAGATAGGGCAAGCGGGGTCGAGTCCAAGGATTTAGTGGTTAACTTGTAATGAGTTGTAAAGTAGAATTTTAACGGTGATGGTAAAAATATTGAGATTGTAACTTGAGATTAAAGAAAGAATTACTTCCGGTTTAGTTATCAACAATTAGTTTCACATGTATTATTACAATGATTCCGATATAATTACTTTGAAATAATTACAGTTTACTGACAATTACTATTACTTAGGTAAATACATAACATGTTGAATCAATTATTTGTCTTTGTCTAACAATTAAGTAGATTAGGCACAAACAATGGTATGGCAAGATTATGTTTTAACTAGGCGATAGTAACGTTACAACTTCTTAGCATATTAATTTGGCACAAAGTATATTAACTGATTATCCGTCTTAGCTCGTTATTTAGGTGAGATAGGCACGAATAATAGGTTGGTAATACTATGTCTTGAGAATATGATAGTAAGTAGAAGTAAACACAAATGATTCACTAGTTGTATTCAAAGAAATAAGAGTTTGAGAATTACAATAGTAAAACACTTGTCGGAATCAAAGTAAAAACATGCTATACTAAAAGTTGGATAACATTACCGGAAGTAATCTGAAGAGATTAGCCTTCCATTCGTGTGATGATCATGATGATGGTCTTGATGTTCCTCGTCATGTGACTTGATGCGGTTATCTTCCAAATTATCTTGAATTACAACAAGAATTACCACCGAGAGGGATGATATTCTGATTCTAAACAACTAGCTAAGAGATGTTTCAAGCTATTCTAACTGATAGAGAGTGTTTGAGTATCCTTATTACAAATAGAGTGAATTGGTGTCTAAATCCGTGCTTGGAAGGCCTCTATTTATACTGCATGAGCACAGTGCTCGCGTCGCGACCACAGGGCCCGTCGCGGCGCGAAGGAGTGGAGCTGGTGCTACTTTTGTCGGCCACTTGTCTGACTAGTGGGTTTGTTGGTAGCCTCGCGATCATGGAGTGGTTGGTGTCGCGACCATGGGTCTTCGCGTCCAAGATCTTCGCGTCGCGACCATGGTACCCGTCGCGGCGCGATTGCTGTAGCTTTTGGTCTTCTGTCTTGATTTTCTTCACGTCGCGACACAGGGTCTTCAAGTCGCGAGGGCTGTATATTTTACGCATTTTTGGTATTTTTGGCCTTTAGTTTGAGCGTCACTTCCTCTGGTTAGATTGTTTCGTTACCGTTCTTGGGTCTTGTTCCTGAAAATAAGCCATAAATGTTAGCACACAAATCCCTCTTGTTTTCCTCACACCAGCAGCTCCGGAGAACTCTGTTCAAGTTAAACATGAATCGTAATTCATGTTTAGCCACCTGTTAATATAAGCCTGTTTTGATGTTGAGCTTATCAGGATTTCCTATGGTGAAAACCATAGTTCTGGCAGATTTGCATCTGCATCACAGCAGTGGGCTGTGATGTGCAGTGTATGAAAAATGAGATATTCTCTCGTTAAGCTTGCAATTTTTGTGAGGATGTCTGGGGACTGTAGACAAATTAATCATAATTCTATTGAGAGAATTAATGATATCTTAATAGGATTTCCCCGTGATTTGTGAGATGTTTTCTGTGTGAAAACAAATGGCTGGCATGGGTTAGTATTGACCCGACAGTAGATCTATTATCACCGCCAGACTGTTGAGAGTCTGTGGTGTGCATCAGGAGCTGCCGTTGGAATGTGAGCTTTTGCCTATTTGTTGTGAAAACATGCATTCTTATAAAATGTGATTGTTTGGTTTTAACAGATGAGGTAGGTTTAGACGGGTCTGTCTGAACCATATCTGTTATGAAGAAGCATTTTGCATGTTTTAAGGCGGTTTTTGGATTTTTCGGTTTTGCACAAAAATATAGTTTTTGTGTGCCTCGGAGCAATTTAATGCGATAAAACAGTCTTTAAATGATAGTGTTTTATTGTAAAAATAAAACACTATCAAAATACTACACACTTGAGGTTTGCTTGTCCTCAAGCAAAATTGGGTTTTTCGCAAATTTTTTTTTTTTTTTTTTTTTTTTTTTTTTTTTTTTTTTTTTTATAAAATAAAACACACTAAAATCAAATAATCAAACATAATAAAAACAACTAATTTACACAAACTACACACTTATGCTTGGCATAAGTGTAAATGAGGGTTTGCAGTGAACACTCCCACAAAGTTCTCGGGTTGCCTCCCGAAAAGCGCTAAGTTTAACGTCTTCAGCCGGACGCAGTGCCTTATGTTCAAATGGTCAGAGTTGTGGGTTAATTAAAGCGATTTTTTCAAACACCACTTTTGAGTTATCCACCATTTGAACGTAAGGCTTTAACCGTTGTCCATTGACTTTAAACGGTTCTCCCCCTTTTTCTGATTTGATTTCTATTGCACCATGTAGTGCAACATCGGTTATAACATATGGACCAGTCCATTTGCTTTTTAGTTTTCCAGGGAATAATTTGAGGCGTGAATTGAATAACCACACTAATTGTCCTATATGAAATTGTTTTCGGACAATGTGGCGGTCATGAAAGTCCTTTGTTTTTTCTTTGTATATCTTCGAACTTTCATATGCCTCCTTCCTTATTTCTTCCAGTTCTGATAACTGGAATTTTCTTTCTTCACCTGCATTAGTTAAATTGACATTAGCATTTTTGATTGCCCACATGGCACGATGCTCTAACTCTACAGGTAAATGGCATGGCTTGCCATACACAAGTCTATATGGGGACATTCCAATGGGTGTTTTATACGCTGTCCGATAGGCCCATAAAGCGTCATCTAATCGAATGGACCAGTCCTTTCGGTCTGGTCTAACTGTTTTTTCGAGAATTCTTTTAATTTCTCTATTAGAGACCTCTGCTTGTCCACTCGTCTGTGGGTGATATGGTGTACCGATTTTGTGGGTAACACCATAATGTTTCAAAACTTTTGCAAAATGTCTGTTTTTAAAATGAGAACCCCCGTCACTTATGATGGTTCGAGGGATTCCGTGTCTAGAGAAAATGTTCTTTTTGACAAATCTGCATACGACACTGTGGTCGTTTGTTCTGGTGGCTTCAGCTTCCACCCATTTGGATACGTAATCAACAGCTAAAAGAATGTACACATTTCCAAATGATGTGGGGAATGGTCCCATGAAATCAATGCCCCAAACGTCAAAAATTTCAACAATTAATATCGGGGACATTGGCATCATGTCTCGTCTTGAGATTCCCCCCATCTTTTGACATCTATCACATGCTTTAACATAAGTGTAAGCATCCTTAAATAGAGAGGGCCAGAAAAAACCACTTTGGAGAATTCGGTGCCCAGTCTTTTTGGCACTGAAATGTCCTCCACAAGCATATGAGTGACAGTGACGGAGAATGTCCGTCTGTTCATCGTCTGGCACACATCTCCTGATAACCTGGTCTGCTCCTATTTTAAACAGGTCTGGATCCTCCCATAGATATTGCTTGGTTTGGGAGAAAAAGTATCTCTTTTGCTGAGTGGTCCAGTGTGACGGTGTTTTTCCTGTTACAAAATAGTTAACCAAATTAGCAAACCATGGTAATTTTTGCACAGAAAATAGTTGTTCATCAGGAAAATCTTCTCTTATTGTTTCTCCTTGAATTTCATCTGTTTGAATCCTGGAAAGATGATCAGCTACCACATTTTTAGATCCCTTTTTGTCTCGGATCTCTATGTCGAATTCTTGTAGCAGAAGTACCCACCGAATGAGTCTTGGTTTTGTTTCCTTCTTTTCCATCAGATGGCGGATGGCACTGTGATCGGTGTATAAGATAACTTTAGATCCCCAAATGTAAGATCTAAATTTATCCAAAGCGTACACAACCGCCAAAAGTTCCTTTTCAGTGGTGGTATAGTTGAGTTGTGCTTCAGAAAATGTTTTGCTTGAATAGCAAATGACCACCGGTTTCTTGTCCACCCTTTGTCCCAAGACTGCTCCTACTGCATAATCACTAGCATCACACATTATCTCAAAAGGAAGAAGCCAATTAGGTGCTTGCAGAATTGGTGCTTCGGTTAATTTATGTTTCAAAATGGTGAATGCTTCTTGACAGTCGTTATCAAAGACAAATGGTGCGTCTTTTAATAACAATTTACACAGTGGTTTAGAGATGGTACTAAAATCTTTGATGAATCGTCGATAAAATCCGGCATGTCCAAGAAAAGAACGGATGCCTTTTACCGAGCTTGGTGGGGGAAGAGTGGAGATGATTTGTACTTTGGCTCTATCGACTTCAAAACCGCGTTCTGAAACGACATGCCCAAGTACAATTCCTTCCTTGACCATGAAATGGCTCTTCTCCCAGCTTAAAATTAAATTGGATTCTGTGCATCTTTTTAGTACCTTCTCTAGCTGTTTTAAACAATTTTCAAAAGAGGAGCCAAATATCGAAAAATCATCCATGAAAATTTCTAGCGATTCTCCCACCATATCAGAAAATATAGCCATCATGCAACGTTGGAACGTGGCGGGAGCATTACATAATCCGAATGGCATTCTTCGAAAAGCAAAGGTGCCATAGGGACAAGTAAAGGTTGTTTTAGCCTGATCCTCGGGATGGATGGCAATTTGGTTGTATCCCGAGTATCCGTCTAGAAAACAGTAGAATTTTTTTCCAGATAGTTTTTCGACTATTTGGTCGATGAATGGGAGTGGGAAATGATCCTTTGACGTTGCAGCATTCAACTTGCGGTAGTCGATGCATACTCTCCACCCTGTGATTGGTCTGGTGGTCATCTTCTCTCCATCTTCTGTTTCGACTACTGTGATTCCTGATTTCTTAGGCACTGTTTGAGTTGGACTTACCCAATCACTGTCAGATATTGGGTAAATAATGCCGGCGTCCAACCATTTAAGTACCTCCTTCTTGACTACTTCTCTGAGGTTTGGGTTCAATCGTCTTTGTGTTTCTCGTGCTGGTTTCGTGCCTTCTTCAGTAATTATTCGGTGCATACACGTCGCTGGACTTATTCCCTTCAGATCTGCTATTGTCCATCCAATAGCTTCCTTGTATTTCATCAACACTTCTAACAAAGTTTCCTCTTGAGCACCTGTTAAATCAGCAGAAATTATTACAGGTAGAGTTTTGTTAGGTCCTAAGAATGAATATTTCAAATGTTTAGGTAGTGTTTTCAATTCTAAGACCGGTGGTACTTCAAAGGATGATTTTAGCGGTGCTGAAAAATTCGTGGGTAATTTTTCCACTTGTGGGATCCATGGTGTTTTCCATTGCTGTGTTTGAAAAACTTCTTCTATCATGTGTACTTCTTTTGTGTCCCTGTCTTCAATCCTGGTGTTGTTAAGAAAACTTTCCAATTCATCAGATCTTAAGATGGTTGGTGTAGTTTGATGCACTAAGTCATCAACTACATCAACTTGATAGCATTCATGTTCTGTTGATGAATTGTTAAATGTGTTAAAAACATTTAATCTAAGCTTTCTATTTCCAAAGGCGATATCCATTGCTCCTGTTCTACAATTAATTTGGGCGTTTGTTGTTGCTAGAAATGGTCGTCCCAAAATAATTGAAGCTTGACTTTCCTTATACGTATGTTCAGTATCAAGCACTAAGAAGTCAACTGGATAGTAAAATTCATCCACCTTGATTATAACATCGGTCAACATTCCTCGTGGGATTTTTGTGGATTTGTCAGCTAGTTGTAAAATGATATCAGTATGTTCTAGATTGCCTAGTTCATACTGATCAAACAAATTCCCCGGAAGAATGTTGACACTTGCTCCAAGGTCTAAAAGTGCCTTTTTTATGTTTATGTTGCCTACGGTGACAGAGATTAAGGGTGCTCCTGGGTCTTTGAGTTTAGGAGGAAGAGAGTTAGAGACTATAGAACTGGCATGTTCTGTTAAGTCTACTTTCTTTGGGAGACGCGATTTTAACTTTCTTTTCTGAATACATAAGTCTTTCAGAAATTTCGCGTATGAGGGGACTTCTCTAATTAGTTTGACTAAAGGAATGTTGATTTTGACTTGGGAAAAGACTTCCCACATGTCTTCTGATTTAGTCCGTTTTGTGTCCTTAGAAGTCGATGGTTCAAGGGCTGAAGGATATGGTGCGATGTTGTTTTGTTCAATTTCTATTTCTTTTTCTTTTAAAATTTTTTCTAGTTCTTCTTTTTCATTGTATATTTCTTCGGTGTCACTTTCTTCTTCTAAAGTTGGGTTAGGAAGAGTACTTACCTGATTGTCGACTTTCTTCCCGCTTCGCAAAGAGATGACTTGGTTGACTTGGTGTTCTTTTCCCGGTCGTTGACTGTGAGACGGATTCACAGTGGTGTTGCTTGGGAATTTCCCTTCTTCTCTTTTTCCCAATTGTTCGGCTAATTGTGCTATTTGCTTCTCCATTGCAGCGATCGTTTTGGTGTTGGTGTCGGTCTTCTGGTATGTTTGGGTGATGAATTCCATAATCTTGTCTAGCTTGGTTCCTTCGTTTTCTGGTTCTTTTCTGCTTGTACTTCCTTCTCTTCCATTGTGGTTGGGTTGAAATGTTCGTTGCTGATTTTGATGTTGGTTTTGATATTGTCCTCTCTGATTGTTATTATTAAAGTTCCCTTGATTGTTGTTATGGTAGTTTCCCTGATTGTTGTTGTTATAATTGCCTTGATTGCTGGGTCTGAAAGATCTTTGTGGATTATGGTGTTGGCCATATCCATTTAAATGATTGAGTTCCTCCCGAGTTTTTGTGCAATTATGTGCAACGTGTCCAGTATTTCCACAGTTTGCACATGATTTCTGTCCCTGCAAAACATTAACACCTTTCTCTTTCCCAAGGCTTGTAAGTAATAAATCAACTTTTTTACTTAAAGCTATGATGTCGGATTTTACTCCAGTTTTCCATGTTTTATCGAGTGCAATTGTTGCAACGGTTTGATTTGGAATTTCTTGTTTTCTTGTGGAATAATTTGCTTTTGAACCATTACTTAATTGTTCCAAAAATTTCCATGCATTCTCACTATCTTGCAACATAAATGTACCACTTGAGGCAGCGTTTATCATGGATTGGTTTGTGCTATCTACCCCATCAAAGAAATACCGTACAAGTTGCCAACGAGGGAATTCATGATGTGGACACGATCGTAGTAATTCCTTAAGACGATCGAATGCATCATGAAATTCTTCGTTAGGTTTTTGTGTAAAATCTTGTATGGCTTTTCTTATTTCTGTGGTTTTACTAGCTGGGTAAAACTCTTGTAAAAAGTTGGTTCTTAATTGGTCCCAAGTATTAATACTACCGGGAGCAAGTGATGTAAACCAGTATTTTGCTTTTTCTTTTAAGGTGAATGGAAATAAATGCAATTTAAACGTGTCTCTATTGGTTTCTCTTGGCGTGTTTGCATTTGCTATTGCAAGAAATTCATACAAGTGATTATAAGGATCCTCATTTTTATAACCACGAAAAAGTGGGATTACCCCAATTAATTGTGGTCGAATTTCTACAATATGTTCGTTTCCGTGTGGAAATATTATAGGTGAAGGATCATCATAATCACCTGGTTGAAAGTGAGATGCTACAGAATGTCTATTTGGTTGATCTAAATAACGAGGATTGTATTGAAAATGATTACCTTCTTGAAAACCACCGTTGTGTCGGTTCGTGCCATTCCAATTATTGGTGTTATCTCCTTGATAACCACCATTGCCATTGTTGCGGTATTGTGGAGGGTTTGGTGGATGTGCTTGTGGTATGGGATTTTGCGGTCCCATTTGTGGAGGTTGTATGTGTGATTCATCGGGAACATCTTCTACCAATACTTCGTCCAAATTCATTGTTCTAAATAAGCGTCTTGCAATTCGATTGTTTCTAAAAGATCTTTCGGGTTCCGGATTGAATAAGAGTGGTGAATTATTGCTACTATGCCTTGTATGCATAAACAAGTGAGTTTGCACAAGAAAGATAATAAAAACAAAAGTAAAAATTGAACTTTAAACAACTCTTTAGAACTTAAGCGCACATAATCCCCGGCAACGGCGCCATTTTGACAACGCTATCGTCACACGCGTCAAAAACAATTTATAACCCACTTTTTACTATGTAGATAGGGCAAGCGGGGTCGAGTCCAAGGATTTAGTGGTTAACTTGTAATGAGTTGTAAAGTAGAATTTTAACGGTGATGGTAAAAATATTGAGATTGTAACTTGAGATTAAAGAAAGAATTACTTCCGGTTTAGTTATCAACAATTAGTTTCACATGTATTATTACAATGATTCCGATATAATTACTTTGAAATAATTACAGTTTACTGACAATTACTATTACTTAGGTAAATACATAACATGTTGAATCAATTATTTGTCTTTGTCTAACAATTAAGTAGATTAGGCACAAACAATGGTATGGCAAGATTATGTTTTAACTAGGCGATAGTAACGTTACAACTTCTTAGCATATTAATTTGGCACAAAGTATATTAACTGATTATCCGTCTTAGCTCGTTATTTAGGTGAGATAGGCACGAATAATAGGTTGGTAATACTATGTCTTGAGAATATGATAGTAAGTAGAAGTAAACACAAATGATTCACTAGTTGTATTCAAAGAAATAAGAGTTTGAGAATTACAATAGTAAAACACTTGTCGGAATCAAAGTAAAAACATGCTATACTAAAAGTTGGATAACATTACCGGAAGTAATCTGAAGAGATTAGCCTTCCATTCGTGTGATGATCATGATGATGGTCTTGATGTTCCTCGTCATGTGACTTGATGCGGTTATCTTCCAAATTATCTTGAATTACAACAAGAATTACCACCGAGAGGGATGATATTCTGATTCTAAACAACTAGCTAAGAGATGTTTCAAGCTATTCTAACTGATAGAGAGTGTTTGAGTATCCTTATTACAAATAGAGTGAATTGGTGTCTAAATCCGTGCTTGGAAGGCCTCTATTTATACTGCATGAGCACAGTGCTCGCGTCGCGACCACAGGGCCCGTCGCGGCGCGAAGGAGTGGAGCTGGTGCTACTTTTGTCGGCCACTTGTCTGACTAGTGGGTTTGTTGGTAGCCTCGCGATCATGGAGTGGTTGGTGTCGCGACCATGGGTCTTCGCGTCCAAGATCTTCGCGTCGCGACCATGGTACCCGTCGCGGCGCGATTGCTGTAGCTTTTGGTCTTCTGTCTTGATTTTCTTCACGTCGCGACACAGGGTCTTCAAGTCGCGAGGGCTGTATATTTTACGCATTTTTGGTATTTTTGGCCTTTAGTTTGAGCGTCACTTCCTCTGGTTAGATTGTTTCGTTACCGTTCTTGGGTCTTGTTCCTGAAAATAAGCCATAAATGTTAGCACACAAATCCCTCTTGTTTTCCTCACACCAGCAGCTCCGGAGAACTCTGTTCAAGTTAAACATGAATCGTAATTCATGTTTAGCCACCTGTTAATATAAGCCTGTTTTGATGTTGAGCTTATCAGGATTTCCTATGGTGAAAACCATAGTTCTGGCAGATTTGCATCTGCATCACAGCAGTGGGCTGTGATGTGCAGTGTATGAAAAATGAGATATTCTCTCGTTAAGCTTGCAATTTTTGTGAGGATGTCTGGGGACTGTAGACAAATTAATCATAATTCTATTGAGAGAATTAATGATATCTTAATAGGATTTCCCCGTGATTTGTGAGATGTTTTCTGTGTGAAAACAAATGGCTGGCATGGGTTAGTATTGACCCGACAGTAGATCTATTATCACCGCCAGACTGTTGAGAGTCTGTGGTGTGCATCAGGAGCTGCCGTTGGAATGTGAGCTTTTGCCTATTTGTTGTGAAAACATGCATTCTTATAAAATGTGATTGTTTGGTTTTAACAGATGAGGTAGGTTTAGACGGGTCTGTCTGAACCATATCTGTTATGAAGAAGCATTTTGCATGTTTTAAGGCGGTTTTTTGGATTTTTCGGTTTTGCACAAAAATATAGTTTTTGTGTGCCTCGGAGCAATTTAATGCGATAAAACAGTCTTTAAATGATAGTGTTTTATTGTAAAAATAAAACACTATCAGATATATGTTGGCCACGATTTTGAGGGTGTATGTACATCATTCTTGCTTCAAGAAATCAGCCAAAAACTCTCCTTAAGTTCTTAGAAAAAATTGGTTTTTGGTTTCATAAGAAAAGGAGTCATATTTTGCAAGTTGTGGAACTAGCATTCAAGGGTGTTCAAGCTTGTGGTGGATCAACTATAGAGGGATTCTAATTTGATTCCTAGCTATCAAAATCATCCAAACCAAACCCAAGAACAAAGGTTATGATCTTGAATTTAAACTATGTTTGTTCTTAATCTTATCTCTACATGCATGTAGCATGATCCTCTTGAAAATGGAATTTGTGTTCATGATTTTATGCTTCCGTTGCAAACTCTTGTTTTTGAAACTATTACATGAACCTTGATTTCCAACAGTAACACCCAAAACTAGGGTTTTCGAAAGTTCCAGAGAGAGGGAAGAGTGGAAAAAGTCGTGGCTTTTATGGTGCCTAGGGGTCTCTATTTATAGTTTCCAAGTGGCCACCAGATAAGCCTTTAGAGATAAACCTTTTTGAATTCAAATAAGATAAACATTTATCTATCAATTCAAATATATTTATCCTAACATATAATAATCGAAATTATGGATAATCCCTCCATAATTTCGTTGGCCACTTAAACTACTATAATTGTTACTTACTCAACTATTGAATAATTACAATTCAGCCCCTGCACCTTTAATTAATCAAATTAATCACCAAATTAAATCCAATTAATTCCAGATTAATTTCTAATTAATTAATATAGTTTCTAATTAATATATTATATCCATAATATATTAATAAACTATTTATTTTATTTCTATTTATTTATTAATCATATAATAAATCAATTTTTCTCTCTCCTGGATTTTCTGCTAAACCTCTAGCCATAAGGGCAACCTAAATGGACTTTGCTACTATCAATTAGGTAAATACAAATTATTAGTCATGGCTTAGACACCTAATCCAACAATAACATCATAAAGGTGGCTATTTCAGCCAAACATCATTAAACATCTTTAAGGTCATCACAAGGTTCACTCGGTCAATCCATTCTATATGCAATGCAATGCACAATTAGGATGCTCAAACATCTTTCAAAACATCATCATCATCTTTATTTGAAAACATCTTTAGAAAACTCATTTTCATGCAATGCAAAAGTAGTAATCATATAACACATTGCACATAATATCATGCATGAAAAGTAATTGACAACACACACAAAAGAAAGTTGGAAGGATGTGTACTCCCGGTAAACTCACCCAAGGTCAATTGACGAGTCAACACTAACTCCACACAAGGTTGATGTATTTAGAGGCGCTCCTAGACATCATCCCATCCATCAAATCATCTTAGTTGAGTGCTAGCTCAAGTCCTTAGTCTCACCTCCAAGTCATAACAAAACATCTCCTTCCTACAAGACAAGAATGGAATGTATCATACTCGATTCTTCTAAAAGTCGCACTATAATTACTTCTTTGAACTAAGAAGGAACAATCATCCATCATCTAAAATGAAGTCTTTGACTCTCTAATATAAGGAAAATCTTAGTTAAAACATCCCCAAAGTTTGGCATTAAAACAAGGACCCAAGGCCCAAACAATAAAGCTCAAAACCCAAAAAACTACAAATTCTGGCCAGACCAGCTGCACGGGGTCGTGCAGATTTGGCACGGGGCATGCAGATCTGACCAGAAAGTCCAGACCCATCAACACGGGTCGTGTGGATCTTGCACGGGTCGTGCACAGTCTGCTGTAGCTCCGATTTTGGTCCTTTTCACCCCTTTTTGACTCAAATCAAGCTCTAACACTTTCCAACCTTATGGACATCCAAAGTACATGATTTAACTTCAAGTTAAACATAATTATACTCATTTAAACCACCCAAGATCATCCAAATAAATCAATTCAACTTGTGATCTAAACATTACTCCAAAGCCTCCAAACATTGAATACCCAATTACATTCCATCAATTGATGATTACAAGTGTAGATTCCTTCCTCCATTCCATGGAATGATTAGGAAATGATCCTTACTCCACCATTACATCAAATTGATGGAAATAATCCATTCATACATTCAAACAAGAGATTCAATCATCATCTACATGAATAAAACCCATTTCAACACCCAATTTCCCATATTCTAATGATTCAAGGTTTAAGATTACAATTCAAGGGTTGGAATCCTTAGGGAATCATTAGAAATGAATCCCCTCATCCAAAACCACTATATTCACCCACCAATTTCTAGATTCCTCAACAAATCACAAAAGCCCCAATTTCTAGGGTTCATAACACCCAATTCAACCAAGTAATTGAATCTAGAGCATCCATGGATTGAATGTAGACTCCCACAACTTAGAAATATCAAATAAACCTTGGAGAATCATAGGAATAACCTCATCCCACCATAAATCTCGAATTGGGTCAAAACCCCAAACCCAAACTCGAATCTAAAGCTAGAAGATGAAGGGTTTATACCTTAGATTGCTAGGAAACTTCAAGGCTTGCAAGAATCATCAAATCAAAGCTCAAATCTCTCAATAACTCCAAGAAAAATCGCCATTACCTCTTCTCCCCTCTCTAATTTCGTGATTGTGGCTGAAATGGGGGAAACCCCCATCAAAAACTTGATATCTTTCACAATTGGCAAAACTAGTCCCTATAGATTGGTCCTTCTTCACCCAACACCCCAAAAGTCCATTATTCTTATTAGAAGTCTCCATATTCTAACATATGACCCCAATATAAATATTCATTTCACTTGAGTCATTCTCTAGGTCAACACTAACCCTTAGTTTTCCTAAATGACACAAATGGTCCCTTATACTAAAATTCTTCCCAATTTAGTCACTAATATCAACTTAAAGAATCATTTAACTTACTCTAAGTTTCTAGATCAATTCCTTCATAATATTTTATACTCCTTCTAAATTCTTGACTATCCGAGTCTACTTAGGGTAAGTTTGGCCAAATTGATAGTTTTAGTCCTTATGACAAAATTTCTCATATTTTGTTTAAAAATAGATTTTAAACTTCATAACGTCCTTTAGAACTTTATTTGGCTCATTGATTCACAATATAATAATATAATAAAATATTAAATTTATTCATTTATTTGTTTTTCTTTATTTACAAAATAAGTTTTATTTTGTCGGTTTAAGCCCAAAACTCCTAGGCCCAAAACACAGATGTTACACTTTGAGAAGTTAACTTTCAAACCAGAAACAACATGGAAGCATCTTAGAATCCTAGAAAGATTCTTCATATTCATTTGAGACCACTCGCCCACAAAAAGAGCATCATCTACGTAAAAGAGATGAGAGAGGGTAGGACCATTGTTCGGGATGGAAATACCATTAAAAATGCCTTTTGCGTCTAGCCGTGGAAAGAGTCACATCCATTCAAATCATTATATTTTTGGTCAAAATGTTATTGAAAGCTCCCTCTCATCATCATTATTTCTCATTCTGAAATATCACAACGATAATTTTAGCCCAATGCAATATTTTAGAATTTTGACACAATTTACTAAACAAAGTAAGTTATTTGACATAATATTGTATATCCATATGTAATGATATGATTTCAAAACATAAGTCTATGTTTTTTAAAACTCGTATGACATCTTTTAGGGGTATAGATACATGATAGATATGTATATACTGTAGTTATTTTAAAACGAATCAAGTTATAACCTTGTCTAAAACCTTTCAAGTTAAAAAAATTCTAGATTTTGTTATAACACTTCTTCTATGATATATTTTAGGGGTTTTGAGATACATGTGAATAAAATATACTGGTTTTGATATAAATTAGGCTATAAAATTATCGAAAACATGCTAGATAAGGTTATAAATATTTTCTAAAACTTTGTAATATTGAAACTCTTCATTTGAAACTTTGTAAATCAAAACTTGTATGCATAGTTTCCTGGGTAATAAACTTTGTATTTCAGAAACTTGTTATTTTGAAACTCGTATAAATAGTTGTCTTAGAAATAACCTTGATGTTTTGGAACTATGTATTTAAAAACATTATCATATCTCAAAATTCATTTGTAGATGTATATTTGGTTATGTTTGTGATACTAAAAATGAGTAACGATGGATTTTCGTTTTTGAGTTGTCAGCGAACCAAGAACTGAGAGATCCAGTTATTGACCTAAATCACGTGGTCTTTAACTATTTATATCTTAATTATGTTTTTTATCATTCGTACTTTTATAATTTGTAATTCGGTTGCTTTATGTAAGAGTGCATTGGAATCCAGTGTGTATCTTTCTCACTCGTATTTGTAGTAACTTTATATATAACTTTCATAGTGAAATCGCAGTGAAATTGTGAAATGTCAGTCAAAATGTGAAATTTTTATGACATTTTCATTAAAGGAGTTGTTACTATTCATGAAAGCTCAAAATAAAATGTTGTCACTATTCATGAAAATTCCATAAAATAGTTAAATGATTTATATCATTTCAGACACTTTGATTTGTGCTATATATTTGTCAAATTAAACTTGTTTTTCATTCGTTCTTCGTTCAAATAGTATGAATTATATCATCTTGTCTAAAAAGAGGTTTATCAGATCACTGGAAAAGGCCAACCTCAGAAACCTTTATCAGCATCAAGAAATATGTGAGCGAATGTTTTGATTCTTGTTTTGTGAATCTAGGATGTTTGGTAAGATGCTTTTGTAATATATCAATTGTTATTTGTTGTTATACCCTTATTAATAATGTTACCTTTGATGTTGCAAAAAAGTATATATTAATATATTTATGAGTTGCATGCTACCGGTGAACTTCATAGATTGTGTCCCTAAAAAACAAAACTACTTATGCTCGATGTTTATAATGATTGCTCTGGATGGAAACTATTAGCCCCCTTCCCGTAGCATTTACTCATGGCATAACATAGAGTGTTGAATCGTGATCATGGTTCATGATGAGGTTGAAAGAACATATTAGATTATTAAGGACATTAGGGAAATCGCCTTCATGACAAAACATCTGACTACCTAGACTTCCCCTTATTCATGTGTTTCTATATTCATATCGTGGGTATTGTTATAAGAATGTGTATGTGAATTTGCGGTCTAGGGTTAGATGTTACTGAGTAATGGAAAATTTATTCTTAAAGACCTGCAAGTCGTATACAATGTTTGATTTTGAAGAAAAATTTTGTAGACTTCAATATATAGTCAGGAATATAGTGGTTGGGAATCCACATGTCTGTCTTGACAATATTGGGCATGCAAAATTGGTAAGGGTTTTTTTACCCTAACACCTGTTTCAATGTAATGACAGTTCTTTTTCCTGATGAGGTCAACATGTTATTGGTGGCTAAATAAGATTTATAGATAACATCACTCATTGAGGTTAGCCGTGAGACAATTCAATGCATTCACACACACACACACACACACACACATATATATATATATATATATATATATATATATATATATATATATTCATGTATGTATGTATGTATGTATGTATGTACGTATGTATGTACGTATGTATATATGCATGTATTTATGTATGTATCTATATGTGGATATTTTCATTATATAGTGGATATATAATTACTTTTTAGCCTTGAATGGCACTAATCCTAATTTATTTATATAGGGACCCTTTTGGTGAACTCACCCCTTATGTAGAGACTTTGTTCCAAAAGAGGATGCGTAAGTTTGAAATATGGCAGGCAAACCATGGTGCCCTGCTCTAACTTTCAAGTGTTAGATTTTCTGAAGAATGGTTTTGTAAATCTTGATGACATGACTTGAACATATGGGAAATGGAGAAGTTGTGGTATACGTTGTAGGCATGCGATAACGACATTGGAATCATTAAACTAGTTGGATTGTTACCATATGGTTTATATACGTTTGACTTATTTAGTGTATTAAAATGCATACCAAACAAAAACGGTGCATCCTTTATTGCCTCTACTTGAATGTGAAATACAAACTGAACTAATGGTCGTGTTTTCCTCTTTTCCTTTGTAATTGAATATATGTTTGTATGTCATTATTTCAACTTTTGTGTATAGGCTATGTGGTCTACCATTATAATGTATGGTCAATTTAGTGTTGAATTTGTATTTTAAAGAAAATATAATTTACAATCGCAGTTGGCATTAATTTAATTTATACAAGACAATATACTTTTAGTTTGTAAAGAAGAAATATATAAAAGAACAGATAGCTACATTTTTTTACAATATTGTATGCAAGAAATGAAAATGGGAAAAATATTTTAAACAAAAAGTAAAAAAAAACAATATTGTCAAAACGAATAGGACAAAGTGGATTATGCATAGAGAAAAAATGGAAAGTCTTGGTGTAAAATTGTAAATAGAGAAAACTTGATGGGGGGCAAAGTAAAAAATGATAGAAGGAATAAAAGGGGGATAACAAGATTTGAGCCTTACCATCTTGTAAACATAATCACCCCAAACTAATGAACCACATGTATTTATCTATTTAAAAATGCAAGACTGTTTTTTTTTCTCAGTTCCAATTTATATATGAAACAAACTTAGATAAAATCCAGATGTTGGTGATGATATGAAACCAAATATCAAAATATGGAAATGAAATTAGATAAATCAAATATAAAACCAAAGGTCAGGCGATGCTCATTCAGACTTTTGGTCGAACACATTGTGTGCCTATTCCAATATTCCACTACAAAGGTTAGGAATTCGGTAATTAATCCACCACAAAGGTCATGTGACACTCATTTAGTTCATATACATTTTGATTAATAGCTTTAAGCCAAGAAATTATACGTGTAATTCAAGCCTCCACCAATTTGAAGGGCATAGAAAAGTAGAAGTAAGTAAAGAAGGTAGAAATGGTGGACTGATCATGTGACGTTGATGATTGATGATCCTGATGCTGGTGGTTGAGGCGGTGGTCGATGATGACGGAGCTAAGAAACGATGGTGATGGTAGTAGCTGATGGTGGCTAACTGTGGTGGCGCTCGCCGAGTTTAAAGTTTTTGAGAGAAGAGAGATCGAAGTGTGTATTGCGATGATGCAGTGGTGGGAGATTGAAGGCTGGAAATGGCTGAAAGATAGAGAGCATGAGTGGTGCTAGTGGTTTGGTTATACGATGATGGGCTTGTGGCGGAGTCTATGTTGAAATTGTGGGAAATCACGAGCATCGTCTGAAACGGTGTTCTTCCACTTGTTGGTGATGGAATTGTGTAATCAATCCAGTTCAAAACCATTATAATCTTTAAACTCGTCGGTGCTGTGATTCATTTTCCTAGAGGGGGAAGCGAACTCGATGACAAATTTGGGATCGTCGGAGGGGGGGGGGTTACTATAACTGTATAATAACCTTAAAAATCATAAATCGTAGAATTGTTTCTGGATCGTGCGAGTTGAGGTGCGGGACCGTGGGGAATTTCCAATTTGTACGCTTAACCTATATGATGTTATTTAATGAAAAGAAATTATCTCATTCATTGAACGCTAAATAACGGTATAACAACCTTAAAAATCATAAACCGTAGAATTGTTTCTGGATCGTGCGAGTTGAGGTGCGGGATCGTGGAGAATTATGACTTAGAACTGCTCTTCATGGTGTTGAATTTCCAATTTGTACGCTTAACCTATATGATGTTATTTAATGAAAAGAAAATTATCTCATTCATTGAACGCTATCTCTTTAAAAGATGATACAAGTAACTTTAAATTTTGTAAATTAAGTATTAAGTAAGTCTGAAGTTTCCTTTATAACGGTGTATATATATATATATATATATATATATATATATATATATATATATATATATATATATATATATATATATATATATATATATATATATATATATATATATATATATATATATATATATATATATATATATATATATATATATATATATATATATATATATATATATATATATATATATATATAGGGTTAGGATCCGGTAGGAACCCAAAATCCGGTAGTAACCGCGAGAACTCTTCTCGTCCAATCATTCTCATAAGGGTAATAACGTCAAAACGTCTTCCTTCGACATGACGCAATCACATGCGACGCACGTCTACGGAACGAAATACGAACTAGAAGATTTAAGTGGGTTTTTTTTTTCAACGTGATTTAAATGGGTTTTTTCGTTTTTTTTCCATTTTCGTTTTTTTTTTTTTTGTTTTTTTGTTTTTTTGTTTTTTTTTATTTTTTATTTATTTTTTTTTCAAAAAAAATATTTTTTTTTCAATTTTTTTATTTTCGATTATACTCGGTTTTTAGTGTTTTATTTTTTTATTTTTTAATTTTTTATTTTTATTTTTTTATTTTTTATTTTTTTGAATGCTACAGTACTCGATTTTTAAATTTTTTTTGTTTTTTTTTTTCATTTTTATGTATTATTTTTAATTTTTAATATTTTTTAATCTTAATTTTAACGTTTTTTTTCGTATCTTTAATCTAATCATTTTGGATCATGATATTTTTAATCATAACATTTTGGATCATCGTTTTTTTTTGCATCTTGGATCATAAATTTGGAATCATTTTGTCGTTTTTGTTTTTTTTAACTCATTTTGGATCATAACGACTTTGGATATTGAATCATAACGAATTTTGCATCTTTGATCATAAGTTTTGAATCATAAAAACATATTTTGGTTTTAATATTTTTGGATCATATGTATTTTTTTGCTATTTTGATGAGTTTTTTTTACTTCAAATATAAAAATGAACACGAAAAAACCTTTTTTTCAATTTGTTTTTGCAAGCTTATTAATATAATATCTACAATTATCCCTTAAATTTTCATAATTTTTGGAATTATTTTTAATTTTTGATTTTATATAAAAATAAAAAAATAAAAAATAATTTTTTTTCAAATTTTCATGATTATGCTTGTTTTGTAGAGAATTAAATTTTAAGAACTTAGGTTTTTTCAGAATTTTTTTAAAAGAAAAAAAAAGTTATTGTCAAAATACAAAATGGGTGGAAAAATTAATATACCTAGCCAATAAGAAAGCGATACGTGTCGCTGAGAGTGGGAGGCGCGTGGGATTCATTTTGGCTGGAGAGTTTAGCGCGTGAAGTCTTGTGAAATTACTCAAATGCCCTTCCAATTTTTGTTTTCTTTCCACTTAGTTTCAGACATTTACAAAAACAACCCCTGAAATTTAATACATGATCATTATTTGCACATTGAATCTAATCCATCCATTTTTCAAGATTAAAGGTCCAGATTTGTCATTGCCGTTCTTACCGGATTTTAGGTTCCTACACGATCCTCCTTTTATATATATATATATATATATATATATATATATATATATATATATATATATATATATATATATATATATATATATATATATATATATATATATTCTAATTTTTTTATAAATATATAAAATTTGAATGGCTGATTCTATCCGTAACCCTCCAAAAAACAAATCACACATACAAAATTACTAAATATACCCGATGAATATATATGTTAAGAATAACTATAGCACAACCCTCCATAAATATATACATTTTTTTTAACATCAAAGCTTCATTAGAAAACTAAACAGATTGAGCCAGGGGCTCAATTAAGAAGCGTACAAAGCAGAAATAGGAGACATACACCAAATAGTCCAATCTAACAATAAACTAGCTCTAGCATTAACCCAATTAAAAGAACAGACACATGTGTCATCTAACAAATGTTTTATAGAGAACTTTTGATTCCTAAACACAGCCCCGTTTCTAGCAATCCAGATGCTCCAAATCAGCGAGTAAACCAGCGATAGCCTCAATTTTTTAACTTTCTTGTCTCTCAAACCATCATTAAGAAGCGAAATAAGATCGACACCAGACTTAGGCTTGTTGGGCAGCACCGAAGACCAATTACCAAAAAGATCCCAAATAACGGACACATCCTCACAGCAGAAAAACAGATCGTCCATAAATATATACATGAATTTATGATTTGTTTGGAAGGTTCATTTAATGGAAAAGGTGATATCACGTGGTTAATGGATCAAGTACTAGGCCGGTAGGCCCTAGCCCCTAGGTTGGGCGGAGCCGTTGCGCCGCTCTCTTCTTCACGTGACCAACTCGTCACGTGCGTGATCTCATGATATGTTATTCAATTAGTAACTTTTAATTGTTTTGATTTACCATTAACGAATACGGCCACGTTGGTTTGATGCTGTAAATAAGTAAATCTTTATTCAATAACTCCAATATAAAAACTATGTTTTGCATGTCATAATTAGGATACAAATAGATTTATCATCATTTTTTAAGTTATTATATTTATGAACACAAAAAGTAATTAGATTATTATATAGATTAATGTTTGAAGGAAGTTATTGATTTTTTATTTAAAGTATTTTACATATATTTTTAATTTAAAAACTTATTTTTCTAGATATTATTTTATTTTTATTTTAATTTATCAACTAGATTATTGGCAAGGCCTTATCAAATATTATTTTTTATAATTTATTAGTTAGATTTTTAGCTATTATGTCGAACGTAATTCAATCATTATCAATTGAAAATCTAAGCCCTAATAGAATTGAAGAAACTAAGAATTCGAACCATGCAGCACCAAGGACAGAAACGTCGATCGAAATAGCGATACTGATAGTCGAAAACGTATACGACGAAATCTTGACTAACGCCCGAGCCCATGAGCTTGATGCCCCTATCACTATCGTAGTTCCAGACATCCTCAGATTCAGAAGACAATGTTTCTGATGAGAGAGAGAGAGAGAGGGTACCGGGTGGGGGTAGGGTGGGGTGGGGGATATTTTTTTATTTTATTAATAAAGTAATTAATTAATTGAAAAAAAAGAAAAAATAAATTAAAAATGACAATTTAGTCTTTTTACGTAATCCAGTGACCGATTTGTAGCGTTTCACAAACCTTAGTGACCAAAACCGTGATTTTTTTATTGTTAGTCCTGAAGTGAAATATTTGGCAAACTTCAGGGACCAAAATTGTAATTTTTCTATAAAAAATGGCTCTAATACCAAATTGTAACACCCCATCTTTTATACACCTTAATTAGTGTAATATTTTTTTAAAATGCAATATGTTGTTAAAAAAGTGTGTTTTAAAAACCTTGTTTATGACATTAAGTCATATCTTTATATTTTGGTCCCAACAAAAACAAATGAGTTTTAAAATGTTTAAACAACTTTGGGGGTTACAAACTCATATCAACATAACCATAAGAAAGTAATAAGACATTTAAAAGCTAATGTCCTAAAAATAATCAAACGTTTCTACCGAAATTTTAGCATGGCCTCTGGGCTAATTGGATAAAATTTATAATGACACGACTCAATCAAAATAGCCCAAATAAAGACTCGGGACAAAATAAAACATTACAAGATAACCATAAGGGTAATACTATACCATAAACAAGTATATATTAATATATTTCATGACTATATCGTCTAAGGAATCAATCTATCTTCCAGTTAGCATTTTGATCTATAAGCCTCATATAACTCTTAAGTCCATTCAATTCTTTGATCCAATTCTAATCAACCTGTTCCTAGGGTACATAGCATTATAAACAATAATACGTAAGACAAATTGTCTCGTGAGATACATTGGTTTTAGATCCAACAAGATATTAAAGTAAATTGACAACTTGAAAAAGTATATTCCTTAACTGAGGTTCATGTAAACCGGTACTTGGAAATCATACAGAAAATTCATACATACAATCATTTTAAAATCATATTAAAACTTGTATCACTAATACATGGGTTTTAGACCCAACTGGGATAGAGGAATTATCACTATTATGTAAATAAAAACCTTCAATTAGTATAGGAAAACATCAAATATTGAAACCAGGGATGAGATTTTGACCCGGTGAACCGGATCGGACCGGGAACCGAACCGGAGCTGGAACCGAATAAGAACTGGAACCTTGTATTCGGTTCGGTTTTCGGTTCTTCATTTCCCATAAAATCAGTTCTTCGTCTGGTTCGGGCAGGGTCGGAACCGAACACATTTCTTAATAGCACACTACGTTGTATAACTGAACCGGATCCGGACCGGTAGGAACCAGAACTAGGGTATTCGGTTCGATTCCCGGTTCTTCATTTCCTATGAAATCGGTTTATGGTTCTTCGGTTCTCGGTCCGGTTCGGTCCGGGTCCGGACCGATTCTCATCCCTAACTGAAACCATATGTCAAAATCCATAAACTAAAAATCAAACTTCAAACTCCAAAAATAAAATCCAAAAACTTGGCACATCAAACAATGATACAGGCACCCCCGTACCGGTCTCCGCTTCATAAAATAGGACACACCTATCTTGTAAGGTTTTGCTTGTGTAATTACGGGCACCCATGTAGTGATCTCCCCTTCATAGAACATGACAAACCCATTCTATAAGGTTGTGCTTGCGTATTGGTCTTCCCTTCATAGGATTAGACACACCCACCCTATAAGGTTGTGCTTAGGTTCTCCCTATTATAAGACAAAACATATTCATTCCTACAATTTTTGTTCTTAAGACTTCTACTTCGCGACGGGAGGCACCACCCCAGTAGAGTCTGTGTGATCTCCCATTCTCAGACAAGGTCTAGTCCGGACTACAACTTATGAATGCATTCATTACCAAAATCCAAATTCCAATTTAATAATCAACATTCAAATATCAACACTAATCTATGGCAAAAAATTCAAAAGACTTAACATGAATATAGCCAAATTCCAATGAGAAAATCAATGACCAATATTCAAAAAATCAAGGATAACCAATGATCAAAACATCAATAGAACTTAACAAGCGGATAGTCAAGATCCAAATGACTTAATGAGTAAAAGATCAAAACTTCACAATCTTAATAAGAAATTCACCAAAACTCAATTAGATCATTTGACAACATTTTTGAAATTCATTATATAAATCTAGCATGCCAATTTCCTTAAAAAACTATAACTCGTGAGTATACTTTTGAACTTGCGTAAAATAAAGCATTTCACAAACAAAATCATTTAGTAATGAAAACCTAATAGTTAAAAATCTTGTTTGCTATGTACCCAGTTAAAAGTCAACATATACTCAACTTAGTAGATATGTATGTCTAGCTACACTAATCCACTAGCCTTTGACCTTAATAATAATAATAATAATAATAATAATAATAATAATATAGGTGTATGTATAGACCCATTTAGTTCATTTTGATTAAACTTAATTTAATAGATTTTGTTTATCACCGAGTAAATTGGATCAATTATAAATAAGGTTCGAAATGGCTTGAGCCGTTGTGTAGTTGCAATATCAAACCTCACGCTTTACGACTCATGATATTTTTCCAAACGTGACTTAAGGCGGCAACTTTTTATACATAAAAAAGAGAAATCATATAACTATATATTTATATAAATCATATAACTATATATTTATATAAAGAAATATATTAAGTTTCAAGACGGCATACCCATGCCTTGCTGCCATGGAATGCCTTGGCGTCGCCATTGCATGCCTTTTAGGACCATGTCTATAAATAATTGAACTCGAAAGGATGAATTACGAAAGATGGAAATGTTTGAATCAACCCAATTGCAAATACTACCGATGCAATTTACTTTTAATCGGGTTTGTAGTTTGGATGTAACTAGAGGTGCACAAATAATTGGTTTACGATCCGAAACCGATCCGATGGTGAAACCAATTTGAGAGAAATCGATCAAGTTCCTAATATGATCTGACTGTTTCAACCGGTTTGAGATTATAGCCTATAGAACCGGTTTTATCCGATCCGTTTTGTGAAACCGGTTTGAAACCTCTTTTTCGGTTTTGACTATGTTGACTAGTTTGTATAAATTTGAGTATTTTATGATATGAACCGTTTTCAAATCGAACTGGAAACCGATTTTCAAATCAAACCGGTTTGTTGAAAAGATATGGCTGTACACCTCTAGACGTAGCTAATTGTTCATCCCAATTCGATCACTAGGTTGTAAACTATTAGGCATTTTAACATACCTGATGAATATGAATAATAATGAAATACATGACATGTCATTTAGTAACAAGACTGAGAAATTAATGGCCAAAATCAACATCACAAATATATTGTAACAATTGTATATATTTTTAAATAAGTAGATTAAAAAGGAAAATATTTGAATCACACTCATTCTTTAGAAACCAATTCGAAAATTGCTGCATCTTTGCAACAGTCTAGTATAAAGTAGATTTTGTTTCTATGAATATTATACGGTAACCAACAAATTTATTAACCTTTGGTAAGCATGTGTATATAAGTTAGACCTTGTATTTCAGTGTGGTTTTCTTTGTGATTTTACTATGACATATGAATAACAAGAAGTAAATGTTAAAAAATGTCTCAAAAGCATATGATACAATCCTTAAATGTTAAGGATCGTTTAAAATAATTTCAATTTGATAAGAATCATTTTCATGTTTTGAAGCAATAGTCTCTCTTTCAAAACTTTAAATCACCTTGCTTGAGTTTTTTAAGATTCCTCAAGCATTGATATATCTTGATGTACAACTATAAATGAACAATGTATAATTAGAGTCGGCAAAAAGCGACCATATCCTTCAATCCAACCCAATAATTCATCAATCCAACCCAATAATTCATGGGTTGAGTTAGAGTTGGAATTTTAAGCTGATTCCTACCTATGAACCCATTTAAGAATTATATTTATATTTACTTAATATTAATATTTACTAATTTATATTTTAATTATTTAGCCATTGTTTGTGGTTGTGTTTTTTTAGATTTTTTTATCGACTTTAACAATTACGCCATCGATTTTGTCAAACAAGGCAATATTTTCTTGTCCATACAATCTCAAACAAATATGCCTCATGGATACTTTGTGATAGTTGTATAAATCCATGAACATTGCAACTAATTAAAAATGGTAAATGACATGATACCTGTTGAGTTGGTCGATATCGGACCCTAGTTAAGTTTGCAAGGCATCATCAACCTGAATAACGGCCAAGTAAACCCATCCGACAGTTACTTTTCGTAACTCTATCGTCGTTCAAAAATTCCCTCCCAAAATGGCTCATCAGTGTTGAAAACCCCTAACAAAAGTTCAGGAAGACCGAATCAGAGAGAGCAGGAAGACTCTGCAACAGTCACAAATCCGGCCAGGGTGTTTTTTAATTCAGTTGTTAGGGTTGGTGAAGACAAAGAAGATGAGGTAAGATTGTCAATCATAAAAGGATAATAAGTTTTCATTTCAGACTATCTGTGTGATAAAAAAATAGCAGGACGACACGATTTTTGTAATTAAGCTGTTAATATAATGAGCGGTCTTTGTTATACTCCTTAATTCCATATTATTCCATGTTCCTATCTAAATTACTATAAAAAGAAGAATCAAGTCAAAAGTCTTTTTAAAACAAATTGACCTCACATTGACTTCACCTAATCTCACAAGCATTTAATTGAAAGAAGTTGATTCACTTGACTGAACTGATTAACTACAACAAGAGATGGCTTCATCAAATGAGATACTCGAATCCAATCTCACAATAACAAGTAAGCATTCATCATAGCTGATCAACCATGCCATTCTTATTCTGATTATTTCACAAAATCACCATCATATATTAGAATTGATCATCTGACACCAGAAATAATGACGTTTTGTCAGAGAATCAGGGAGAGAAAGGCGAATTGAAGGCCGAACTGCATGATTATCCTAGTGGAGAATTTGAGTTTAAAAAACCAGGTGTGTGGAAGAGCTTGGTGGTGAAGCTACGCCTGCTAACTGCTTATCCATGGGAACGTGTTCGCAAGGGTAGTGTGTTGAATATCAAATTGCGTGGCAAGGTTTGGTTTTTTCTAACATTTTCTACTTATTAATTTTGATTTGTGAATCGAAATTACACAACTATGTTTATTGAAGTAATTTTTCTTTACCGTTGCGAATTCCAGGTATCTGATCAGGTGAAGAGTCGTTTCTCTTCAGGATTATCCTTACCTCAAATATGTGAAAACCTTATAAAGGCAGCATATGATCCTCGTATATCTGGTGTTTATCTCCACATTGAAACCCTAAACTGTGGATGGGGTAAAATTGATGAAATAAGAAGGCACATACTGTATTTTAAGAAGTCAGGTAGATTTATAGTTTTGATCTTCTGGTCTGTTATTCCATCATACTATTATCTATATCGTCTAGATGGCTAAATGTCGATTTGTTACATCTTTTTTGTTTCAATTACTATAATTCTGATACTTGTATTAATTTGTGAAATTTTGATTCAGGAAAGTTCATTGTTGCTTATGCACCTGTATGGCATGAAAAGGGGTATTACCTTGGATGTGCCTGTGAAGAGTTGTATGCCCCTCCAAGTGCCTACTTTTCCCTGTATGGTTTCACTGCTCAAGCATCATTTATTGGAGGTAAGTTATTATTGGTTCTTTACACCTATCAAATCTTGTGATCAACTTCTGAACTTAACCAAAGTGTTGTGCATAAAGGTGTACTTGAGAAAGTAGGCATTGAACCACAAGTAGAGAGGATTGGTAAATACAAGAGTTTTGGTGATCGAATAACTCGCAAGAACATATCTGAAGAAGATCATGAGGTGCTTACTACAATGCTGGAAAATATTTATGGAAATTGGGTCGATACAGTTTCTCAATCCATAGGTGAAGTTACTTTGTGGTTTCCTCAGTCTTGATCATGTTTCAAAGTAATCAATTTGAATTGTATCTTTAACAGGAAAGAAAAAGGAAGAAATCGAAAGTTTTATTAATGAAGGAGTTTACCAAGTAGAGAAGTTGAAAGAAAATGGATGGATAACAGATATAAAATATGATGACGAGGTTATATCAATTTTAAAAAAGAAATTGGGTATTAAGGAGAAGAAAAAGCTTCCGGTTGTTGCTTACAAGTAATGATTTGCTAATTTAGTCTTCAACTTTTTCCCTCATTTACATGTTGTCAATAGATAACTCATCGACTCGTTTATTATTATTATCTTTGCTCCAGGAAATACTCGCGAGTTAGAAAATGGAGCTTGGGTTTAACAGGTGGCAAAGATCAAATTGCAGTAATTAGAGCCTCCGGTAGCATCAGTCGTGTAGGAGGGTCAATTTTTGAACCGAGTTCAGGAATCGTTGCTGAAAAATTCATCAAGAAGATTCGCGAAGTGAGAGGTATGTAAACATACTTTAAGTATAGGGTTAATTACTTATTTATGCCATAATTATTTCACTTCTCATTTTAAACAATAATGTTGTTTCTTAATACATAATTGGCAAACACGTTTCAAATTATTAATAGATTATGCTTCTAACCAGTAACGTCAGCCTAATTTTTACTGCATAAGAGCTGCAATAATAATAACACCAATGTCCAATGCCCATAAGGTCATGGGAAAGAGATTTTAATGTAGATAGTCTTACCTCCACCGAGGGTAGAGAGGGTGATGATAAGAACGGGGATAGATTCTTATTTAATAAATAATAATTACTAAATGATGAAAGAAAAATACATGATAATGACGATTCGAGAAGTAGGTGGTCTCCCTAGGTTTCTAGCTCGATTTTTGTCTCCTTTAACCCTAACTCTAATACTTTATAAATACTATTATTCCAACATGAAATCAAGAGACTTGGTCTAGAAGTTGTTTCAAATGATAGACAATAATCAATAAAAATAACCTTAGGGGGTTTTTTTTTTCCACATTAAGTATTGTATAGGTAAAGTGGTCGAATGTGTAATGATGTTTGTTTGGATAAAATGATGTATACCTAAGCGTTGTTTATTTATTTTCTAGCCTAAAAACTGTTTGAATGACCATTTTATCCTTACATTCCAAAAAACAAATTTCACAATATTCATCGATATTAACAATATTCATCGATTTTAACGTGAGAGGAGCTGGGAGGAAAAAAGAGGAATGCAAAAATGGTTAGTGTCGTAATACATTAAGCCTAGATTTTTGGTTTAACCCAATAAGCCATTTTGTCCGGATTAAGTTAAAAAAAACAACCACGTATAATTGTCCAGATTAGGTGCTTAAGTCATTGAACTCATTAATAGAAAAAGGAACAACCCTAATTCCACTAACATTTGCAAAAGTTTACTCTAACTCTATAATTTACAAAGATCTAAGATGTATTCAAGGATCAAAATTAGCAAAAAAGAAGAAAAAAAAGTGATAGGGAACGAAAAAAGAATTCAAACACATACAAAGAACTATAGATCGCACATACATATTTAAACACGAGGATGCACTTGAGAAATTATTTTTATTATTCTTATTGAGATTCATGTGTATGTACTTGTCTTTTTCTCAGAGTCGAAAAAGTATAAGGCTGTTATTATCCGAATTGACAGCCCTGGTGGTAGTGCTGTTGCTTCTGACTTGTAAGTGTTCTTTATTTAAAAAGAAAAGTATAGTTTATATAACCTTTTTATATAACAATAACACATTTTATTTCTCATGTGGTTATGGATTTGTTTTTGTGTAGGATGTGGAGGGAGATCAGTCTATTGGCTGAATCTAAGCCTGTAATTGCATCAATGGTTGATGTTGCAGCTAGTGGAGGATATTACATGGCAATGGCAGCACAAACTATAGTCTCAGAGAATCTTACTTTGACCGGGTCAATTGGTGTTGTCAAACGTAAAATACAGTATCCTATAATCTTTTTCTTTGTTTTTCTCTTAAATCTTTAAAAACTCCCTTCAGTTTACGATACAGAATAAGAATTTTGAAATCCTGGGTGTTGTTTCTCTGTTCTTTTATTCCGTTTCAGAATTTTTCCAAGCATAAAAACTGGCACTTTGTGGTTCTTTTTATAAGCGCCTTCAATTTTATATATTTGAGCCTGTTTGACTTTTCAAGGTTGCAATTGCTTGTTTAATCAATATTTCTTTTGTAGTTAAATTTAATTTGGGGAAACTACATGAACGGATTGGTTTTAACAATGAAATCATATCAAAGGGACGATTTGCCGACCTGTATGCTGCTGACCGACCATTCAGGTGAGAGGATCCTAAAATATAACCAATGTATTTTAGGTAAACAGGTCCAATTTGACACCTTTAATCAACAAGTTACGGTTGTTGGTTACTTGGTTTGATATTATATGTTATGATTCTAACCACTCACAAATGTGTGTGCAGACCGGATGAAGAGAAACTGTTTATGGAATCTGCACAGAATACTTATAAACGATTCCGTGACAAGGCAGCATCATCAAGATCAATGAGTGTATGTGGTCACTGGAGTCAATATATTAGAATGTTAGCTAGGTATTAATACACAATTTAAAACCAAGTTATAAGTATACATAATTATGCAGGTGGATAAAATGGAGGAGATTGCTCAAGGGAGAGTATGGACCGGAAATGATGCTGCTTCACGAGGTTTAGTTGATGCAATTGGAGGCCTCTCTCGTGCTGTTGCTATAGCTAAACACAAGGCCAACATACCTCACCACAAAAAGGTTGGTTCCTTTATGCTCTATGTTTTCTTTGAGCGCTTGACAAAATAAACTAAAGTAGTAATAACAAGGGTTAAATGATAGAAATAGCAAATATACTTCCATTGATTTGTTTGTTATATCATCCTAGGTTCATTTCTTCAAAATCTACCCAGTTATAGCATTGTCATCCGAATATATAAAGCAGTTTTCTATGCTATAATAAGGAAATAGTGATAACACAATCCTATAATCGGGTTGATTTTCCAAAGTGAAGTGCGTTATTAAGGGAAAAAAATTGAAAGTGCATGTTGTAATATAACAAAGTGAAAGTAGGATATTGTAATACATAAATATATGAAAGTACATTGCTATTTCTTACATTATCCCCTAAGACTTTTAATCTACAACACAAATTCCACCATGATGCTAGTTATAAAAAAACAAAGCCACATTATGAAACTGCTACTTTCATGCAAAGTTCATAGAGGATAAGAGATCTAGAGATAGAAAAGTGTCCAATTGGTTCTTACCTGCCCTTTTATCTGACCTTGTTCTCAAACTAAAATGTTGCATTCATGTTTGTTTTAAGAGTAGCAATTTCAACCCATTTAGCTATATATATATATATATGAGTGTTCAAGTTATATGCTCTCTCTAACGGGCAACGTTAGAGAAATGGTCTCAAGGATTCCCAACAACTCGCTAAATGAAAATAAAACATGAACACATGAATATATGTGGAAAACTCTAAAAGTGGAGAAAAACTATGGACCGCCCATTACACTCATGCTCTCAAAATATATCATTCATAAGGTTACTTTCTAAAACAAAAGAAAAAAAGAATCCAATACTTAGAAAGTGTTTTGTGATTAAGGCACTTAGATACCGAAGCTGGGGACTTCTTTTATAGGCATGGAGGTGAACAGGTGACTCCACTTTTTTACACTCCACTAATGTGGAACAAATTCATTTTTGAAGCCAACACATTTCAACAGTTAAATGGGTAAATTTTAGAAATTTAAACAAATGTCCCAAACATTATTCAATTGCATATAATCTATTAATCACCTAAACCACTTTAATGTAATAATATAGTATCTGCAATCCTTAATGATTTATAAATTGAAAAACTGCACAAAAATGTTTCCGGGTCAATTTCACTGATCCCTTTTCACCCATACCAAAAGAAAGTACTTGTTTTGACCCGTTACCCAACCACTCAAATTTAACACATCTAGTTTGTTTGTTTGTAATAATATATTCTTGTAATAACCTGTACGTGTAATAAAAATGATATTGGTAATTGTGTACAGGTTACTTTGGTTGAGGTGTCAAAACAATCACTTTCTTTACCACAAATAGTTTTTCGCATGTTGACCTCAGCAACTGGACTCGACACATCACTAAACCAACTGCATGATGGCTCGACAACGAGTGATGTGGTGCAAGCCCGTATGGATGAGATCATGTTTCAGGGATCAGAAGGATCTTCGCTTGCAGACCCTATTTTTGATATGCTGAAAGACTACCTAAGTGCTCTTTGATATCATGTTATTATCGTTTTGCTATTATTAAAAGGTTTTTTTTTTTTTTTTTGAAAGGTTTAGACAATTTCTTATTAATGTAAAAATGTAAAATCTTACGAGGAGATACATCAGGAAATGTTTAATTACCTTACGTATATCTATATTTTTTCATAATGAACACGACTTTATATATATTAATCTCCGTTTAAAGTCCTAATACTCATATCAATTTATTATGAGGATGATTCTCACATGTAATTGTATATATTTTGTATAAATTATAAATATTGTGCAATTAATAAACGGTATTCACCTAAATAACCATAATGGGAGAGGATTATGATGGAACAACCATATTTTCCACAATTATCATGATATAACCACCGTGGTTATTTATTTTTGAAATCCGAAATATGTATAGTTCTGAAATAGTGGTTATTTCGGAAAATAACAAAAAATTATGATATTCAATCTATATTCATAATAATCATGTGATATTTTTGTGATTATCATCATAGACACTGTATGCTAGTAGATTGTATTCTGCAGTGTTGAATAGAAGACAACTTGCAAAGCAATATGTTTCAGTTTTCCAACACCTTATTAAAAAATCGAAGTAAGTGAATAGAGAGAGAGCATTTTTGTTTTTATTCTTTTCTCTTTGACTTTTCTATAATATTAGCGCCTCTATGTACAATTGTAACTTTTGTTTTTGGAAGGAAGTCAAGGAACCATAATTTTAAACTGTATTAAAAAAAAATAGGTTTTGCCTATAGAGAGAGGTAGCATTGTCCTATGCTAGATCCACCAAAAGAGTGCACGGTGTGGATGCGGGGTGGGATCGACATGGCCAATGTGATATGACGAAACCTTTCAAATAGGGAACATTTTAAAAAATAATAATAAATTGTTGGGTGGTAAGGAAACGAGCCGATCTAAATGGAGCAAAACGGATTATTGAAGGTCGATCGTATCAAGATACATCGGATGCGCATGTTGGAGTGAATTTAAACGACGATGACGATGACTTAGTTGAGGTTGAACGACCAACTCGTTCAATAGGGCGAGATCAAGCAAAACAAAATGGAAAAGCGAAAGCGACATCGTCACACTCATCGGTTACCGGTCGTTCCGACGATATTCAACAAATTAGGTCGAAGTTTTTGGGTTTGCATACTACTTTGGAGGAACATATGCAATACTCGAGGGAAAGAGATCGTGAATCCGACCGACTCGCGAAAATGCAATTGCTTTTTGTGGACGTTAGTCATTTGTCGGATGATATGTATGAGATGATAATGGAAGTTAAACGCACTATAAAAGAAAAGTATAAATCGTAGGTTTTATAGTTTTTAGGTTTTGGGTTATTTACTTATTAGTCATTTAGTATAATTTTTTCTAGTAACGTAATTTCTTATTTAATATTTAATGTACTGCTTGGTTTTGTTTTTTATTTTAAATTTAATATTAAAAAATTGGAAGGCATATATACCCAATTGTAGGTATTCAAATGTATGGTTTCATAAGCATCTATATGACGCCTATGGCCTACGTGACAGCGTATGTAGCTATTTCATAAGCAACCATACCCTTTAGCCTTAGGCTAAGCGGTATCAATGCTTACAAAGATTCTATATCCGATGTCACATAGAAATATGCCTACGAACTATACATTTGAATGCCTACAATAGGGTATGAATGCGTACAAAACAATTCAAAATTTTTAAACTAAATTTAAAAAAACAAAACCACACATTTCATTAAATATTAAATAAGAAAATACATTAGTAGATAAACTAAATTAAATTACTAGAAAGAAAATAACCCAAAAATTAGAAAATATAAAACCTACAAATTATATTTTATTTTTATCTTGCGTTTAATTTCCATTGCCGCCTCGTATATCTCATCCGACAAATGTCTAACTCAGCGAAAAGCGAATTGCATTTAACGAGTCGGTCGAATTTAACATCTCTTTCCCTCAAGTAGTGCATATGTTCTTCCAAAGTAGTGCGCATTATTATTGATGCGAAAAAGTCATCGAATAAAATGCTTCAAAACAACGTTTAGGTACTGATTTTTCTTTTCTGTATCGTAAAATCGTGGAAAATGTTATAAGCTTGAATTGATTATTCCCGTAATATCGAAATTCTTTTCTGTATCGTAATATCATGGATTATTCCCTTAATATCTTGTAACCATCAATGCAATTTGTCCTTGCTCTAATGATCTTAAAGCTCAGATAGAAGCTTGGTGAACACATCCAAATCCCTCATTGATGTCCCTTCTTTGATTGCCTTGCTGGCTGCTTGACTTAGCTTCTTAACTTTAACTCGTTCTGGCATATTCCCACTCAACGACTCATCCAACAACCGAGCCAACTCAACCGAGTCGGGTACATTATCGGGTTGACCCTTACAAACTCGTTTCCCAACTCCCAACTCATCAACCAATAGCTTCTCATCCGTATACTGGTCTGCACCCATTGGCCATGTCAACATCATCACACCCGCTCCAACTCCTTCTAACGTCGAGTTCCACCCACAATGACTCACAAACGAGCCTACAGCCCGATGTCTCAATATTGCCAACTGTGGGGCCCAACCTTTAACTATAAACCCTCGACGTCCAACCCGATCTTTAAATCCAATAGGGACGGAACCCGACCCGCTTCCATTCACACACAAAATAAACTTAACATTGCTAACCTCTAGGGCACCCGTCAATGCACCCATTTGCTTCTCGTTTAATGTGATCAGGCTTCCAAAACATATATATACGACAGAGTCATCGGGTTTATCGTCTAACCACATTAGCAGGTCGCCAGGTGGCACCACACTCGACCCACCACGGCCAGTGGTAGCGATCAGGCCGTCGTCATTAGGAAGTAACGGGCCGACGGCCCAAACCCGATCATGGCCCATTTGTTTCTTGATGTGGTCAATGTAGACCCCTTCCAACTCTTCAAACGTGTTGTACACAATCCCCCAACTTGTCATATTAGCCAACATTCCCTTCCTCAAAGATTTCAAATCCGATCCACCGTTTTTATAAACAAGTGGGATTGGGGGCAACTGCCATGATGGAAATTCCGGGGAGTTGGGGATTTCTGGGAAAGAAAGCAAGGAGTCGTGAGTATTCATCTTTTCCACGTCTCGCCACATTGTTTGATAAATGGAAGAACCAAGAACTCCGGAAGGGTTAAACACGACGCGCCGAATGCCCAGGTGGGAAGCAAGTTCGCTAGTCCACCCGAGAAAGAAGTCAGAGATGATGGCCACCGGTGGCCAAGGTTGGGATTTGAACCATTTAGCGATGGGATCATACAATTTCTCTGTGGATATCAATTTGCCAATAACGGGATGGAGGGACGGGTCGATGTCGGGCTCAGAGAAGAGAAGTTTGTGGAGAGAAGACGGGTGGGAGGAGAGGAGACGGTCGAGGAGTGGGAGGTTGGCGGGGGAGATGATGACGGTGATGGTCAGGCCATGGTGGAGGAGGAGGTCGGTGAGATCGAGTAAAGGAATGATATGGCCGGCCATAGGAAAAGGGTAGACTAGTATATGCTTTGAGTGACTCATGTTTAAAGGTTCGATAGTTGTTAAGGAAATAGAGAAAGTTGGACATTTATAAGCTTAATAATGAGACAAGAGGAAATGCTTGAAACCGTGGTCTGTCCTTTGGGTAGAGAATGTAGAACCGTGATTTGTCCTTTGGATATTTCTGCATGTTTTACGCCTAATATTAATATATATGGATTACATAATACTTTTCTTAACTAATTAGGTTAAAGATGTTATGCTAGTTTTTAACTTTATTTAGAAAATGGGAGAACTTAGAAGTGGATAGTGGTATGAACGTCAAGCGACGTCATGGCTTACGTTCTTTGTTTTTTGTTCTTTTGTTGTTGGGAAAACTGAAAAGAATGAGAAAGCAAAGAGATTGAGGTTTGGTGTAGAGTGAGTCTCTTAGACCCTCAATTTTGTTGGGTTCAAGATTCTGGTTAAATAATGACAAGGCAAGGAGATAAGGTGTCTCACTTGAAATAGTATATAAGTGTGACAAGAGTTTGTAATGACAAGTAAACAAAAACAAAGTGTAAAAAAGTGATCGTTGTTATTACCTTTTAAGTTTGTTCTCTTTTTGATTTGAAAAATGTATTACTTACCGTTAAAAACTATAAAATATAAAAAAAAAAAATCAAATAAACGTTATGTTCAACTCTTTTTTATTTTAAGTTATCAAGTGTATCTTTATAAGAATGCATTTTTATGTAAAACAATTTACATTTCATATTCACTTATTTAACATATTATATACCTCCGAGTCATCGGTTCTTTTTCCTAATTACCACATCAGGAGGTGATTGGTTTCATTGCATTTAAGGGTTGTATGATATGTATGACTGCATGTATATGTATATATTAAGAAAGATGAATGCTTGAGAAGCCTCTTGAAGCTCGAGCTAATTTGAATTTTGAGTCAGGAAGATTGCTTTAAAATAGGAAAAGGTGGATAGTGTGTTGCTAATTTGAATTTGAATTTTGAAGCTCGAGCTAGTTAAGCCACCTCATAAAACAACTAAAGTTCATACAAACATCAACCGAACATGTTCTAACCCACATTGGCGGAGGAGATGACGATGGTGACGGTCAGGCCATGGTGGAGGAGGAGGGCGGTGAGGTCGAGTAAAGGAATGGTATGGCCGGCCAAAGGAAAAGGGTAGACTAGTATATGTCTCGAGTGACTCATGTGTAAAGGTTTGATAGATGTTAATTAGGAAATAGAGAAAGTTGGATATTTTATAAGACTGGAAGGAAATGCTTGAAAGTAGAAACCATGAGCTCTACTCCTTTGGGTAGAGAATGTGGAATTTTGATTTATGAAGCAAAGAGTTTTGTACGTTGTAACTAATTGAGTTAAAGAAGATGTTATGCTAGTTGTTACCTTATTTAGAGAATGGGAGAACTTAGAAGCGAAGAGTGGTAATGAACCTCATGGCTTACGTGTGTGTGTGTGTGTGTGTTTTTTTTTTTGGAAAACTTAGACCCTCAATTTTGTTGGGTTTTAGATTCTGGAAAAATAATGGCGAGGTAAGTTGTCTCACTTGAAATAGTATAAAACTGTAACAAGAGTTTGTAGTGACAAGTAAACAAAAAAAGGTGTAAACGTAATCGTTCTTATTACGTTTTAAGTTTGTTCTCTTTTTGGCAAAGGTATTATTACTATAAAAACTACAATAAATATAGAAAAAAATATATAAACATTATATTTAACTCTAGTTTTATTTTAAGTTATCAAATGTATCTTTATAACAAGGGCAAATTCTATAAAAGACACTATCTTTTCCAAAAATTTTGATTTTGACACTCAATTTTTTCTTTTCAATTTAGTCATTATATTTTTAGTTTTTTTCATAAAAGACACTAACGTTTAAATTGAGTTTCAAAATTAACCACGTGACTGGCTGAAAGGGTTTTGCAATGCTGATAAGGCAATATGCGTACGTGGATGATCCTACTTGGCATATATTAGGGTTTAATATAAGCAAATTGTATTCTTCCCTCATTACCCCCAAAAGTCTAGGTATCGGCTTCTCAGAGTTTGCAATCTCTTCAAGACATCAATGGCTTCAAGTGGTTCATCGTCCCAAAGTGGTTTCAGCAAGTCAACGAAGGTTCCCTTTAGGAGGTGTTACTGAGGCCTTTCAGCTCCATTATCGGTATCCTGGAGTGACAAGAATCCCGCTAGAAGATATTTTGGATGCAGGTACTTCCCCAATCAGAATGAAGACTGTGGGTTCTTTGAATGGTATGATGAAGAGAGTACTTCATGGTACAAGCAAATGTTGAATGAATTGAAGCCAAAGAAGAAAAAACGTATGGTTTGGGAAACCCTAGTCTGATGAGTCTTGTTAGGGTTATGATTGGGTTGCTAGTGAACTACACACACCAACATCCAGATGAATGCATAAGAAAAAAACGTATGGTTTGGGAAACCCTAGTCTGATGTGTCTTTGTGAGTTTGTTTGAAAACGCTAATATATTAGTACATTTATCTTGTAGGAAGGATGAATAGATATTCCTAGGAGGTGTTTGATGATATGTCTCAACGATTAGGGATAAGATGATAAATAGAAACAACTTAGTTTGGCTCGGTCTATGAGCACTCACTTATTTAAGCAACATTCCATAATCCAATTTTCATCAAACCGGTAGATCTATATCTTACATTCTTACTTTTAAAAGAAAACATGAAACTAACACCCAAAGTTTCATCTGATCGACATTAGCAGGTGTTAGAAAACAATTGTCAGTAGCTCAACAGTGGCAGCAAGTTCTTTTTCCAAATGTTTTCGTGGTAAGCCCTAAACATTTTCTTAGTAAACAACACATATCCTGATTCTTGCTTACACCTATTTTATAAACGGATTTACCATGTCATTCTTTGAGGGGGAGTCTCACCACTCTTGCTGCTAGTATCCAAAGATTATCACAAGAAGCCACCTCCAATAATCATTTGGCTCAAGTTTGTTCTCTAATGTTGTGTTTTATATTTTTATTTCTAGGGTTATTGCTAGAAAAGTTGAAACTTTTTTATTCAAAATTTTGTGTCTTTATTCTTCAACAGCAAATAAGGACATTTATACAGATGAGGACGAATCTGAAAAGTTGTAGACAACTCAGGGGCAAAGCGGGTAATGTGCATACAAGCTTTGAAGTGGGAGAAGGGGGCAAGATTAGGGGACACAATTATTGCATCGGTGAAAGAGGCACAACCGGGCGGGAAAGTGAAGAAAGGGCAGGTGGTATATGGAGTTGTTGTTCGGGCAGCCATGCAAAAGGGCAGATGTGATGGGAGTGAAGTGAAGTTTGATGATAATGTTGTTGTGCTTGTGAATAAACAAGGCGAGTCTATTGGGACACGTGTCTTTGGGCCTGTCCCATATGAGAGGAAGAAAAAGCATGTTAAGATTCTTAGTCCTGCACAACATATTGCTTGAAGGTATGGTTTGTGAAAGGTGAACTTTATATTATCTAAAACTCATGTTTAGATTTAATAATCTAAAGAGTAAATTATAGTTTTGGTCCCTGTGGTTTGGCGTAATTTTGTATTGGTCCCTGAATTTTAATTCCCACATATTTGCCCTTGTGGTTTGCTTAAACTTTCACTATTGGTCCCTGGGAAACAAAGCCGTTAAATTACGTCCGTTAAGCAATAAGTCATGCAAAACACCTATGGACAAATTCGTCCATCTCTTGTTTTATAAAGGGTTGTTCACAAATACAAGTATAACAACAAAGCTAAGGAGTAGTTCCAGTTGACAAGTTATTTGGTGTTCATCCGTACGAACCTCTACTGAAGCAACTATGTGGAATGTGCGTCCGATCATGGCTCAAGTGGATGTCAATGATGTATACAGTAAGTGATTGTCTGTCTTCTTCCTCGGTAAGTTCGTCTGTAAGTGTAAGTTTAACATAATATTTTGTGGTGTGTGTCATTTTGCAGAAGGTATGGACAATCTATTTTCCCTTGAAATACATCATAGCGGTGAGTTTACCTTAAGTCCTAATCATAAGTACCAAAAAGGTAAGATCTCCTTTTTTGATAACGTCGACATAGACAACTTCTCCATTGCTGAACTTAATGCAATGATACTACAACTTGGACTCCCTATCTTTGAAATCATGTTCTACCATTTTTGTTGCCTGGATATTGGACTGGATTATGGCCTTTTGCCCCTACGAGGTGACAGTGATGTGTATAACTTAAGTAAGTACTTGAAACTATCAAAGATGATAAAAGTGTATGTGGAAAATGGGGGTCCGAATGTACCTGAATGTTTCATGTATCCATTACACGTGGTTATTGAAGAAACCCAAGAAGACGGATCATCAGAAAATCCCAAATATAGGAGAGAAATACATTTCCACATTAATTTACCTATGGAGGACTGCCAATTCCTATATGTTGAGGATCAAGACACCAATACAAAATTTGTTCTTCCTTATCAGAACCCTTTACTTGGTATGATTTCTTAAAACGATGTAGATTAATTTGACTTGTATTTAAATGTGTATGGGGATGACAGTGTTAATAATGTGGTTGAAACAGCAGGACATGAAATGAAAGCTAAGGAATATGACACTATTTCAGATGAAGAGTTTGTCTTATACGTGGACACGGTTCATGAAGACAATGAAGTGGACATGTAGGAATTTTCTAGTGTGGTGGAACCCACTGTTGAGGAGATTCATGGAAGGATTGAAGGAATTTTATCAGAATTACCTGTGGCAAGTGTAACAACAAAGGACACAAATGAAGAACCTGCAAGGGACAAGGAGGGGAACCACAACATGGAAGGCGGACTGGGGTGTAACGCCCCAAAATTTCCTCTTTTTTTTTAAATAAGCGCAAAAGCTGATGTAGTATTTTATAAAACTCGGTATTGAAAAATCTCATATTTCGAAAACCATGTTTCTTTATAGAACAAATTGTCAACCTTTAAAAACTTTTCTCATGACCTCGTGTCATGTCTTAAAAATTTGGTCCTAACAAAAACAATTTAGTTGTACAAGTGTTTGAACAACTACGGGGGTTACAACTTCATATCATACTAAACCATAGAAAGCAAGTTAGGATTACTGATCATTTCATCGGCCAAAGACCACTCCAACTAAAATCCCAATTCCTTCGAGTCATCTACTTGCTTCTAACCCTCGTATCTGTAACCTGGAATACATGGCATAAAATAAAATACATAAGACGAATATGTCTCGTGAGCTACATGGGTTTGGACACAAAACATTTATAAGCATATCATATATCATTTTCAAAACCTTTGTAATCAAATCATATCATAACACTTGCTGTTAAAATCACTGTAACTGAAACATATCATTGTTTTGATTTTAAAGCCTTTCATAAAAAGTTTGTCATTATAAAACTTTCATTACTTAAACTTGACCGGTGTTCAAACCTTTATGAACAGTTTTCATATAATATGACACTAGTTGTCAAAACCTTTCATACGTCATGTGAAAATATTTTGCTTTCAAAGTCCTTTAAACAATCAAGTAAGAAAACTTGAAATGCAATGTTTTTCTTTTTCTTTCCTTTAGGTTGACTGGCATTTGATCATGATAGTATTTTTATACTTAGGGCCTTAATCACTCTTGGTGATACCCCAAGTCTGGACTGAGATGGTGAGAACATAATCAAACCATCTCAGCGTCATATTACATGCTTTGACTGGTATCTCAACATGCATGCTTTTTATACTTAGGGCATTAACCCCAAGTCTGGACTAGGATGGAAAGAACATAATCAGTCCACCCTAGCGTCATATAGTTTTAGGAAATCTACTTCGCGAAGGGGTTGGTACCACCCCAGTAGACTCCTCTGGATTCCCTTACGGGAACGTCATCCCCCGGGTACAAGAACATTTCTATTACTTCATATTGTTGTGCATTTCATATCATAATACCAGTCCATTATAAACACATTGAAGCTAGGTGCCAAAACTTTCTTTCATAACATTATGGCTTGTTGCCAAAACGTACATTCAAATCATTGTGGCTTAATGCCAAAACTTGCTTTCAAATCGTTATGGCTTTGTGTCAAAATATACTTTTCAAATCGTTAGGGCTTAATGCCAAAACATGCTTTCAAATCGTTATGGCTTAATTGCCAAAATATGCTTTCAAATCATAGTATAAGACTTTTATAATCATGTCATAAGTAAATAAACTTGCATATCATTTCATATTCGAAAGTCACATAAACTATAAAACATTTTGCCATGTACCCCAGAGAGGGAAAATGCCACATGTACTCACCTTAGTAGCTAGGTACGTCTAGCTACGCTAATCCACATAACTCTAGTCCTTCGTTGCTTCCAAACTTCCTTCAATCTCTATTAATCTAATAGAACATTAGAACTTATTAGACGACTAAACATATAGTAATCGTCTAATCAATATTGAACTACTTCTAGTCATCATCTAGTTCTATTCCAATGCCCAAGAGTGACTCCTAAGGTACAATAACCAAAATTTGGACATTTTTACCCTTTTGTCCCATTTTGACCAAAAATGGTATTTTTGGATTTCTACAAAGTTATTCTAGAAAACCTATGAATTTTACTTCTTTTTAAACTCATTTTAATGGTTAGATGTCAAAACGACATTCATATCACTCGTTTACACCCTATTAAGCAAACTTTGATAATTAAAGTTTATAAATAGAGAAACCATTTTAAAACATGTTATTTTCCTTTCATTTGACACAAATGTATTCCAAACACTTCATAATACTTTTCCGATTAATTTCTAGGTTTACTTTTCTGCTATTTTTTTATACATACCAAAAATTGTCCCATTAAACCTTGGAATGCATAATTACACTCCAATTCTAACATATATATTTTGCCTTCGTAAACTTGCTTCAAGGATCACTTTCAACACATTTTCATCCATTCAATGAGAGATAAATTGTTTTACCATAAAAATATCAAAACTGGAGGTTGCTAAGCTAATCCTAGGTTCTATTTGCTTCGGTACTAAATAAAAGCTTTACACTCGATGGGTTGCAAAACTCATAACTAAATATGAAGTTCCAACTAACTTTACCTTCACAGTTGGTTCCCAAGACTGAAATTAGAATGCTTGAAAATATCCAAATGTGAAGTACTTGCTGCCAGCACCATCCCCGATCACTAACTCCCGCCCTTCACCAACGGTAGTGTCGACAGCAGTGGCAGTAGCTGCTGCCTTCGTTTCCTCTTGTTGTTTGTTGCTTTCTTGTAACTTTACAAACCGGAATTCACAAATGGTTTTGTCATCAGTTACTTAATTTCTCAGAAATTTAGATGTTCAATTTCAAGGGTTATAAATGTTACCTTCAGTGAAATTGTTTAATCTATAGAAAACTGGAATGACCAGGACGTTTGTGGGAGGAATTGACTACCAACGGGATTCCCCCGACCCCCACCGGAGGTTATAGCGACGTCGTGACTGTGACACACCACCACAACCTCCTATCTGATGTTGTTCCTTACTTTTCCTTTGCCATTGATCATGATCGATTAGCAGAAATCTGCTGCTCTTGTTGCTTCTTATCATCTCGCATACAACCTTATTCTCATTATCTAGGATTCGTTTTCTCTTGATTCTATAATCACGTACCGAAGAGACTAATCAGGTATTGATCTCGACTTCTCTATGTCGATCTCTGTCTTTCTGTCTCACGTTCTCTCTATATCGCTTCCTCTTTCTCTCGTCTCCTTTGAATCATACGCATACACACACACACACCATTCATCGACTCTAATTATTGAAATCGCATGCACACCATATCAATGTGTGTGTGTGTTAATCGAGACCTGCTCCTCCCCGATCTTTTCTGTTTTCTGATTTCTCACTAACCCACGTATAATCGAGAAAGAGAGAGTAAGGTCTGCTCCCGATTCCCTCTTTCTCTTCTTCTATTTTCTCGTCTGAACAATTTCTCTCTCTCTCTCTCTCTCGTATTTGGTTTTCCCGATTTCAGCTTTTTGCATGCGTGATTGAGATTATCGAACAAGTATTCGCACACCAGAAGAGATACCGCACATAGGAATGGGGAAAACGGGGTGCTTATTTTTTTATTAAGTCTAATTTGGCAAATGACCAAAATACCCTCAGCTCTTATGCCTTAGAAAAATATCCACCTTTTATGCATCATTTTTCCAGATTTTCACTTAGACATAACTTCGTCATATGATTTCCGTTTCTCGAGTTCTTTCTATCGTTGAAGAGCTGGTCATGTCCTCGACAACTTTCATGTTTTGAGTTTTCTCTGAAAACCCATGGATTTCAACTTATCTGGCTGCAAACATAGACATTCGCTTTGTCGCGTTTCCAAATCAGCACATTCTTAACTTATTGTCCAAACTTACAAGCCTGTAACTTCTTCATACGAACTCTGTTTCCATTGATTCTTTTTGCAGACTCTTCATTTTCATATCCTTTACAATTTTTCCTATTCGCTCTTTTTCCGTGTCTTGCTTCTAGGATAGAGTTTTATAGTCTCAAAGTTGATCATTTTCATCATATTATGTGAAGTCATATTTTCATGTTCTTTTCCATTTTCACGCTTAAGCCTTATACATTTGTGTCGTAATTATATAAACCTTATACAAATTCGTATAATATTCATTCCTAACTTTATTTCCATATTTGTACCTTATTCCAGACTTAAGACTAAGACGAGTCCTCTTAGTCTAAGTTTTACTTGATTTTATAAGACTAAGACGAGTCTTCTTAGTGTAAGTTTTACTTGATTTTATAAGACTAAGACGAGTCTTCTTAGTCTAGAAATTTCCAGCTTTTCTCTTTATTTTATTTTTTTTGACTTTGCAGGGGCATAACTTCTTCGTACGAAATCCTTATATTATCTATGTCAAAAATTTCGGTTGTCATATGGGGGGGAGTGGAGGAGGTCAGGTTTGACATGAAGTGATGATATATCTCATAAGTTATGGTTTATGAATTTGTTTGATTCGTAAGACATTAATTTGTTTCATGTGTAACAGTATGTATGTTGACATTTGTAGTTAATCGCTTAGGTTGTAACCACCATTTGTGTTGGTCAAATGGTTATGGTTATCAGATACCTATGAGCCACTTATTTTTGTGGCTAAGTATTAGTAATAGCAACGTACTTCTGTAACCATTAACTTTTAGTCACCTGGAAGGTGCATAAATCACCCAACCCAATATGAATATACGTATTAGACAATAACAAATATTTTCCATAGCAACTAGAAGAAAACACACAATGACATTGCACATAACCTTGGTTGTTCATAAATGACCATTAAAGAAAATTAAAACATCACAACATCAAAACATCAAAACATCAAAACATTAGCAATGACCAAACAAAGATTAACGATCTGATCGTCTTTAACGACAATCCACATTTGTATTCCAATACAAACATTCTTAGTTTCTAATTTGCAATTTCATGGTTTGCTAATTCAAAAGGTTTTGCGATTGTCGACTTTAATTTCACGACACTAGAGATAAGCAATTTTTGAATCGATTTCAATGTCTAAAATTTCAATTTTTCTGATTTGCGATTTTTAATTGGTGATTGTCGACTTCAGCGAACAGAGAGAAAGAGAGGGGAATTGATGAATTTACCCTCATGTGTGTTGCACGACACATGACTTAACGGAGAGATATAGACGACTTTGTTACCCAGGGTCTAATAATGAAAGTTAAAGCAAACCACAATGGCAAATATGTGGGAATTAAAATTCAGGGACCAATATGAAAACTGAGCTAAACCACAGGGACCAAAACTATAATTTACTCTAATCTAAATAAATTCTACTTTTTAAATAAAGACCAAAACTGCAAAAATGGTCCCTATGTTTTTGTCAAAATCGCAGTTTGGGTCCAAAACATTTCCCACTTGCATGAGAAGTCCAAAATAAGAAACTTCTCGTGTTTTTGGTCCCTGTCAGACTTAAAAAGAATAATTTACCCTTTTAATTTCTTTTTTCATTTTTAATACATGTTTTAATATTTTTTTTCTTTAAAATTAAAAGAAATCCATCCACCCACCCCACCTATTTACACCATCGGCCTCTCTCTCTCTCTCTCTCTCTCTCTCTCTCTCTCTCTCTCTCTCTCTCTCTCTCTCTCTCTCTCTCTCTCTCTCTCTCTCTCTCTCCTTCCTTTCCTGATGAAAAAACCTAGATGAAATTGTTCAAGCACTCGATTTTTATTGAAGCTTTTCGAGATCTATCAAATTGTTCTGCTGCATTTTTCTTGTTTATTTTTAATGAGTTTCTTAGTATTGCAGGTCCACTCAACTTCATCGACCCACCGGATCCACTCGATTTTGAAACACACACACACATATTGAAACACACACACTGAAACACGTTCACACAAACTGAAACCTGCGACTCAAACACACATATTCAGACCAATTCGATTTAAAACACACACACATACACACATTAATCACATCTAGAGAGAGTGACCTGTGCTGAGTTTTAGGATCTAGTGAGAGAAAGTGAAGCAGATGGAGGGGACAACAATGGTGGATCGCCAAAACGAATGCAAGAGTTATACAGAAACAGAGCCCGATTTGTTGCAGAATGATATTGGTAACTCTTAACATGAACAAAGGAAAATTCTTCAAATGCTAATTACCCTTTGTTTGTCCAGGATTGGCTTAATGAATCACAGGGCACAATTGCAGAGGTTGAATAAATGTATCAGAACATCACCTGCACTATAAGGTAAGGATTTGATGGCAACAATGGCAGAGACTATTCTTCCATACCTCATCGTTGTACTGTACAAATGAATGCTTGGAATCAATTTCTCTTGGCCTGTTTAGTTCTCAAACCCGTGGTCCTTTTTCTCTCCACATCCATATCCCCCCCCCCCCCCCAAATCAACACCCATGTGATTCTATATATGTAGCCCAGTGAGAGTTAAGATATGACTTGGTGAAAAGAAAAAAGAACAAGAGCTTGGTCGAGGCGACAATAGCCATTGAGAACTTCTACCACAATGTAATTAACGAGGTTTTCTCCGCCGTTGATTGAGCTTGGTCGGAGTGTGTGGATCGTTTAACGTGATTGATTCCTCATCTTTGTCAGACGCGATTGATTCTCACAAATCGATTCCTCATCTTCGAAATCGAACGATGCTTGTGGTGGAGTGAACCGACTGCTGGTGTATGATTCTCACAAATCGATTCCGGTATTTAACGTCAGAGAGAGAGAGAGAGGGGGGGGGGGGTAGAGATAAGGAGAGAGAGGGGAGAGATAAGGGTTTGGGATAATATTTTTTTTATTGATATTATTTTTAAATAAAAAACGACGAATATAGATATTAGAAAAATAAAAAAAGAAATTAAAAGAGCAATTCAGTCTTTTCAAGTCAGTCAGGGACCAAAACTACGGGAAGTTTCCCATTTTGGGCTTCCATGCAAATGAGAAACTTTTTGAAACCAAACTGCAATTTTGACAAAACAAAAGAACGATTTTACAGTTTTGTCTTAAATAAATGTGTGTTTGAGTGTGCATGCATGCGAATTAGGGGGCGTTGAAAAATTATGATGGATAATCATATCTATATATATTAACTTAACTAATGTGTTAATCGTCATAACGTCTATTCAAAAAAGCCGCTATGAATATAAACGTTTTAGAGGGAAAATGAAAGAACTTTTTCCCTTTTGATTACAGAATTTACTAAGCTAATTTCATAAACCAAGTTAAAAAGCAATTCCCTAAAGATTTTAGAGTTCAGATAGAAGCTTGACGAATGTATTCAAATCCCTTATCGACGTTCCTTCTTTGACTGCCTTGCTGGCTGCTTGACTTAGCTCCTTAACTTTAACTCGCTCCGGCATATTACCACTCAACGACTCATCCAACAACCGAGCCAACTCAACCGAGTCAGGAACATTATCGGGTCGACCCTCACAAACTCGTTTCCCAACACCCAACTCATCAACCAATAGCTTCTCATCCGTATACTGGTCTGCACCCATTGGCCACGTCAACATCATCACACCTGCTGCAACTCCTTCCAACGTCGAGTTCCACCCACAATGACTCACAAATGACCCTACAGCCCGGTGTCTCAGTATCGCCAACTGTGGGGCCCAACCTTTAACTATAAACCCTCGACCGCCTACCCGATCTTCAAATCCACTTGGAATGGAGCCCGACCCGCTTCCATTCGCACACAAAATAAAATTAACATTGCTAACTTCTAATGCACCCGTCAATGCACCCATTTGCTTCTCGTTTAATGTGGTTCGGCTTCCAAAACATATATATACGACAGAGTCATCGGGTTTATCGTCTAACCACATGAGCAGGTCGCCAGGTGGCACCGCACTCGACCCGCCACGTCCGGTGCTAGCTATCGGAGCGTCGTCGTTGGGCAGTAACGGGCCGACGGCCCAAACCCGATCATGGCCCATTTGTTTCTTGATGTTGTCAATGTAGACCTTTTCCAGCTCTTCAAATGTGTTGTACACAATCCCCCAACTAGTCATATTAGCCAACATTCCGTTCCTGAAAGATTCGTAATCCGGATCTCCCTTTTTGAAATAGCGTGAAACGGGAGGCAACTGCCACCAAGGAAATTTCGGCGAGTTAGGGATTTCTGGGAAAGAAACCAAGGAGTTTTCATCTCTGTTACCGATGTGAGAATTAATATCCGCCGCGTCTCGCCATAACGTTTGAATAATTGAAGAACCAAGAACCCCGGAAGGGGTAAAGACCACTCGCCGGATGCCAAGGTGGGAAGCAAGTTCACTGGTCCACCCGAGAAAGAAGTCGGAGACGATGGCCACCGGTGGCGAAGGGTGGGATCTGAACCATTTAACGATGGGGTCAAACTGTTTCTGTGTGGAAATTACTTTGCCAATAAGGGGATGAGTAGATGATGGGTTGATTTCAGGATCAGAGGAGATAAGCTTGTGGAGAGAAGACGGGTGGGAGGAGACAAGAGGGTCGAGTAGTGGGAGGTTGACCGGGGAGATGACGACGGTGATGGTTAGGCCACGGCGGAGGAGGATGTCGGTGAGATCGAGTAAGGGAATGATATGGCCGGAGCCTGTAAACGGGTAGACTAGTAAATGTGTCTTGTTTGTTGAGTGACTCATGTTTAAAGGCTTGATGATCTGTCAAATGAATAGAGAAAGTTGGATATTTATAAGCTTAAAAAAAGAGATGGATCATTATACTTAAAACCGCGTGCCGTCCATTATAGAACCTGGAACCTTGATTTAGGACGATGTTTTTTTTGCATGTTTTACGTCGTTCGTTTGAGTACCTAAAGTTAACAAATATGGTTTACATAAAACATTCATAGCTAATTAAGCTACAGATGTTAGGTTAGCTGTTATCTTATTAAAAATGGGACAATTAGAAGCACGAGTGGTATTAAAGTGACGTCATGCCTTACGTTTGTTGTTCTTGATAACTTGAGACATGCTTTATTTCGATAGAGGAAACTAGTTTGAATTCTTTTTGTGGGTCCATCGGTCTCGTGGTTGTCGGTCTTTTGGATTATGGACTCTTGTTAAATATGATGAGGGGGGTCGCCCATGCGGATTTGAGGCATGTGGCAAAAGCGAAATAGATAGTGTTCACGTTAGCGATTATTAGGCTTTGGGGTACCGTGACATCTTCAAATACGTTATCGACATTGTATCAGGATATCTTAAGGATTTGTCTAAAGAAATACTCACCATTTTATTATTTTATTTTATTTTCTTATCACTATTTAATATATTTTTTTAATTAAAATAAAATATTACATTAGTTTAAAAACATTACATTAAAATTAAAAAAACATTACAATAAAAAACATGACTAAAAACACCTCATAAATAAATAAACGATTAATCTAAAACATTTTGACGAATTTTTTTCTTCATCCTTTCGAGTGTCTCAAGGTCTCCGCCGGTTAATCCTTCAGTTGGCAAATGTAGAAGTTGTCAATTATGATACAATTGTTACTCGTGCTTTAAAACAATTTTTTTTGTTGTATTTCAATATGTCGGTCAAACATTTTGACTAAAAGATTCATCTTGTCCTCAGGCTTTTCTTTGTTTGACGAGGACGAGACTTGTTTGACGAGGACGAGACTGCTTGCTTCGTTTTATCGTGTCTCATTCGTCGGCGAAGTGGTTATTCCGATGGAAATTCATCGGCACCGTCGTTGAGGTCAATTGGGTGTTGAGTGTCGGAAGCGTAGTCGTATGATTTCGCCGTCCTAGCCCCTTTGGACCCCAAATCGGAATCCAATGCAGCTGATAGCGTAAGTACTCATTTCAGCTTGTTTTTGCAAATCTCTCATGATGAATTGTCTGTCATTACTTAAATTTATGGTGTATATATCTATTACTTTGGTGTTTCTAAATCATGTTGAACTTTGGTTTATTGACTGAGAATGTTGCTCACTAAGCTAGAAGCTTATAATTATCTTACTTGTTTGTGTTTCAGACCAGGTAGTTCTAGAGGCAAGGCGGTGTGTGAGCAGTGAGCGTCCTAATGTTGCTTAGTGATGACTTTTGTTAGTATATATGTACCTGGCTCGATCATGGGATAAACTTTTGTATATTTTGTTATCTTGTTACTTGATCTATGATCTGACTTGACAACTGTACTTATATTTTGTACACCTCTTTTGATATGTAAATATATGTTGTACAAAATATTATGGTGTACAATGTATGAAGTAGTCGGATATTACAGTAAATTACACCGGATTACGTGGAAACAAATTATGGCTAGTAAGGATAAGGGGTCATGGTGTTGGTAGTTTATTCTCTTTAAATAGAGTGTCACTGTTTAAATGATATTGGAGATCTTTAGAGATCCAGATGCTTTATGGGTTCGTGTGATTAAGGTAGTGCATGGAATCAGGAATATATCCCATTCGTAAGTTGGAGGCTATAGTATTTGGTTTACTATGAAACATGTTATTCTTCATTTAGAGGGTAAATAGGTTGTGTTGAAATCTTTGTGTACGGTCAAAGTAAGAATCAGAGATAGTTTACGATTCTGGTTGGACTCGTGAATAGTGACGGTCCTCTTAAGGATCGATTTGATGTGTTTTGCTCTTAAGACGTTTCCTAATGCTTTGTTGATTAATCGCAACTTGAAATAGAAGTTATTCTCGGCTTTGAGGAGGGTGTAGAGAGGAGAGGTGGAAGATACCCAATGGGAACAACTTTTGAATGTTATCCAAGATTATCCTTTTTCTTTTGCCAAAGATCGATTTTAGTGAGAGTTGGAGACAACGGGAGATTTTATGGTCGCGTCAACTTGACACTTATTTGACTTGATTTTCCTTAATTGTGATGGTTCTCCTATGAGGTGGAATGTGCTACTTCCTATAAAGTTAAATATCCTTGTTTGGTGGATTAGTTGTGACAAAACCCCCACGCGTTTTGTGACAATTGTAAATTTTGGTCAACAAAAGTCAACTTTAGTCAAACGAAGCGTACGTTAATCTATATGTTGAAAAGTTATTTTCCATAACTTTTGCAGTGAATTATTAATATTATAAGTATTACGTATGCTAAATCAAACAGTTATCGGTTAAAAGTCGAAAATACGGACAGCAAACTACTGTAGCATAAAAATTCGATAATCATACAATTATTATTTTGAGAATAATAATGTTCATAAAACAATCTACTCGTAAATACAAAACTTTCGATATATAGAACGTCGAAAACGGAGTTCGTATGTGAAAGTTATAACGATTAAACCGTTGTGAACGGATAAATGTACACAGGGTTTGGACTCTAATTTCAAAATGTGGTACCTTAAACATCAAATATGAAATAACAACTCATATGATAAGTAACGTAATAATATCTAGTATTTGATTTCAAAGCTAAATGCAATATCCGGTAAAACGTCAAAAATCGCGAAATCGGAAGAATACTGCGCTTAAACGCGTATTCCGACACCCAACGAATTATATTTCAATCAAAATAGATGTTTGACAATGTTTTTATACAAAATAACTAATTAGAACTTCGTTTCGTCAAAATCTCACAAAATTTCACTAAAACGTCTTACTATTTTATAAAAATTGCACATTTTTATAACTACATTGCTATTTTTATAAAAACCAACCCCACCCCACCCCCCTACCCCACCCCATCGGCAGCCAAGGGATCCTCCAACATCATTTCATGATCTAAGTTTTACTATTCCATATCTAGGCTAGGATTTGGTACTAGGAATAAATAAATACATAACATCAAACTAGGCATATTAAACAAATACATCTCTTCAACACCTCTTTTGAAACCAACTATCACTCACAACTCTCTCCAACTCTCTCCCTCTCTTGCTCTCGGCCAAACCCGCCACCACCATCTTCATCTTCAAGTTCCAATTCCAAGTTCATTTCACAAGTTCAAGAGGTAATCTTCACTCATCTTTTGATTCTAACATACATAACACAAGTTTTACACCTTTTACACACACTAACATCCATCAAAATCTATTGGATAATAGCTTTGTCCAAGGGTCTTTGAACTCAATCTTCATCATCTTCAAGGATCTTTCAAGCTTTCTTGGTAAGTTATGATCATCTAGTGATTTAAGTTCTAAATACCTTCATATACTCTTTTACACACACATACTCACGAAAATCCATTGGATAATAGCTTTGTCCGAGGGTCCTCCGGGTCTTAGAACCAAAATCTTCAATCTTCTTCCAAGAAACCTTAAGATCAACCACTCAAGGTGAGTTCATACCCCTCATTTTCATCTTTTCAAACCTTTTTGGGGGAGAATACAAATTCTTTTACTATAAATGTTGTTTTATTCAAGATTATATGTGATTAAATGTTATATATGTTGATTTACACAAGTTTATAAAGTTAATATTTGTGTAAAAATGCTTTTGACATGAAATATGGTTAACCCTTTGTAAGATGTTCATAATGATGTATATAATGTTAGTGTAAAAGTTACTAAACTATAAATAAAATATGTAAAATGTTAGATCTTGGACAAAAATGTTATAAAGATGAATTTGGCATGAAATATGAATAGATCCATGTATTATGAACACTTTGATATATTAAGTTGTGTAAAAGTTACAAAACTACAAATAAAGTGTACAAAGATACTAGATCTTGGATAAAAACGTTATAAAAACGAAAACTAGTAAAAACTACGTTTTTATAAATAAAGGCACTATTTTCTAGCAAAAATGGTTATAATCACGTTATTACACCATTTTTGTGAGAATTACCTCAAAAGATGATATTTATAATCTTTTGAATAAGTTATTTCGCTATTGTTCGTAAAAATAAGGTTATTACGACGAAATACTAAAAATAGACTATTATTGGAATAGTTTATGAACACAAGGTTATTATGACGTTTGAACATGACAAAAATAATTATATAAAAATATATAATTATTATACTTTACTATATTATCATGGGAAAAATGATAATGGATGATTACAAGAGTTTTTATATACAAAACGTACGTAAACAAGTTGATTGGAATACATACATTTTTGTGAGATGAATCTTCACAGTACTTTTATAAGTACCTACTATAAGTCCTGAACTTTTATAACCAGAGTCTCGGTAAGAGAGCGCGATATTTGAGTATAGATCTATACGGGGCTTGACAACCCCGCACCTGAGCTGCTAGCTACAACTACTAGAAAACAGGTCTTTAATGACATACGAATTATGACTTACAAAATGTCAGTCATAAAAGTCTGTCATCTTTTACGATTTACGACAAACATAATTGTCTGTCATAAATCTCAATCATCTATTGTAAAAATTCACGACATACGACATGTATGTCATGAATTACTGTCTCAAATGAAAAAAAAAGCGCCTAAATTTTTTCCCAAAATTTAAACACTTTCCATATATTTCCCTCTTCCCTATTTTCGCGTATTCTCCTCATAACCCTAAAGTTTCAGCCGCCTCTCTCCCTTTATGCTTCCTGCTGTCGTCGATTACCTCTAGTACCGGTGGCGATTACCTGCGTCGATAACCTCCAGCGCCGGCGTCGATTACCGATCACAACTCCAAAGCTTCATCATCCTCCCCCTGTTTCTCTTTCCTACTGTTGTGGGAGATCAACTTGGAATTGAAAGGGTGTGACGATATCTACATCAGCGCCTTTGATTAGCTCCATCGCCGCCGCCTTCGATTAGCTCTAGTGCCACCCTCGACTTTGGAATCGGAAGGGTATGTTTTTCTTTCAATCTTCCTCACTAAAACTTGACGCTGAAATAGAGTCTGTTGCAATTGTTGAAAGTTTTTGCTGAAAGTTTTGTTGAAAGTTGTGGTTATTTGTAGCTGCAATTGTTGAAAGTTGTGGTTATTTGTAGCTGCAATTGTTGAAAGTTGTGGTTATTTGTATCTGTGATTGATCAATTTCGAGTCTGTGATTTTTTTGGTGTATCAGTTTCGATTTTAAGATTCATTTGATCTGATTTTGTGTCGAGGGGTGTTTCACGATATATGTAAACCTCACATGTATGTCTAGTAGTACCCCATGGAATCCCAGTACTATGAAAACTTGGTTAAGTAAGACCAGATTCTTAAGTAAGTTAGTTTTGGCTTTCTGTTGGAATTCTGACCTATTAGAGTTTGTTTTGGGATCAAACACTACATGCACGATGTTCTTAAACTGACCATACTCTAAGTTAATGTCCTAATGTTCTATTGCTATGTCTGGTGTTCTTGCTTTCTGTTGAAATTCTAACCAAATTTTAGTTTGAGACGACCAAGTCTGGGGACGGGAAACCAAGTCAGTGCATGATAATCAAACCACATAAGCTGACATGTAGCTGTAAGGATACTACTTACAACCTTTTGCATTCTCGAATCTGCCATATTTTGTATCGGTTTCTCCTTTTTTTACAAATTATAACCAAAACTTGATGTTTTTAGGTTTCTTAAAATTTTGAAATTCTATGCTTGATAGTTTAAACTATTTTAATAATGTGGTTTAGATTTTGAAGAGTTGTGACGTTGATGAAGTAAAGCAAGATGATACTTATGGTGAAATCATTCTCGAATATAAGTGTGTTGTTATTAATGGTAAAATAATATAAGTGTGTTGTTATCATTGGTAATAAATGTAAGTGTAATACTAGTATGGGTTAAACTTAAAGTACTTGCTTATATTGGGTTACTAATCTCTTGTATTTTCTGTCAAATAGCGAATATGACAACATATTCATCGTTCAACCCACTATGGAAGACTTGTTGCCCTGGTTCAAATGGAAGCATTGTTGCCACTATGCAAAACAATCAAGCAATCAACATTTTGTATGAATTGTTACTCTTGGACATATTGGTTATAAGAAACTTTCTAGATATTACTCTAATATGTAGTGGATGATTGTAATAGATGATTGTTGTTATATATAAATGATATTTTATTTTGTATTATGACATTAAGTGTGTGAATTAATTTGAATATTAGTAAATAAAGTAAATATGTATTTATGTCAAAATGTAAAATCATGGCATACAAATTATTGTTATATGTTTAAAAAGATCAAAATTTATGACATACAATGTTAGTCGTAAATTGTCAGTCGTAAATGTATGTCGTAAATTTATGACAGACAAATGTCTGTCATCTTTCATTTATGACTGGGGCTTCAATGACAGACATTTGTCAGTCGTCTATACCCTTTAATGACTGACATTGTCAGTCATTAAAGGCCTTTTTTCTAGTAGTGGCTTGACCGGCAGGTCTGAGGTGTCCAAATGTCTAACATTCCGACGCCTGAAGAACGTCGTAGCAGGCCAACTAGTCACAGTATGGTTATATGGTATCTCACATGGGAAAATAATCAACTTAATATTTTCATAAATTGTTTACGTGGAAATATACATTTCAACGAAAGTTACACTACAGTTTACATAATTACATTTTAGTCTTTGGGGTTTAAAGACTTGAACATTTTATGAGAAAATATTGGATTTTCTTGGTTTTCAACACTATTGTTTACAAACAAAGGACATTTCTTATACAAAAATCTTATGAACTCACCAACTTAATTGTTGACACTTTTTCAACTACTTGTATTCTCAGGAAACTGTTAAGGTAAATTCAGGCGCTACAAGATGGGACGTTACGACGTCATTTTTGTCTATTTTTTATATCATTTCAATTGTATTTGAAACATGAAACAAGTAAACTTTGTAACATTTGCAATTGATTAAATGATGGTTGTGTGCTTGGAATTCACTATTGTTCAACTTTGTTATGATATTGTTCATGAAGTCATCCACCCTTAAACTATTCCGCCAATACGGTTTGAGGGTGTGACACGTTTAAATCTTAGAGATAAATGTATTATCTAGACTTTGTCATATGTCCTTTGTGTACTAATATTGGAGAATCTACTTGCCACTTATTTATTTTGTGCCCGCACATTACCCCTTTATGAAATCAAATAGTCGTGTAGTGGGGGTATTGTTACCTTCGAATATGATGATTTTCGGATTACATTGGTTGGACAGATTCGACCAACATGTCGATGCTGAGAAGAAACATGTTTGATGTTCTAGTAGGTGTCACATGTTTGAGCATTTGGAAGGTTTGTAATAAGCAGCTTTTTGGAAAGGGGAAGCTTAAGAAAGAACTTTAGCGAAAAAACCTTCAAAACTTCATGAATAGTCGAAATGATTGTAATGCTAAATGCCTCCAAGGAATAAACTCTTTCAAATGACATCGACGGAAAAAATATAGTGATAAATGAAACCATCCAATAGCCACTCCTTCGAACTCAATACAAGTACCTCAAAAATACTTTTAAAGTATTATAATTGCATCAAAAATTGTAACGATACCAAAACGATCATGCCAAAATGGTATTTATTCTATAACATATAAGATGCTCCCTCTTGAACTTAGAAACTAAACAAACATGTACCTTGCTCAAATAAGGCTCTGTACAAATTAGATGTGAGATATCGGTCAAAGAAATAAAAACTTCAAACCAAATGTCGTGCAATGTAAACGTCTTTCGACAAAAAATTGACTAACGACCAAAATACCTTATGATATCATAATGCTTGAACAAGCTGAACGATATTTAGATTAAATTTCTTCAATAGACGAGTGATAGGATCTCAGGATCCCAACACTTTTATAGTCGAAATCCTTAAGAAGTTAGCAACAAAAAAGACAATGAGTGGGATCTCCGATAGATTTCGATCCATAACGAAATGATTGAAATATCATAATTTTTGGGTGATTCTAAACATCTCTATCATCCAAAACAATCTCACTCATCAACATAGTCATTATGATCCAAAATATCTCTCATCTTTTCGTATCATAATCTAAAAATGGAAAACTGTACTTTATTGACGCCATGAGAAAGAAATCGCTTAAAACCTTGGAAAAGGTTTAGAAGAAAAAACGATTATATGACAATGTTTGTAGGGAGATATTGATTATAGGACGTAGATAAATCTAAAAAGTAAAATCGATATAAGAGAAAATCGATCATCGCCCTAATATGTTTAAAAGAAAATTTGATTAGGTTTTGGGTTAAGAAACCTTAGGCTCTGATACCACTTGTTATAAATATGATGATCACAAAAGCATAATGAAAACACCAAGAACACAAATATAAGTGGAAACCATTGAAACCCCACAAGGCACAACTTGGCTTGTTAATGAAAGGTGACTATAAAGGAGAATTGTTGTAAATCTCCAAATGAAAAGAGAGAAAAGAGTTGATAGAATGAATAAAAAACATCTAGATGACTCTATATAATAGTTTTACAAAGAGCACTCTTACTAAAACTCAAAACCCCTAATATATAAGAAACATTCCTAATACATATCTAACTTGAGATCCAAAAAAGCTCCATAATACATGGTATTTTTGGCCTTTACATAAAAATAAAAACATACAACAACGATAAATAAAAGGTTAAAGGTTACATAAAAGGAAAATACTATGTCGATGCAATACACTTTTATTGTAACATTTCTAGAAAGATTGCATATTTGATAGTAACATATTGCCACATTAGGGTTTAGAAGCATCTTCAACAACGTACGATAATATATGAAAATAGGATGCAATAATATATAACTCAATGAAAGTATATTATTATTTTTTCCATTTAGCCCATCTTCATAACTTTTTATTCATTTTTAGGTGGTTTTCGGGACAAAAATGCAAATCTTGAATATTATTAGATAATATAACCATACAGTAACAATGTACCTCATCGTTTGTAAGGCGGAGGTCATAGAGCATCTCATTTTACACAGTCTAAACCGAAAGATCAATGGTTGATCTCCTAAACAAATATATAAACATCATACATAAAAACCTCGAGAACATATAAACTATGAATAGTTCACGAATTATATAATTTCAATATGAAACTACACGTAGTCTACAAATGCAAAAGCAGTTTCGTCCATATATTTCGTACTATTTTTACTTTGTTTTTTGGTTTGAAATATGTGGTGTAAACAAAAATACTTGATCAATTTATCGGTCAAATGATACTTAATTTTGGGATTGCTTGAAGGTTAACATAAACATATATAAATTTTAATTTCTTAATAACATGTGGTATCTCTATGAAGTAATCCACGAATAGGACTTGCTTGACCTAGATTGTAATTGGTATTTATTAAATACCAATTACAATCTAGGTTAAGTCCTATTCGTAGATTACTTCATAGAGATACCACATGTTATTAAACCCAAAAGACCCGGCCGGCCGAGTAGCCGACCCATTAACCTCGAAAAGGAATTCAATATAAACCCGGTCCATTAATTTAGTTTATCCTAAACAAAATTTACAAAACCTTTTAAGTTATAACGGAAAGAACGTAAGCCATGAAGTCACTTCATAATAAATACCATTTTCAGGCTACATCTTTCATTCACTTATAAAGACGAAATGTCATCTTTCATGCATTTTTATCTTAATGTTACGGCTCAAATATTTTCGCCGTAACCGTACTGGCCAAAGAAGAAGACGTGTCATCTGGTTACCTGCTATGCCGCTTAAAGGGGTGCGTCGCTGGTCGAAGGTCGGAACTTGTAGGGGACCATGCGGGTTAGACACAACTGGTCGGGGGCTAGTGCCGCCTCCCTGATGAGCCCATGGCAGGGCGAAACCAGTTAGACACATGTATCATGGCAAGGCCATCACCGGGATAGAGATCATATCATATACGGAGCCCGGGACGCCACACGGACAGAGATCATCATGTCGGCTCACATCCGTAAACATGCCGCTAGCCTCTGATGTACTTGGCCCTTATCCGATTGCAAGTGTTTCATGCTCAATCCGAGTCCCATTTGACGGCTTACTCGATCCTCCAAGCAGGCAAGTCGGGTGCCGCACGGGTCCAGAATTTGACCCCGTGACAGGTGGTATCAGAGCTTCGTTCGATAAAGAGGACCCTAAGGAAGAAGATGGTGCGCTGGCCATACTACCTTGCAAGTACCCGAGAGAGAGAGAAAAGTGGGTGCGCTGGCAGGAGATATGCGCAAGTACCGAAGAACCTTAGGCGCTTCCCAGAATCACAAGAAGCATAGGTTAAACGGTTCAAAAACGGGGACGGAGCATGAGAAGCACGATGGCACGTGGTAAGGTTGATAAAGAAGTACTCAAGAGTTGAGAGTTGCGCGACGGGTTGAGTCCTTTCTCCCGGCACGAGGACGTGCCGATTCATTAGGTGGGAGAGGGTGTTACGGCTCAAATATTTTCGCCGTAACCGTGCTGGCCAAAGAAGAAGACGTGTCATCTGGTTACCTGCTATGCCGCTTAAAGGGGTGCGTCGCTTAGTCCTATAAGGAAAGTTCTGTCGACCCTGTGATGTTCCGGTCCAAGTCGCCTCTCGGCAAGTCAAGTGATGCTGAGATCCGGGTGGAGCCGGGGAGCCTTGGCGCTGGTCGAAGGTCGGAACTTGTAGGGGACCATGCGGGTTAGACACAACTGGTCGGGGGCTAGTGCCGCCTCCCTGATGAGCCCATGGCAGGGCGAAACCAGTTAGACACATGTATCATGGCAAGGCCGTCACCGGGATAGAGATCATATCATATACGGAGCCCGGGACGCCACACGGACAGAGATCATCATGTCGGCTCACATCCGTAAACATGCCGCTAGCCTCTGACGTACTTGGCCCTTATCTGATTGCAAGTGTTTCATGCTCAATCCGAGTCCCATTTGACGGCTTACTCGATCCTCCAAGCAGGCAAGTCGGGTGCCGCACGGGTCCAGAATTTGACCCCGTGACATTAAGCTTATAAATACCAACCTTCCCAATACCATTAACATCAACGTTAATCATGTGTGAGTCAACCAACAACACACATCTACTAGTCTACCCTATTGAAGGCTCCGGCCATATTATCCCCTTACTCGACCTCACTCACCTCCTCCTCCGCCGTGGCCTCACCATCACCATTATCATCTCACCCTCCAATCTCCCTCTGCTTGACCCTCTCATCTCATCATATCCCTCTTCACTCCACAAACTAGTCTTCCCTGACACTGCGCACCGCCCATCCTCTCATCCCCTTATCGCTAAAGTAATTGCCACTCAGCAACTGTTTGATCCCATAGTCCGATGGTTTGAATCCCACCCTTCGCCGCCAGTGGCCATCGTCTCCGACTTCTTTCTAGGGTGGACTAACGAACTCGCCTCCCACCTGGGCATTAAGCGCGTGGTGTTTTCTCCTTCAGGTGCTCTTGGTTCTTCCATTTTTCATATGTTGTGGCAAAAACAACCGGAGATTAATGCCCTCAATAGTGACGGACATGAAAGCTTCTTTCTTTCCTTACCGGAAATTCCCAACTCGCCCGGATTTCCTTGGTGGCAGTTGTCACCACTGTGGCGCAGTTTTAAAAAGGGAGATCCTGATTCCGAATCTTTCAGGAAAGGTATGTTGGCTAATATGAACAGCTGGGGAATTGTGTACAACACATTTGAAGATTTGGAAGGGGTTTATATCGACCACATGAAGAAACAAATTGGCCATGATAGGGTCTGGGCAGTCGGCCCTTTACTTCCCGACGAACATGGCCAGGTGGTTACCATCGGACGTGGCGGCTCAAGTGCAGTGCCACCTGATGAGCTCCTCCTGTGGTTGGACAAAAAGCCAGACGACTCTGTTGTATATATATGCTTTGAGAGCCGAGGTACATTAAATGAGAACGAAATGAGTGCATTGACAGGTACGCTTGAACTTAGTAACGTTGATTTTATCTTGTGTGTAAAAGCAAGCGATTCGGGCTTCATCCCAAGTGGATTTGTAGATCGCGTGGGCGGTCGAGGGTTCATAGTCAAAGGTTGGGCCCCACAGTTGGTGATACTGAGACATCGGGCTGTAGGCTCGTTCGTGACTCATTGTGGGTGGAACTCGACAATGGAAGGAGTAGTAGCAGGTGTGATGATGCTGACGTGGCCACAGGGTGCAGACCAATATGCGAATGAGAAGCTACTGGTTGATCAGTTGGGTGTTGGTAAACGAGTTTGTGAGGGAGGACCCGAGAGTGTTCCTGACTCAGTTGAGTTGGCTCAGTTGTTGGCCGAGTCATTGAGTTGTGATAGGCCAGAACGAGTTAAAATTAAGGAGTTAAGCCAATCAGCCAATGAGGCCGTCAAAGAAGGAACATCGGCGAGGGATTTGGATATGTTTAACAAACAACTTTCTGAGCTTTAATAAGATCATTAGAGAAAGACCGAGAGCCAACACTATAAAGTAAAATCTCTCAAACAAGGTTTACATATTCTTTGTAGAAAACTGATTTGCATACTCTACCTTGAGATTTCACAATTCAACCTACTCATGGTTGGTTGTTGGTTATACTAATATAATGATGAACCAACTGCAACATAATGCCCCATAATGTTGTGCATGACAAGACATTACAGAAGTGGTTATGCTATTATGTTTAGCATTGACTATACTAGATATCAATCTAGTGAACAAGACAAATTTCTAAAAATCAACAAGACAAATTTGTAATCTTTTGACTTATCCTGAAGGGTGAGATAGCTCTTCATCCTGGTCATAAAAAATAGAGCTAGAAAATTAGTCTGTCTTCTTGATCTTTACAAGAGCGGGGAGCCTAAAAGATTTAAACATGGACACATTTAATGGGCCGCTAATAGAGTGCATCCGCAAGCCTTGTTGCCAATTATATATTATTGAGTAAATTACTGAAATCGTCGCTGTGGTTTGGTCAAAATTACGTGTTTCGTCCCTAACTTTTATTTTGCATTTGAACCTACCTATGCTATGATTTACTTGCAATTGTAGTCCCTGCCAGATGCAAAAAGACTATCATACCCTTTTTGTTATTTTTAGTTATTATTTTTATTCTTTTTGATTTTATAAATTTAATTTTAATATGATAATGCCAATGAGTCCCTCCGTTTTCCCCATCCCTTTCAAATACATCTCTTTAACTCGTCTTCCTTATATTACCTTATTTTTTAATTTACTTGTTTCTTTATTAATCATAGCAACATATTTCAATTTCTTTACAAATAATAAATAACATTGTATTTGCATTTTAGACAATAATGAAAACTATGCAAATTACCCTACGTGGGTCGTGCTAATGAAGATTTCTACCAGTTTAATGAAAAAGAATTGTATCAAAATGTTCATCCGTTATGTGCAAGGTCATGAGTCGTAGTTGTTGACTTGTTGCTTGGGATGAGCGGTTCTCCTGTGGAAGTTTATGTCGATAAGTAAATTGGCTTTATTGTTATTATAGTTTATTTACTTTTGCTTCGATCTTTTTAATGTCTAGCATGTGTGTAATGTTCATTTTGCACGTGGATGTGTGGTAATATGGAAAAATTGAAGGCAAATGTGCATTGATGTTTGCAGTGTTGCTTCGCTTTTTATAAGTGTGAAGATATATGTGTTTGATGTATATGTGGTTTTTTTGGAAATTATTTTTATGGATGTCTTCGTAGTAAAATTTTCTTAATTCTGTTAAGTATCAACTTTTTACAATACTTTATGTAGATTCCAAAAAGATAAAATAACTTTTTGCACAGTAAAATTAATCAGTATTAATATCATGAAGGGACGTCTTTCATCTTTTGTGAATAAGAAAGAATACAGGAGACAAGCCATCATAAATTGAAAAAAGAAAAACTGGTAGATTTGAAAATGTCATTAAAAAGTTAGGTATGGTTGATGATGCTTTTGGGAATAAGAGTGTTCGCTTTTTCCAATTCAGATCGACTTTTTTCTGTTTGGGTTTTGGTTTTGACTTTTTATATGTATAACCATTCGATTGTTCGACTCGTGTTAAAAGAAACAAAGAAAATTCAAATAAAGAAGATAAGACCAAATCATAAATCACAAACTTGAACAGAAATAAAAGTATCAAATGCAACAAATGGCAACATGCTTTTGTTTATCCGTTCATTTTAGCATCCTACTTATATTATTTCTTTTATATAACATCATTTTAATTTCAATTTTTTCCTATTAAGGCAGTATACTTAGAAAATCTATCCAATTCTAGCATTGTACTTTAAAAGTAAGAAATGCTTTCTGTTCCACATGGATGCACCCAATCGGTGCTCCTTTTAGCTAAAATTGACGTAGAGGTGCCATTTAATTCAAAGGTTCAAACTTTTTAGCATTTGACTTCTCTTTGAGTTTTAATTCTTAGAGGGTATTTTAGTAAATGTACACAAAATTAGACATGCAGGTGTTTATAGAGGTTTCTAATTGACTTTTAATTATTGAAGGGTATTGTAGACTTGCAATAAATTTACACAATTAGATATGTAGATCGTCGAAGAATTTTCTCACCAAGTTTTAACTGTCGGAGGGTATCTCTACATTGCAATATCTTTGATTCACTAATTTCTGTAGCAATAATGTCATTCCTCCTACTTTCAAAATTTCTTAATATGACAATGTACTTTTAAAAATCCACTGAGTTATAATGTTCTCTATTTGTTTTACGTAGAACCAAATAACCCATCGTGGGTCGTGCTTAAAACGTAACTAGTATACACACACAAATCCCCCTCCTAGAAATGAGCTAGTGGGGAGATTGAATATTCAAAGTGAATTCATTTGTTAAATGGGAATGCGAAAACGAAGCAATAAGGTGGTCGGCAAATTCAGTTACTTGGTCATAAAATAGGGCATAATGGGGAAAGAATGTGAATTCCTCTTTTTGAGTTGGAATTTGATTTAACGCGACCCTCCATCCATATAAAATTATTTTCAATGGGATCCAATTTATCCAAGAATGAATATAGTTATCCTGCTTGAAAACACCCCTTTTAATTTTTTTTTTTTTATCAGAGAGAATGTACCAAAAAAAATCCCCGAATTGTCCCCCAACCAAACTCGTTTGTCTCTACACTCGGTGAATACATGGTGATTGAGAAGCATGTAAAACTGATGTCGCTCCATGAGTTCTGTGTCACCTTGTGGTTCCGTCTTCCAACACTAATTCCAAATAATAGAATTTCCTTATATTTGGAATCTGTCTTCTACCGTACATAATTTCGCTAATTGAATAGCAAAAATGGCGGGTGGGAGATGCCTCAGATCTTGCTTAATTAGTTACGAAAATCCTATGTTTAACCCAATCGACGGATCGCAACCTCAAGCATTTTCTTTCGTCACGTTTTTAAGCTTATAAATATTCAACATTCTCTAATATTCCCCTAACATCTATCAAACCGTTGAACATGAGGTACTCAACACATTTACTAGTCTACCCTTTTCCTAGCTCCGGCCATATCATCCCCTTACTCGACCTCACCGACCTCCTCCTCCGCCGTGGCTTAACCATCACCGTCGTCATCTCCCCCGCCAACCTCCCACTACTAGACCCTCTCCTCTCCTCCCACCCGTCTTCTCTCCACAAGCTTCTCTTCACTGATCCGGAGATCAGCCCATTCCCTGATCCCCTTATTGCCAAAGTAAATTCCACACAGAAACTGTTTGATCCCATCGTTAAATGGTTCAGATCCCATCCTTCGCCGCCGGTGGCCATCTTCTCTGACTTCTTTCTCGGGTGGACTAGTGAACTTGCCTCCCACCTGGGCATTCAGCGCGTGGTGTTTTCACCTTCAGGTGCTCTTGGTTGTTCCATTATGCAAACGTTGTGGCGAGACGCGGAGATGTTTATTGCTGACGGTGGTGACAGAGACGAAAACTCCTCTATTTCTTTCCCGGAAATCCCTAACTCGCCGGAATTTCCGTGGTGGCAGTTGCTCCCCGTTTCACGATCTTTTAAGAAGGGAGAACCACATTATGAATCTTTCAGGAAGGGAATGTTGGCTAATATGACCAGCTGGGGAATTATGTACAACACATTCGAAGGACTGGAAGGAGTCTACATTGATCACATCAAGAAAGAAATGGGTCATGATCGGGTTTGGGCAGTTGGCCCTTTACTTCCCGATAAGCATGGCTCGACAGCTAGCACTGGACGTGGCGGGTCAAGTGCAGTGCCACCTAATGACCTGCTCATGTGGTTAGACAATAAACCCGATGAGTCTGTTGTATATATATGCTTTGGGAGCCAAACCACATTAAGCGAGAAGCAAATGGGTGCATTGACGGGTGCCCTCGAGCTTAGTAATGTTGATTTTATCTTGTCTGCAAGAGGAAGCAATTTGGCCTCCGTTCCAAGTGGATTTGAAGATCGGGTGGGTGGTCGAGGGTTTATCGTAAAAGGATGGGCCCCACAGTTGGCGATACTGAGACATCGGGCAGTAGGGTCGTTTGTGAGTCATTGTGGGTGGAACTCGACTTTGGAAGGAGTTGCAGCAGGCGTGATGATGTTGGCATGGCCAATGGGTGCAGACCAATATGCAGATGCTAAGCTCTTGGTTGACCAGTTGGGTGTTGGGAAACGAGTTTGTGAGGATGCGCCTGACAGTGTTCCTGACTCGGTTGAGTTGGCTCGGCTGTTGGACGAGTCGCTGATTGGGAATATGCCGGAGCGAGTTAAAGTTAAGGAGCTAAGCCAAGCAGCTAGCAAAGCAGTCAAAGATGGTACGTCGATTAAGGATGTGGATACGTTTGTCCAGCTTCTATCTGAACTCGAGGTAGTCAAAGTGATGCAGGAAACCCCGACTGCAACCGGAAACGGCACCTCGACATCACAGTTTTGCTGGAACGACGAACCTTCGCCGGCGGAACAGTCATTGGCCACCAACGCACGGGTCCAGCGTTCCCGGCGGACCAGTACGGCGCCTCTATCTGGTCAGTCGGGCGGTTAGTCTGGCAAAAATCCATAGGCGAACCGTAATATTTTTTATAGTTTCCTTTTCATTTAGAATTCCTAGGGGTTAGAGTTATTATATAATATGTCGATTCGACAATAAAGTTATTTATATTTTGAAGATTATTATAGTTTATAAAGTATTAGAGATTAATATCTATGAACAGAGATTGGTCTTATCGTTCTTTGTGTTTTGTTGTGGTCATTTCGTTTCGAGTCTTTATTCATTAATTGGTACCAAAGCCCTACTGCAATGGCCGGATGCCCGGATGTGGAAGACGCCATGGAGCTACAAACAGTCAACGTGTTGGACGCGGATGTGAAGCGGGTGATGCTCAGGATCCACATGATATCGAAGTCGAGGGACGAGATAGCCTGATTGAAGGATGTGAGATTGTGATTAAATGCTTGCGACAACGAGTACAAGAAGTCGAGATCAAATGGACCTCACTATTCGAGGAGGCCAAATCTGAATCGACCGTTTAGGACGAAGAGGAAGATAACATCTATCCTTTTGTGGGGTAGAGAAAGAGGAGGAAGGCGAGGACACTAATGTCTACGGCCATCGACCCTACAGATGATTATTAAGCTCATTTGTATATCTTATGATTTGTATGTACCTGCTCATGATGATGCTGTATATATATATATATATATATATATATATATATATATATATATATATATATATATATATATATATATATATATATATATATATATATATATATAGGCGTAAGCCCGCGCGTTGCGCATGAATATAATTAAATATTAAAAATATTGAGAGATATATGATGTTTAAAATAACAAATTCAATGCAATATGTAATTTTCAATAATTTATTAGCTTATAGAAAAAATTATATTACTTTTTAACTAAATAACTTGAGATGAAAACATTTTTTTATTAATAATCGGGTTGAAATGAGATGTTATTATAAAAAATGATGAAATACATAACCAATTGAGAAATATATAACAAAGAAGTATTATATATGGTAAATCACGTGATGAGACTAACATTTACATGTTTAATGGACCTATACCCGCGAACGTTATATTTTGATGTAAAAAGTAAATTTTAATAAGGTAAAAACAATATTGTGTCCTCACAATTAGGGGTGAGCAACGGGCGGTTTTGCGGTTTCGCGGGTTAGGCGGTTCGGGTTAGGCGGTTTGGGGATGAAGGCCAAACCGACCGTAAACCGGACCGCTTAAAAACGGGTTAAACGGTTTGCGGTTAGGGCGGGTACGGTTTGGGCGGGTACGGTTTGGTTTAAACCATTTAAGCAAAAGCCCACTTTAAGTCATATTATTAGTCCATTTTTGGCCCAATTTTGTAACCCATTTATGTTGCTCAATTTTTTAGCCCAAATAATAAAATATCTTTTTCATTTACACACCGATTGTTTTAATGCCCAGATACTTTATGTTCTTATATCTTTAATCACATATTCTCCTTAGTTCTAGCCTAGTATTACTGTTTTAGAGTTCTTATTGCACATTTATGTATAATATCATCTGGGAATTCATAAACTGCGTATTCTCAGTTACATGGAAGTATGGGGTTTTATCCCTAAAGAAAAAACTGAGTTGACGGGAGTATGGGCAGTAGTAGCCTTTACTATCTTTTTGGAAAAAGAAAATTAATATAAAGGGTTTAAGGGTATACAGGTAATTCAATATATCAATTATTAATATATTTTATATATATTTAATATATAACTCTTAATCGGTTTTCGGGCGGGGCCCGTTTAATTTTTCCCAAACCGCAAACCGAACCGTAAACCGCTTAAGCAACCCGCTTAACCCGTTAACCGAACCGTAAATCGTTTAACCCGAAACCGTAAACCGTATAAGGTTCGGTTCGGGCGGTTTCACGGTTTAATTCGAATAACGCTCACCCCTACTCACAATAAAAAAAATACAAAATTGTATATTAAAAAAATATTATGGCATCACAATAGTAAATGTTAATATAAAGTTTTCTCAGTCAAAATTTTAACGTTTCAATATATAATTTTATTTTCAGTGTTAACATATCATTATAAATATACAATTTCATATGCTTGAGCAATATCTTATGATTGTGGACTACATTGACGATCGTGTTTTTATTTTGAAGTAAAAAATTTTAATGATGCTAAATGTCGTAGGTGAAAATAAGAGTATGTCATTATAGTATATTGACATAGGAACAAAGATAAGAATATATACATATGGGGAATTAAGTTTTATATCTATATTTATAAATATGTTTGTTCATTTCATTTTACTTTCTTTAACAATGTGGGATAATAGAATAGAGTTAGCATTTGTATTTTATAAACAACATAGTTTTGATACTCTTTTATTGTCCCATAATGATAAATAACAAATAATGAAAGTAATATTTTTTTATTTAAAGGAAATTTTATCCTCATAAATTCTTCACTTCTTATTTTTCTATCTTTATAGGAATCCTTAGTACAATATTTTGTTACCCCTCATGTCAAATCTTTTAAGGATTTCAAAGCATATAGTTTTTAGTCTCAAATATAATATAAAATTATAATGGTTCTATTTAGTTTGTTTGAACATGTATTTATAATAAGGGTTCAAATGAATTTTTTGAACAATGTCCAGACATTTATTGTTGAAATTGTTTTATGTACATACATCATGGTGAATAGGGAAAAAAACATTTTGCACCGACGTGACGACATAGTGGACTTGAAACGACATATTATGAACTTGCAAGCTTAATCGGTCATTTTAAAATTTTCTAAGTAGTTTTATTTTTTACTTTTATGTTTCAATAATTTTGAAAACTAATACCAAATAGTAGAATCATTTGAACCTTTGATATATAAACATGTTATTATGATAAAATGTTTACATCGGTATCACCACATGCCAAAATATGTCAAACAACATAACATGAGCTTGCAAGTGTAATCAATTTTTAGAAGTTTTAAACTAATTGTACTATTCACTTTTGAGTTTCAATTCTTCTAGTTGAACACCAAATAGTAAATTCCTTTGAAACTTTGATTAAAATATGTCTTTATCATGAAATGACAACTAATTAATATTATATGCTTTAAAATCCATATAATAATCCAGATTGTTTGATGAAAGAAACAAATAAATGGTATTATATAAAGTAAAGAATAAATGTTAGATTGATGTGTGAAGATTGTGTGTGAAAAATACAATAAAATTCAAACTAATGTGGTAAAAGATACATCACTTATCTTTAACCATATTGTTTTGAATGGTTTATTTTATAATAGAGATATATATACAATATACAATATAGGATATACAGATAAAGATTTAAATATAAAAAAGTAGATATAAGATAGTTCAAATGTCTATTATTAAAAATTTATGTGCATATATTTCGTATGAATCGAAAAAATGTTTACGACAATGTCAGTTTTATACAAACGACATATTAAGCTTGTAACATAATCGAGTTTTTAATACTTTAAGGAATTTAAATCTTTCTTTTTTAAGTTTCAATATTTATGCAAACTCAAACCAAATATTAGAACCATTTAAAATTTTGAGATAAAAACATACTTTTTATGATAAAATGACCATTTTATAGATTTTGAAAGCCATGTTATGATCAAGATTTATGTCAAATGGGAGCAAATGAGTGGTATTATATAATGGATATATGAAAGGTATGATAGATGTATGAAACAATATGGGACAAAGGAAAAATATTCAAATTAATGTGGTAAATTATAAACAATTTATCTTGAACCACATTATTTAAAAGATATAGATATATAGATTTAACTATTTTGAAAAATAGTCTTTGAATATACTTTTAAGTTTATACGATTTTAAATAATTTTAAAAGTTATAATTTCATTAATAGGTAGTAAGTTTTATTTTTTGCACTTTTTTAACAATAATTAACAATTTTATAATCATTATTAGAGAGAAATTGAAAAGTCATGGGAGTTTCAAATTAATATGGTACAAGTATTTATGCTTTTTTTATAAGATATATAGATCTGTTGATTAATGAAAATCAGGATTCATGGGAAAATACCATTTGTATCTCTCTCTCTCTCTCTCTCTCTCTCTCTCTCAATATTTGACCAGAATCTTCTCTTTCTTGGCCAACTATCTTCTCGGTCCCAACCCTAAAATCGTCATCTCTCTTCCTCTCTATAGCTACCAACGTCGAAAGCTCTGACACATGGAGAGAACTCTTTGAAACTCACTAGATCACTTTTAATGTGGTCGACCGTCTCTTGAAGATCCCAGGGGAACCTACAGGCCCATGAAAATGCTTTACTCTATTGTCAAGCTATGGGTTTATGGCACGATCGATAAATCCCTTGTCCGGATGATACTTAAGAAAGGCCCTTACTACTCATGACATATAGAAAAGTCTCGAGAACTTGTTTCACGAGAACAAAGATGTTTGAGCCATGCAACTCCAGCTAGATCTTCACAACATTACAATTGGTGACCTTTCCGGGACCGACTACAGCCCAAAGATTAACGTTCTCTCCAACCTCCTCGTTAATGTCGACGGACCCGTACTTGAAAATAATCTAGTAGCATACACGACCAATAGCTTAGGAAATAAGTTTGATCAAATAGTTGTCATCATTCACCACCATGAGTCATTACCTTCGTTCCTTCAAGCGAGTTCAATGTGGTTGTTTAAAGAATCTCACATCAGTCAATCCTAACCTATCCTCGGAACACACTATGACAACCTATCGTCATTGACAACTCTTCATGTGGGCCCTTCAGACTATAATAGATGCGGGTACTACAAGTAGTAGCCATGAATGGCCCACAGACCTAATCAGTCTCAAAACAGGGATTCTAGCCGCTGCTAATCTGACCGCAATGGCTACCTACCAGATAACCGATGTTAGATATTGGCCCTCTCTACTGTCGTAGGCCTATTGGTCCATGTCTCCTCTATGGACTCCACCCATCAGTTGGTTTAACCCAACTCTCAAGTCTAATAGCAGCACAACCAACCATCAGTTGGTTTAACCCAACTCTCAAGTCTGATAGCAGCACAACCAACCTAATGGCTGGCAGCGCCATTCCTCAACAGCTGTCGAATCGGTCCTAGCGGCTTACTAGACAGCCTCGCCGTAAACGGATGTATCCAGGCCCACGGATCTCCACCAACTTTTTTTACTCCATTTTCCCACACACTTGCCTGGTTTTAACCCACAATATCATACCATCGAGCTTCTCGAGCCGTTCAACAACATGAACCTTCAACACTTTAGTTCGTCCATATGGTTCATGGATACCGGTGCATCATCACACCTTACCTCCAAGAAAGGTACCCTAAGTTCTGTTTTAATATTCGTGTTGTACTAGTCTATTATTGTTGATGACGATTCGTTTATACCTGCCATTAACAAGGGCACTAGCATTTTCCCTACACCTCATCGCACCTTTCACCTTCACAATGTTTTTGTCACCCCACGAATAATTAAAATATGATCTATGCTTGCCAATTTACTCGTGACAACGAAGTTTCTGTTGAATTTGATGAGTTTGGCTTTTCTATAGACTTCAAGACCCACCAAATTCTTCTTCGATGTGATAACATCAAAGACTTTTATCCTATCAAGTCCGTAAAGTCCGATCAGTTTTCCTTGTTTTCCTCCGGTCTTATAACATGGTACCAAAACTCAGTCATCCCGGGAATGAAGCGCTTCGGTCTTTATGTCTTCTAGACGTATTTTATGTAATCCAATAAAAATGATGTTTAGTTGTCATGTTTGTTAATCTGGCAAACATATTAGTCTTTCTTTTTCTAGTTCTCGTATTGTTGTTGATTCCTCCTTTGATATAAAACATTTTAACTGTGGACTTCTCTAATTACTAGTATCAGTCGTTTACAATATTATATCATTTTTAGACCATTTTTCGCATTATATGTGGGTGCATCCTGTACGTCAAAAGTGTGATGCTATATCCAAATTTATTCACTTTCCTGTGTTTGTCATAAATCAATTACTGAAAGAAATTGAAGCTTTTCAATGTGACCACAACAGTGAATTTGACAACACCGCCTTTCACCCCCTTTTTGACCAACATGGCATATAATATCGTTTATCATGTTCAAAAATCTACCAACAAAGCGGGAAGTCGGAACACATGATCCACTCCCTAAACAATTCATTCACACTGTTTTTTCCAAATACGCTTCCCCCATCCTATTGGTTGGAAGCTCTTTATATAACCACTCATCTCATCAATATCCTATCTTCCAAGTCTATCCAAAATGTCATACCTTACACCAAACTCTACAATAAACAACCATTCTGCTCTCATCTTCGCACCTTCAGGTGCCTTTGTTATCCTTATATATACACCAATCACAAACTTTAATCTCGATCTACACCATATATCTTCCTCAGATACACATCATGTCGTCATGGCTACAGATGTCTCGATCTCACATCAAAGAAAATCATTCTCTCTCAACATATTTTAGTGTGGTCAGTATTACTATCGAGGCAAGCTGAGTTCAGTTTACATTCCGACACCGGAGGTACGGGGCTCGGGGTAGCCCCCCGTAACAAAAACGATTTTGTATAGAACAAAAGGCCCGGCCCAAATTGTTTTCAGCCCAAAGCCAAAGATTTTTGTCCAAACTAAAAGGGCGTAAATTCCCATCTCTTTTGACCGTCGTCTATATAGGAATAGACGTTGCCAGAAGTTGAAGTGTGGAAAACCGACAAAAACTTCTTTCTTCTTCTATCTCTGAGAAACACAAATCTAATGGTATTATGGTGTATTGGATCTTCAATTTGGCCTTAAATCAAGATCATTTACATTCTTGGATTACCCCAAATCTGATTTCGTGACACCCAAGGCTGAAGGGTCGAAATCACATATTGGAAAGTGTTTTTATACACGGTGAGTCACGGTCCATTGAATTATCCAAGCAATCTTATTGATATTCTAATCCCTAATTTCTAAAAGATTGGAAGCAAATGAACACAGTTCTTCTTCTTCCTCCTTATATAGAAACAATTGGATAAGTGTATCGTAATTAAACACTTTTGTTGAACTGTTTATTTAGGCAACCATTTTACATTTTACACTGAAATAAATGTCTAAAACACCCATCAACAAAAAAAAAACAAAAACAAAACCGAATGAACTTTGTAAATGTAAAAGCATTTGAGATCAAACAAAACTTGGGTAGTCTTTTAGCAGATTGAAAATAGGGTCTGCAAGCGAAGATCCTTCGGATCCCTGAAACATGATCCCATCCATACGCGCTTGCACCCCATCACTCAATGTCGAGCCATCATATAGTTGGTTTAGAGTTGTGTCTAGTCCAATTGTTGAGCTCAACATGCGAAACAGGATTTGTGGTAAAGAAAGCGACTGTTTTGACACCTCAACCAAAGTAACCTGGACACAAGCAGCAAGATCGTTATAACATAAATATATAGATGATTGGAAATAATATATAATTACAAAAATAAAAACCGGATTTCGTAATTTGATAGGTTGGTAACGGGTCAAAACAGGTTGGTCAAGTGGACCCATAAACACTTTTTTGTGCATTTTTTAGTTTATAAATCATTAATAATGACATATACTATATTATTTTTTTTTTTGGGCCTCCTATGGAGCCGAGGTTCCGGCACGCTTTCGCGAACCGACTAATCCCCGGGCGACTACCCGCTTCGCGAGTAGCCCAGAGTCATCGCGGGTGAACCTCTGTGGCCACTAGGGGGTTTTTGTTCCTCCTTGGATTAGAACCTGGCACCTCCTGGTCATTTTGACCTTTGGAGACCAAGCTCTAACCAACTAGGCACCACCCTTGTGGTTTACTATATTATTACAATTATAATAAAAAGTTTTCAAATAAAGTTATATAGGAGGTTATATGCATTTGAATACTGTTGGGCGCCTTTCGACCTATTTCATTTTAACTAAAGTTTTTAATTTTACCCATTTGATTCTTGAGATTTGTTGGCTAATATTAAAGAATGAATTTGTCCCATATTGGTAGGGTGTAAAGATATGGAGTGAGGTCCATGCCCATAAAAGGAGTCCAAGGGTTTGGTGTCAAAATGCCCTAATTAAATATACTTTGACTAATAGTAATAATTTGCTATATAGTGATTTTTCTCTCTGAATGGATTTTTACTGATTTTGGAGTTTTAAACATCTTGTGTCAAAATTTTCAATTCTTTTTTTCACTGGGCGAGTTGTTTGGAATCTTTGCAACCATTTTCTCAACGTTGGTCTGAGGTATAACCAAATACACTCGTTTATAAGCAAATGGGTTGAAAGTAGAAACTCCCAGCTCTAATGCAAACCTTCTACTTTTCAACGTTAAAACCGACATGAATTCATTCAGCATTTTGGTGTTGTGATGGTTTCACAACATGGTTGGATAACATGCCAAAGCAGGTCGATTTGCAGGACAGGCGGGGCAGAACACACACAAACTTTTCTTTTGACCACAGGATCTTTTATCCTCTATGAACTTTAAATGAAAGTAGCAACTTCGTCGGATAGCTTTGTTTTTTTATAACTAGCATCTAGAAGTTCTGTTTTAGATCATGAGTATTACTACGGCTAAATGCAAGAAATAGCAATGTACTTTCATATATTGGTGTATTAAAGTATCCAACTTTCATTTTTTATTACCACATTGGACTTTCAATTTCTTACTAATGCACTTTACTTTAGTAAATCTACCCAGTTATGGCATCATACTTTCAAAACAAAATTATTATAGCAGTGAAAAATGTTTTGTATTTGAATGACATTGCTGTAAGTAGGTAGATTTTTCAAAGTATTGTAAAATTGTAATAAACAAATCATGAAAGTACGTTGTTATTTCTTGCATTTAACCCTTATTATTGTTGGTTTAGTTTCTTTTGTCAACCAACTCACCTTTTTGTGATGAGGTATATTAGCCTTATGTTTAGCTATAGCCACAGCCCGTGAGAAGCCTCCAATTGCATCAACTAAACCCCGTGAAGCAGCATCATTTCCGGTCCATACTCTCCCTTGAGCAATCTCCTCCATCTTATTCACCTGCAGTAAAATTACGTGTTTGTTATTAACCCATGAGTACCTAAAACTCTTAAATATTGACTTCACTGGCCACATACACTCATTGATCTTGAAGATGCCGCCTTTTCACAAAATTGTTTATAAGTATCCTGGGCAGATTCGGCAAAAAGTTTCTCTTCATCCGGTCTGCACACAGGTTTGTGAGTGATTAGAATCATAAGATATAATATGAAATTAACAACTGTGATTGTGATTTCTACTCACCTGAATGGCCTGTCAGCAGCATACAACTCAGCAAATCGTCCCTTTGATATGATTTCCTTGTTGAAACCAATCCGTTCATGTAGTTTCCCAAAATTAAACTTACCTACAAAAAATAGTCGTTAAACATGCTACCTGCAAAAGCCAAACATGTTCAAAAATACGAAACTGAAAGCACCTAATAATGAAAATATTGAAAGATTTAGCAAATCAATTCAAAATTTAAGAAAAAAGCTTGCAGAATATTGTAAACTACTTTGAACAACACCAATTGACCCCGTCACAGTAAGATTTTCAGAGACTATAGTTTGTGCTGCCATAGCCATGTAATATCCTCCACTAGCTGCAACATCAACCATTGATGCAATTACAGGCTTAGATGCAGCCAATAATTTGATTTCCCTCCATATCCTGCACAAAAATAAAACCTTAAACCACATCAGAAATCATATATGTTTTTGTTATATGCCACACCCCATGTTGTGATGAGCATATAAAAAGGATAAACAAACTGTACTTGGAAGCGCTTACAAGTCAGAAGCAAGAGCATCACCACCGGGGCTATCGATACGGATTATAACAGCCTTATACCTTTTTGACTCTGAATAATGAAATTAGACAAGTTCATACACGTGAATCTAAAATGGGTATAATAAAAAATAATATCTCTAAAAATACATTCCTCATCTTCAAATTATATACATGATCTATAGTTCTTTGTATGCGTTTGAATTCTTTTTCTTTATTTCTTCTTTTTTTCGTAGTTTTGGTCCACAAACACATTATATTAGATCATATTTGATATCATATTTGATGTGTACAGTTGAAAATTTTATACAAATTTTAAATTCGTATTTAGCTTTTGATGTTACCATTCCATATGCAGTAAATATTAGGATGATGTTAGATGATACAGAAAGAATTTGTGTATGTTTCAACCTAGCCAAAATAAAGAAGAAAAGAAAGGAAATATGGATCTCCATATGGTGCTCATTGAGCTAAAGTCCTAAATAAATGTATGATAAGTGTTAAAAGATCGTGCCTACAAAACTCGAGAAAATAGAACCTCTTAATGTAACGTACGTGACACCAATGTCACTTCGCTGCCAGCACATGAGTCCAAGCTAAAGTTGCATAGCCCCCAACATTAGAGAAAGCTATTGGCAAAAATGTTTCGAACGATTCGCCCGGCCTCACGAGCCAGCGGCTAAATGGCATGGCGTACCTAACGGGTTCAAATGCCTTTTTGGTCTTTTGAGAGGAGAAGGTGTAAGCTTTAGTTGCAAAACCCTATATTTACTCCACATTTAAGCCCTGAATACTTGTATTTCTCTTATTTCTTTGCATTGTAAAACATTATCATCACTAATGGATTTCTATGTGGTCTCCTCTGCCCGTGGTTTTTCTCGATTAGGGTTTTCAACGCAAATCTCAATGTGTTTGTCTCTAATCTTTATTTTTTTATCTATTATTGTTGATTCTTGTTATATACTTATATCTTATTGATTTCTTTTAATTAGAGATGTTATTCCGCATTATTACATCATTTGGAGATTCGGATCGATTTGGATATTGCACTTTGGCCTAATTTTACTTAAACTTGCTATTTGGGAAAGTGTTTATTGTTCTTTGTTCATCTATTCTATCAACATATAGAATTCCACGAGAGAGGATTTGGAGAACCCTGGAAGATACAAGGTTTCTAAGCAAGTATGTCATGACTATCCGCAATATGTATAGGTTGTCTATGACTTGTGTTCGAGCCCTACTTGGTGACACAGAGTATTCCCTTGTTGATTTAGGAGTTCATCATGGATCGTCACTTAGCCCTTGCCTTTTCACATTGATTTTGGATGAGATTTCTCAGGAGATTGAGGGAGGGTGCCATGGTGTATGCTTTTTGCCAAGGACAATGTTAGTGGCAAAGACGAGGACGGAATTGAATGATAGGTTGGATATTCTAAGGACTTTGTTGGTAGAAAATGGGTTAAGTACTAATATAGTTAAGACAATATATCTGGTGCGATTTTAGTGGAGAGCGAGTAAATGTATGTATAGGGCAAACCCAACAGAGAGTTTCAAGTACGTGGGCCTATGATCTACAAGGGAGGGGGCGTAAAGGACGACGTTGGATGGGTGGTTAGAGTGGAGGGCCGCCACATGACTATTGTGAGACAAGAAGGTTCTATTGAAACTGAAGGAAATTTCTCTTACCTCGAGGGGGATTAAGACTGTCTACAAAAAGGAAGTGTCTAATGTTATACATACCTCTTACTTTGCGAATTTTCTCAATGAATTTCTCAGCAACAATGCCTGAACTAGGTTTTATAAATGATCCTCCTACACGACTGATGCTACCTGAAGCTCTAATTACTGCAATTCGATCTTTGCCACCTGTTAGCCCCAAACTCCATTTTCTAACTCTCGAGTATTTCCTTGAGAAAAAATAATACACTAGTCTATGAGTTGTTTTCTGGAAACATGTAAATTCGAAAGATACTAAAATGAGAAAATCATTACTTGTAAGCAACAAGTGGAAGTTTTTTCGTCTCCGCAATGCCCAATTTCTTTTTCAACATAGAAGTAACCTCATCATCATATTTTATATCTGTTATCCATCCATCTTCTTTCAACTTCTCTACTTGGTAAACTCCTTCGTTAATAAAATTTTCGATGTCTTCCTTTTTCTTTCCTGTAAAAGAAGAAAATTAACTTCTTTCATACATAAAGACTAGGGATATCACAAAGTAACTTCACCTTTGGATTGAGAAACCGCATTGACCCAATTCCCATATATATGATCCAGCACTGTAATAAGCACCTCACGGTTTTCATCAGATATATTCTTGCGAGTTAGTTGATCACCCATACTCTTATATTTACCAATCCTTTGTATTTGTGGTTCAACACCTACTTTCTCAAATACACCTTCATGAACACCACTTTGGTTAAGTTTAGAAGTTGATCACAGGATTTGATACATTAATTCCATATAGCTAGAGCTGAAATGGAAAACATCAAGCTTACCTCCAAAAAATGGTATTCGATATGCTAAACCATACAATGAGAAGTAAGCACTTGGAGGGGCATACAGCTCATCACATGCACAACCAAGGTAATAGCCCCTTTCATGCCATACAGGTGCATAACCAACTATGAATTTTCCTGAATTGAATTGTCACAGTTTAATTCAAGTGTCAGAATTATGCTAACAGAAACTTTACTATCTCAAGGAATAAAAGAAAAGATATAACAAATCAACATTTACTAACTAATATTCTACTAAAGGTAATAATGAATTTTACCTGACTTCCTAAAATCCAGTATGTGTCTCCTAATTTCTTCAATTTTAGCCCATCCACAATTCAGGGTTTCGATGTGGAGATAAACACCAGATATACGAGGATCATATGCTGCCTTTATAAGGTTTTCACATATTTGAGGTAAGGATAATCCTGAAGAGAAACGACTCTTCACCTGATCAGATATCTGAAAATTGCCAACGGTTTAGTTTCGTCCTCCAATATGATATTATGATTAAAGGAAATTACGAAAAAAACACTATATTTTTGTACTTTTTCTGGTTTAACCATCAAATTTTCCTTTGTTCTAATAAAACCATCAATTTTTGGAAAAAAATTTCAACCGACCATTATGACCTGAAGAAGCCGGTAACAATGGCTTCGATGAAACTTTTTACCAAAAGATGGTGATTTCCGAATCTTAAAAATTAGTGATTAAACCGAATTTTTTGCAAAATATAGTGCTTTTTTCGTAATTAGACCTAGATAATGTTTACACTTTAATTTATATAATTACGAAAAAAACATTATATTCCATTACTTTTTCCGGTTAAACCATCAAATTTTCATTTGTTCTAATAAACCACCAATATTTAGAAAAAGTTTTAGCCCAACCATTATGACCGAAAGAACCGGCAATAATGGCTTCAATGAAACTTTTTACCAAAAATTATGGTGGTTTTTTCCAAATCTTTTAAAAATTTGTGGTTAAACCAAACTTTTGACAAAAATAGTGCTTTTTTCGTAATTAACCGCTTTTTTCATAAGTAAAAAGGGCTGAAAGCAACAGAACCTTGCCACGCAATTTGATATTCAACACACTACCCTTGCGAACACGTTCCCCTGGATAAGCGGTTAACAGGCGTAGCTTCACCATGAAGCTCTTCCATGCACCTGGTTTTTTAAACTCAAATTCTCCACTAGGATAATCATCCAATTTGCCTTTCTTTTCCTGGTTCTCTTACAAAACATCATCATTTTTGGTGTCAGATGAACGATTCTAATGTATAATGTTGATTTTTATAAACATAATCAGACTAAGAACAGGATGGTTAATCAGCTATGATGAACTTAAACAGAATGATGAATGCTTACTTGTTGTTGTGAGATTAGATTCTAGTATTTCACTTGATGAGGCCATCTCTTGTTGTAATCAATATGATCAGTGAATCAACTTCCTTCAGTTAAAGGCTTGCGAGATTAGGTGAAGTCAATGTGAGGTCATTGGTTTTAAAAAGACTTTTGACTTGATTCTTCTTTTTATTGTAATTTAGATGAGAACATGGAATAATGTGGAATCAGGGAGTATAACAAAGACCACTAACTTTATAAAGAACTTAATGACAAAACGTAGGTGTCGTCTTCCTCTTTTCTATTACATGGATAGTCTGAAATGAGAATTTATTATACTTTTATGATTGACAACTTTACCTCATCTTTCTTCGTCTCTAACAACTGAATTACAATAGCAATCTCCACCAAAACAAGCTAAAATCATAATTAAAATCAAAACAAAACTATATCAAAACCTTTTTTAAAATTGGATTTTTGAACCATGTGATGGTGACCAGACGACATTGGTTGGCGATGTTGCTCTTGTAAACGGACATGAAAAACATTCTGGCCGGATTTTGTGATTGTTGCAGATTCTTCCGGCTCGTCTCCAGTGAAAAACAAGGTAGGATTTCGATTCGGTGTCGTATTTTCTTCAACAATCGACGCCGATGACCAATTTTGGGAGAAAACTTTTAAACGGCAATGGAGCAGATGGAGTATGGTGTCGTTCCAATCATCCATGTCCATGCCTATCTAACTTTTACTTTTTAAATTAACCTCAAAATAAAATAATATATTTCATTAGTTTAAAATATAAAATTACATAATTAGGAAAATAAAAATACATAATTAGGAATTAAAATGATATTTAGAAAATTAACAAATTAGAAAAGCATAAAACCTACAAATTCTGTTTTTTCTTATTTTCCTTTTCACCTACATAGTCGATTCGTGCATATCCCTGATACGATGAGTCGCGTCCATGAAGAACAATTGCATTTTCATGAGACGGTCGGTTTTACAGTCTCTTCTCATCTAGGGCAGATCTATATAGAAATGAGAGGGGAGATAGGACACCACTAGCTTTGGTCTTTACCATTATATTTTAGTTGAAATTTTTTCAAAATATTAAGAAAAAATAAGAATAACACCGGTGTTTTTTCTGGTGACACTGCTTAATTAATTTTCTGGATCTGTCATTGTTCCCATCGAGTATTACATATGTTTCTCCAAACTCGTATATAAACCCGTAAACTCCGTCATTATTTCTTAAAGTCGTCGGAGCCGACGATAACCGACGAGTTTAACGAAGTCGTTTTGCCTTTATTTTTGCTTGGTTTCTACCTATTGGACGAGAAGGTGGTTGAATTTGAAGTATGTCATCATTGTCGTCGTTTAGGTCGGCCCAACAATACCCATCTGATGCCTCATGATACCAGCTAAAGTCTAATGTTTTGCTTCGCTTCAAACTTGAGTATGTAGTAGAATATGAGCAAGATGTTTGAGGTGGTAGAATGGGTAGTAAGATTTAGTATTTATAGTGGTAAAAAAAATTAAATATATAAAATATGTATAATATCTAATATATGTATCAGGATTTTTAATATATATATATATATATATATATATATATATATATATATATATATATATATGTGTGTGTGTGTGTGTGTGTGTGTGTGTATGTGTGTGTGTCTCCACCGACTATATTTGGGTTGCATACCTTTGTTGATGATGCATGTCATTCCTCTATATTGGTATCAGGGGGGCGGTGTATGTAGTCGGCATTGTGTGCCAAATCGGATGTATTCGACAGCATCCAACACAATCACACAATTATATTATATCAATGAAAGCTTCAATCGTGTGTGTGTGTGTGTCATAATTATATTTATACAATTATATTCATATCAATATTTTGTTTTTAAATGATCTTACTTATATTACGTCACTTTCATTGACGACTACACATGAATGTTTTGGTTTGCTTCTTGATGGATAACTCTGAAGTATTCAGCACCTCCTAGAAGTAGATGCAACTGTAGAGAATTATGTGAATATGAAGATTAAGTATCAAGTTAGACAACAGGAGTGAGTAGAACAACAAAGAATTTGTTAATTACTATGCTTAACACGAAATCGGGATGCTAAAGACGGTTCCGAGATGCCTCAGCATAATTGAGGGCCTGTTTGTTTTTTCTTAAAAGTGCTTCTAAACTCTTTTGTGTGCGGATGTGCAGACGCGCACATACGTTTTTAGTTAGCAGACTGTTTGTTTTTTCGCAGCCCGCAGACCTTGAAAGGTCTGCGCGTCCTCTTTTTCTAGAAGTGAGATACTTGCCTCTTTTTGCCTCTTCTAAAAAAAATACGCTTCTTGTCTCTTTCCTTTGTGCCCTAAAAAACACGGTTATTCCTTCCGTTCCCAATATTGCGACTCCCTCTCCCTCCCGTTCCCGATATCACCTCATTCTCGTCTTCCCTTCGGCGAGCCGCTCCTTCCTTCTACGGCGTCGATGTTGTCACCGGTCGAAATTCAACGTGCTTATTCGATTTTGAAGTTAGTGTATATCTATCTGTGTTTTTTACTTATATTGTGGGTTTAGCTTCTCAAAAACAATGATTGTTACGTTTAACGAAATTCAAAAATATTCTGATCATGGGTTTAGTTGACGAAAAGAAGACCGAAGTTGAACCCTAAAATGTGCTTAACTTACAAATTGTTTTCTCACTCGCCATTAAATCATCATTACAAGAAACTTGATAGAACGGAAATGGAAGTTGCTTAGTGAAACAAAAGGTAATTAGGCATAATTCGACATTGGACAATAAGGATCATAAGTGTATTGATTTCAGTTTGTTTTTTATCGCTTTATGATAATTTAGCACCCATCTTGTTCTTGATTTCACCCTGTTGCAGTCTTGCTTAAACGGCACATGGGCTCTGTTCTTTTGTTATGCATAACAGGTTAGATTGTTCAGAAAATGGTGTCTCCAAGCAAAAGGAAGGATATGGATGCCATGAAACTGTAAGAATCTTCTCTGTTTTATCTTCTTTCTACAACATTTGATTAAATAGCAATAATAGCAATACACTTTCATTTCCTAACTTGGTTAAACCTGTTTTAAAAACCATCAACATGTTACATCTTTAGTTAGCAACAATTTTTAAACTTTAATGACCAAATTTCCAACAAAATGGAAGTAGGTGTTTGGAAATTTTATATATTTTTGTATAAATTTTATATAAATTTACATCATCATTCTGTTAGGCTTATATGAAGGAGGTATTTGGAAAGTGCGTGTAGAGATTCCATATGTTTATCCGTACAAATCTCCATCTATTGGATTTCTAAACAGGGTATTCCATCCAAATGTTGATGAGTTGTGAGTTTTTATAATAATTTAAATAAATTAATTAATAATGCAAAAATGGAAGATGGTTGTAGTTGACTTTATGTTCTTGATGAATAACATATATGGTTCTGTGTGTTTGGATGTCATTAACCAGTCATGGAGTTCAATGTTTGGTATAATCACTTAACATCTAAAACTTTTTTATAAATCTTTTGTATATAAAATTACCAAAATTCAGTTTATTTAAATATTAGTTTATTTTACCGTTTGCAGACTTTAAAAAACAAACAGTCTTCTTTTTGCAGACTGCAGACATTTGGTCCACCTCTTCTGCTACAGATGTCTGCAGATGTGGTCCGCAGAATGCAGACCTTTTACCTCTTCAAAAACAAACAGCACCTGAGTAACTGAGAGAATGAATTATACATTCAACAAAAGGCTAAAAACATGGGACTACATGCAGGGCTGCCAATATATTTTGGGAAGATTCGGTTAGCACAACTTTTTTAATCAACAGAGGACCCTCGGTCCCCATAGGGTTCATAATTCCAAAAAAGTAATGACAAGGTCAAGAGATTTCAATCAGAAACTTAAAAGTTTTCAATTGTGTCTTGCATGTCAAGATTAAGGAGTCATAGAGAGACAAGCTTAAGGCGAAAGCAATGTAGCGCACCTTTATAGGCTAAGGTTTGGATGACATGGTTTACCGCTCCAGGGATAACCAAAATAAAATGGTTACCAGAAGTCGAGATGTTGTATTCAATAAGAATGCTCTATAAAATGATGATATTGCAGCAAGCTCTTGGAACAAGAAACCCAAAAGAAGAATCAAGTTAAGTTTAATAAAATCTCAGAAGATGACTTTATGAAACCAGTCAGTGCTCTAAAGATTGGTGAAAGTTCATGTTGCAGTGGGAACTCAGACGAACCAAAAAATAGTATGAGCATAGAAGATAGTGAGGGTTTAAATGGTGAACATGTAGATTAGGCTGAAACCATACCTACTACTGTATGGAGGTCCACTGGGGAAAGAAAAACTCTTGCAATGTATTCTCTTTCAGTTAACTGTTTGTTATTAACTGAGAATGGTGAACCTGAATGTCATCCAGAGGCCTTGCAGATGAAAGACATCACACAGTGGAAACACGCTATGAACGAAGAATTTAGTTCGCTTGACAAGAACTATACATGGTCCTTGGTCAAGTTACCACCAGGAAAAAAGGGAAAAATGAAAGAAGGAAAGAAAGCACAATAAGACAAGTGGGTGTTTCGAGTCAATGGTGAAATAAATGGCAACAAAATATACTAGGGAGGATAGGTAGTCAAGGGATTTCGATAGTAAAAGGGGGTCGACTAATATGACATCTTCTCTCCATTTGTAAAGATGGTTACAGTCAGATTCCTCTTTCATAGTGTGGCTATAGAAGATCGCAATCTAGAGCAAGTAGATGTCAAGACAACTTTTCTTCATGGTGACCAAGAAGAAGACATCTACATGACACAACCAAAAGGGTTTCCTATGATTGGCAAAGAAAATTTTGTGTGCAAGCTAAAGAAAATTTTGTATGGTTGAAATAAGCTTCAAGACACTGATATTTAAAGTTTGATGAAATAAGCTCCAAGACAGTGATAGTTAAAATTCGATAAATTCATGCAGTGGAGAGAGTATAAGTGATGTGAAATATTATCTTTTTACAATGAATAGAGAAATGTCTTAAATTCCCATCAACAAAAATAAAACAAAACCAAATGAACTTTGCTTTGTAAATATATAAACTTCTAAGATCAAACAAAATTTAGGTAGTCATTTAGCAGATTGAAAATGGGGTCTGCAAGCGAAGATCCTTCAGATCCCTGAAACATGATCCCATCCATACGGGCTTGCACCCCATCACATGATGTCAATCCATCCTGCAGTTGGTTTAGTGATGTATCTAGTCCGGTTGCTGAGCTCAACATGCGAAACAAGATTTGTGGTAGAGAAAGTGATTGTTTTGACACCTCAACCAAAGTAACCTGTACACAATCACCAATATGAATATCATTATTACATTATAACACACATATACAAGTGATTACATATATTTATACTATATTATTACATAAAGTCAAAAACACAAAGTAACAGACCTTTTTGTGTTGAGGTATGTTGGCCTTGTGTTTAGCTATAGCCACAGCCCGTGAGAAGCCTCCAATTGCATCAACTAAACCGCGTGAAGCAGCATCATTACCGGTCCATACTCTTCCTTGAGCAATCTCCTCCATCTTATCCACCTACATTCAGTAGGTATGCAATAACTTAATTGGATGTTAAATTGTGTAATTAATGAGTACTTAAAATCTAAAATGTTGACTTGCATGACTACATACACTCATTGATCTTGAAGAGGCTGCCTTGTCACGAAACCGTTTATACATATTCTGTGCAGATTCCGCAAACAATTTCTCTTCATCCGATCTGTGTAGTGGTTAGAATCATAATATATATAGTTTTATGAACATATTTATAATTCAAAGATCCACTCACCTGAATGGCCGGTCAGCAGCATACAGCTCAGCAAATTGTCCCTTTGATATGATTTCCTTGTTGAAACCAATCCGTTCATGTAGCTTCCCAAAATTAAACTTTGCTACAGCATAAATAGTCATAAATTATACCAAATAATGAAGTTTTTTACTAGATCTGAAAAAAACTAACTGAAAATTTAAGAAAAAACCTGTAACAACACCAATTGACCCTGTCAAAGTAAGATTCTCTGAGACGATAGTTTGTGCTGCCATGGCCATGTAGTATCCTCCACTAGCTGCCACATCAACCATTGATGCAATTACAGGCTTAGATTCAGCCAATAATTTGATTTCCCTCCACATTCTGCAAAAAAATAAAACCTTAATTAAACCACATGAGAAATCAAATATGCTTTGTGGTCAAAATAGAGAAGCACTTACGAGTCAGAAGCAAGAACATCACCACCAGGGCTATCGATTCGGATAATAACAGCCTTATACTTTTTCGACTCTGAAACATAAAATAATATAAGTCCATACACGTGAAATTAAATTGAGAATAATAAAAAAGGAATTGTATAATGTTTTACAATTTTACATACCTCTTACTTTGCGGATCTTCTTAATGAATTTTTCGGCTATGATGCCTGAACTAGGTTCAAAAAACGACCCGCCTACACGACTGATGCTTCCGGAAGCTCTAATTACTGCAATCCGATCTTTGCCACCTGTCAACCCTAAGCTCCCTTTACTAACTCTCGAGTATTTCCTAGAGAAAACATAATAAAGTAGTCTGAGTTTTTTTATTTCTTGGGGGAAGAAATATAAAACTACAATGAGAAAATCATTACTTGTAAGCAACAACTGGAAGTTTTTTCTTTTCTGCAATGCCCAATTTCTTTTTCAACATGGATGTAACCTCATCGTCATATTTTATATCTGTTATCCATCCATCTTCTTTCAACTTCTCTACTTGGTAAACTCCTTCATTGATAAAGCACTCGATTTCTTCCTTTTTCTTTCCTTTAAGAGAAACAATCCTAAATGATTAATTTGATACATCAAGACAAGTGAAAGCATAAGGTAACTTCAATTCACCTTTGGATTGACAAACTATATTAATCCAATTTCCATAGATATTATCCAGCACGGTAGTAAGCACCTCACGATTTTCTTCAGATATATTCTTGCGAGTTAGTCGATCACCCATACTCTTATATTTACCAATCCTTTCTACTTGTGGTTCAACACCTACTTTCTCAAATACACCTTCATAAACACCACTTTGGTTAAGTTTAAAAGTTGATCACATAATTTGATAGGTTTAAAGAACCAATAATAACTTACCTCCAATAAATGATGCTTGAGCAGTTAAACCATACAATGAAAAGTAAGCACTTGGAGGGGCATACAGCTCTTCACAGGCACAGCCAATATAATACTCTTTTTCATGCCATACAGGTGCATAACCAACAATGAACTTTCCTAAATCGAATCATCACAATTTAATACAAGTATCAGAATTCTGGCAATTAAAACTTTACTGATGGCCTAACAGTGAAAAGCCAGAAGATCACTAATTTTCATCTTAAGTACGTGGTGTAATTGGATCAAAACTCTACTAAAGACAATTTTATAATTTATACGTCTACCTGACTTCCTAAAATCCAGTATGTGCCTTCTAATTTCTTCAGTTTTAGCCCATCCACATTTCAGGGTTTCAATGTGGAGATAAACACCCGCTATACGAGGATCATATGCTGCTTTTATTAAGTTTTCACAGATCTGAGGTAGATATAATCCTGAAGAGAAACGACCCTTCACCTGATCAGATATCTGAAATCGGTAACAACAAAAAGAAAATTAAGTGCCTCATCGGATATGTTTACTTCGATAAACATAGAATTCTATTCACAAACAAAAGTTAATAAGTCAAAAGGGGTCAAAACAACCAAACCTTGCCGCGCAATTTGATATTCAAAACACTACCCGTGCGAACACGTTGGCATGGATAAGCAGTTAGCAGGCGTAATTTCACCACGAAGCTCTTCCACGCACCTGGTTTTTTAAACTCAAATTCTCCGCTAGGATAATCACCATCGTCTCTAAAACTGGCCTTATCCTCCAATTCTGCCTTGAACTCGACTTTTGCCTCCTGTTTCTCTGGCAAAACGTCGTCATTTTTAGTGTCAGGTGAACAATTCAAATATGTATGTAGATCATATAAACATACTCACTTACTCAGATTAAACAGAATTATGAATACTTACTTGCTGTTGTGAGATTTGATTCCATTATTTCAATTGATGAAGCCATCTCTTGCTGTAATCAATCAGATAAGTGAGTGAATCAATTTCGTTAAGTATTTGCTTGTGATTTGATGAAGTCAATGTGAGGTCGATTATTTTAAGGAAGACTTTTGACCTGTTTGGTCATTTTATTCGTAATTTAAATAAGAACCTGGAATCGTGTGGAATCAGGGAGTATAATATAGAGACCACTCATTTTATAATGTTAAGATAACAAATCGGTAATTACTCTATTTATTAAATAGCGTTATAAGTAAGTTTTGGGTAAAAAAAAAAAGTAATATTGTTGTGTTTTGACTAACACGCAAACACAAAAATAGTCACTGTCATGTTGTTTGGTACCATGATTATTTACATTTGCATTAATATCTCGAAAAAGTTACTGATAGTCGATTATTTTTATAACTATTTCGATAATTGATTTTCTTATTGCAAGTATGTGATTGTTTTTAACGAGTTAATCATTAAACTAACTAAGTTTGGTAGAGGGTTTATGATGCTGGAAGTAAAATTTTTATAAAGTGTTCAAGATTTTGTAAATAAAGTTGATCTATACACAACAGTTTTTTGTCATACATGACAAGTTATGTTTTAGATGCGTTTTAAAATATGTATAAAAACATGTTATTGTTATGTATGATAAAAAATTGTTGTATACAGATAAACTCCATTTCGTAAATGGAAAGGCCTATTAATGTTTTTCAAGTATTAACTTGAACCTTGTTTACATGAATGTGTAATTTAGGTAATTTTCAGAAATAAAAATTGATAATAATCAATGTTTTAAAACCCGGTTTTTTAGTTGACCCGGTGCGGTAACCGGGTCACGGGTCAACCGGTCCAACCGGTTCAACCGTCGGGTCAATCGGTTTTTACATTTTCCATATATTTTATATTTTTCAGCATAATTATATATTTATAAAACATAAACAATGTAATTTAATCTTTTTGATTCAAAAAAAAAAATATTTTTTGTCCAGTTTGTATAAGAAAAATTTATCAAATTTGATGAACTAATAGTGGACTAATATTAAAAGTTTGAGTCTTGACCTCTTTAACCAAGTTTTTAAAGTTAAAATTCTATTTTTTTTTCAACCACCGGGTCAACCCGGTTCCGGATCACCGGTTCAACCGGTTTCAAAAAACCGGCCGGTTCAATCCAAGTCGGAAATTAACAAAAAACCGGTCGTAATTGACCCGCTTTCTTCACCGGTTCACGGTCCAACCGGTTCAACCGGCCGGGTCAACCCGGTTTTTAAAACATTGATAATAATCTACTAAAACTAAATGGCAATCATCCACATGATCTACGCAAATCATGGTAACCAAATTATTTTCTAATTAAAATTGAAAATGCAAAAATAACTTAAATTTTGAGGAAACTCATAATTAACTGCGAAAAAAAATCGTCTTTGGTCATGTTATCAAACTTTCGCCTATGAAAGATTTCCGTCCATATGAAGTGAGTTTTAAGAAATCCAAACTAATTAAAAGTTATGTCTGTTTGAAGTTAGACTTATTTTCATCGTTTTTTGTTCATCTCTTATTTATTCATAAGAGACTTTGTTTAGTCTTTCACATATTTTACTATCATTTTATGACTACCTTTAAATGAATATCGCTAATTTTGTAAAATAAACTATATAAAAGTAATTTTCTTTTGCAAATTTCTTAATATTTGGCGAAATAATAATATCATCTAGCAAAAAAGGTTATTTTACAAAGTTCATGATACTTGTTCAAAAAGTATTCATTTTGTCATAGGGCCTTCTAATGTGATTATTTAGTGATTAATCCTATTATTAAATATAAATTTTAACCCTAAAATTTTAAAAGCAAAATAACAATCATGTTCTTTTAAACACTTAAAGCCTTCACAGTGGAGGCTAGTGTAGATGTGCTTAATTTCATACTAGATGTTTAAGGTACAAATCTTGCATGTCAAAAACATCACTAATATTTCATGATTTACCTCCCATGTAAATGATCATGTGTTGAACCACAGGGTGTGTCTTACCCCTTTTTAATTTATTACCATGATCTCTTATTGCAGAATTATTCTAGAGGTGCATCTAAGCACTCTTTCTAAAACCAATCATTCAAAATGATACAATCCTACATGTAATCAACAACATACAACCATAATCATTTATAGGTACATAGCTTTTACATAACCAGTTATTATAAAAGTTCATTATATCTATGAACTGTATTGGAACTTTTAGATATAAAACATAGGCAAGTTGGTTTATTTCCTTTGTCTCACATATGTGGCTGGAGGGCGCTTTAATATGTTTATAAGGAATTCTTTATCCTAATCATTTAAATACTTTAGTGGGGTCTAATGATGGGTCAAACTCACACATGTGCGTAGTTGTGGTTGTGGATGCGAGATGCGAGGTTTGCAAAATGGCGTGATTTAGAGTTGACTATGTGTTCGCGAAATGGCGCAATTTGGAGTTTGGTTTGCACCAACCTAATTTGAGTTGACCACATGTTCACTCTGTAGATAAGGTCCAGGAACCTTCTACACACTTTCAAAAAATGGCGCATCATCTTAGGTTTTTACGTGTTTAAACACATGACACATGACAAACTGTGATAAGGTTGTATAAGGTTGTAGGTGTCACGTTCCTCGGGTTTCAGGAAGTATAAATGCCTTAATGGAGCCGTATTACATGCCTTAAAATTCAAGATCTCTTATCCTCTCTTATCTTTCTGCGAATTTAGCAAGTAGGCAATTCCATATTCACATTTACAAGTATCCACTTTGTGTTTATTGGTTCTTACACAGCTATTAGAACGAACAATAATATGCATTATATTACGGGGTTTTACGATGAAGCTTACGGTCTTTAAAGGGTCGTATATTAAATACATTTAAGGACACGAGTCATTCAATGCAATCATCACAGTTAAGAATCCAATATCTCCAGGGTGGTTTTACATTTTTAGTTTTATCCTTTAAATTCAATTCATAATGGGACAATGTCCTTATGTCTTTCTTATAATCAATTTTGATCGCAAATGATCAATCTCATTTTTACACGAAACTTGATAATCATAACAATAATAATCTAGTTTATTATTTGCAACAAATTAAGAATTAATCATCAATATTAATTATCGTTCATTTCTACATTTTTAGTTTTATCCTTTAAAGGAATTTACAATAACTAGACGAGGAATTTTCATTTGTGAAATTTCATCTGTTTTGGAAAAGCCTGTATTTTCCAATCATATGAAAAATTGCAGTCTTTTTCTTTTGACAAAAAATATGTATTTTCCTATCAACCATGCTATAAAATATGTTATTCATATCGCGAAATCTGACAAACATACATCTAATTTAAGAGAAAGAAGTAATGGTTTTTTATAAGTTATACCTTTGAAACATTAAAAAAATAAAAATTGTTTGATGTCATTTCTATCTAATAAAAACATGAAGTTAAATTCTACATATGAGTATCTTGTTGTTGCTTGTAAGTTGTATCACTAGTTAATGGAAGTCGGTAGATAGTGAAAAGTCAATATGTAGGCCTTTTGTGAAAAAACATGGTGTAGAATTTCCATCAGATATAAAATTTTTTGATTTTTTAAATTGGGCAAGGTGAAGAAAGGTTTGGAAGACTAACATAATATCAATTTGTCTTTCCAACATCTTACATTGAATTTTGTTATAGCGATAGTCTATAAGAGTGACGTGAAATACTTGAAAAATGTTATTTAAAAATTCTCAATTGTTGTAAGTATGCATCTGGTAGATAGTGAGGTGGTTGAAGATGTTGTGACTGTTCAATACAATAGAGCTAATCAATCACTTATTGGTGGGAATCGATGTAGCGGAAAAGGGTCAGGTGATATATCATCTAGCAGGAGAGTAAAAGACTTTGGTGAGAATCGGCGAAAGAGGTAGCAATAATCAAGCATGCATTTTTATCTCTAAAAGTGTTCATAAATAACCTCAGGGCTATGATGCATATAAAACACCAATACAACCACAATTCCATAATACAACCACAATTCCATAATACAACCACAAATTCCTGGATATGATGTATATGAAACACTGGTAGAAGGACAAATTTATTATGTTGATCCATAAACTTATAAGTAGGTTGGTGATGATCATGTTACTATATATCAAGATGATGATACAAATGTTGGTAATGATGATGATACAGAATACTGAAAAGTACTTTCGTTAATGGATGATGCCAATTTACTTCCTAATGGGGAGCCATAGATTTTTCTCTAGGTCTATCAGACATTGAAAGAATGATATTGAAATTGAATGGTCGGATGATGAATACACACACAAAAATACATATCTATGGTATATCTGCAACACCACGATATCCATATCTGGTATATGCATCTACTCTATCACACAGCCAAAACTGGACCCAAAGGATTAAAAACCTTTTAAAGACAAATAAGCTTTCAACTAGCACTTGGACTGAAAAGTATTCATGAGGGATTTTAGTACAAAACTATTATATCTTTAAAGGAAAGGTTGCAAGCATCATGTTACCATGAAAATTATACTTGAAGCATCTCGACTATGCGACTGGAGAATACTAGCATGTTCTCGATCCGAAAGCTTGGTGTACCTGCAACACCATGGTATTCATATCCGTCGGAATGACTAGTAACATGGTGCCTTGAAGTCACCCTTTAGGTGGGGTACACCAACAATAAGGGTATGCCTACAACAATTGACGAACATCGTAGCTACAAAATAATTAAAAATTTAAGTGCATGCTACATAAACATATGAAATAATAAATAAGTTCCGAGTCACCGATGCAATGTGTCTCGAACAGTTCTCGTCATGCATCATAGTTCTCGTCATGCATCATAATTTAATCACTCAAGATCATAATAATTAATGAATGATTTTATGTTGATGATTTCATATAGTTTTTCGGTATTGGCAGTAGCCATGAAGATAGAGATGGCTATATGAAATAACATGAGGAGAAAGAAGAAGAAACGCCAAGATGGAGGTTGGTCGATGGTGATGCCAGTGGCAAGGGATGCCAACGGCTAGGGTTAAATCAGAAGGAAAAAAATAGACGATATTTAGGAAAAGGGATCTACGGTCCTAATAGAATGTTTAAAGAATATTTTCTTATAAACATCCAACCTGATTAACGGTGAATATATAGTGATAATTAATACATGAGCCCATAATAACATCGGCCGACATATACATATTATATTAATGGGCTAACAAAATATGAAACATTTTACAAATATATTGATTGTATAAATCTTTCATAAAATGCTTTCTTTTTATAAAAACAACACATGTATAATGTTAACTTTCGTTTAAAGACACCCTTTCCATGTCAAATGCCAGTCATCACTAGAAAGAAAATTTGTTGAAACGAATTCCTTTTTAGAGGGGCCGGAAAAATAGACAGCCCGGGTTTTGCTTACCTGAAAAACTACGCTCACAATGCAGAAGCCTTTTCCATTACACAAAAACCACACCTCTTTTTCCATCCTTGTTCAATGATGGCGGAGGTTTCCTACCTTCATCTCCACGGAGACGACGACGATCACGAAAACGACGACCTTCTAATCTCCCTTTCTCCCCGCAGCCATGACTGGTCTCAAGATCTCGACGGCTTCGACGTTTCGCCTTCAGATCTCGACTTTCCTTCCTCCGAATATTTCCTTTGCCGCCAAAGGCGCCGTCCCGATCGGAATCCGATCCGCGTTTCTAACCAAAACAATGCTCCTAGTCCATTCGATCGAGAGAACGAGGTAAATTTCGTAATCGATATGTTCCATCATCGCGCTGAGCAATCGCATTCTTCGTCGCGTGCAATTGTGGAGACCGATGTGGTTGATTCTGATCGTATTGTTAGAGTTAGTGATTGGAACGAGGATATCAATTCAAACGATTTGGAGATGGATTTTGAGTCAGGATTAGGGTTAGGGCTAGGATTTCCTGTAGAAGTTCGTAATCGTACTGTCGAAGATGAGGTTAATAGTGGATTTATGGTTGCTGATTGGGGTGATGAGTTCTTCGTGTCAAGGAGAACAAGCCGCAGTGGTGCTCGACATGAATTGCGAGATCCAGCATATATTATGAGTGGATTAAGTGTGACTGATACAGATGATTCTCCAGAAAACGAGATTATTGGTGTGGACGATGATTTTGGTGATGATGAAGCAAATCTTAGGCTATGTTGGGATGCTTTTCAAATAGAAGACGATGATCATGCTAGATGGGATGTACCTGCACATCAACATTTTGAGTGGGAGGAAGTGGATGGTGGAGTCAACGAAAGGGAAGTCTTGACCATGTTTCTTGATGCAGAGACCGACAATCACACCACCATAGATGATCTCGAGTGGGAAGTTTTCTTGAATTCTCATAATCTGGAAGCAAATCCCACCAATCGAGAGTCCAATAACTACAATTCTGTTAATGACTTGGAGTGGGAGGTTTTCTTAAATGTTCACAATCTTGAAGCAAATCCAGATTTAGCAGGTGACTTCGAAGACTACAATGGTGATGAACACGAGATGTTATTTGGGCAGTTTGCAGATAATGGCGATTCAGGTTTGTCCCGACCACCTGCATCCAAAAAGGCAGTCGAGAGTCTTCCCTCTGTGATTATGACTCCTGAACATGTTGAAAATAACAACACACTTTGTGCTGTCTGCAAAGATGAAATTGGTGTTGGGGAAAAAGCAAAACAACTTCCTTGTACTCATCATTACCATGAAGATTGCATCCTTCCTTGGTTGTGTATACGGAACACATGTCCTGTTTGTCGCCATGAGTTGCCTACCGATGATCCTGAATATGAACGCAGGAAAGTAGTAAGGGTTGCTAATGATATCTGAAACATGACATGGTTAGTATGGTTTTGAAGTTTTAGCATCAATACATTTAGGATGATGATTTAAGTGATTCCTTGATGTGGGTTTGTTTAGATCTATATATTTTCTTTAATAAAATACATCAAGTTTGTTACTTTTGACTTAAACTTCTTGACCTCCATTATCGCCAGCAACGAAGTTATATACTTTCCCTTCAACTTCAATCCAACTACATCCAACTTCTTTCTTAACCCCAATCTTCTTCATCTTTTCCCTAATTAATCTAACATCATCCCACTTACCGGAACTTGCAAAAAGATTTGATGACAACACGTAGTTTTCTGCTTTACTTGGCTCAAGTTTCAGCAACTTTTCAGCAACTTCTTTTCCTAACTCCATATTACCATGAACTCTACATGAACTAAGCAATGAACTCCAAATTCTAGCATCAGGTTCTTCAGGCATTTTAGCAATAACCATCATAGCATCATTAAATTGTCCTGCACGACCAAGCATGTCAACCACACATGCATAATGTTCTTGTTTTGGCTCGACTCCATGAACAGTTTGCATCTCATTGTAGAATTCAAGACCCTCGTTGACTAACCCACTATGGTTACATGCCATTAAGATGGCAATGAATGTGAAATGATCAGGTTTTATTCCAAACATTTGCATTTCATCGAATAGCTTCATGGCTTCATTTCCCTGTCCGTGAATCCCATAGCCTGCAATCAGAACCGTCCAGAGTCCGACATGGTTTTTATTTGACCGGTCAAAAACATTTCGGGCAGCTTTTATGCATCCGGTTTTCGCATACATGTCTATGATTGCAGAAATTACGAAAACGTCCCTCGTGAGGTTTTTCTTTAAAGCAAAGGAATGGATCGATTGTCCAAGCTTTAGAGCAGATAGCTGTGAACAAGCACTTAACACACTTGTTGTTGCGATCTCGTACGGCTGGATCCCACTAGACACCATTTTTCGGAAGAGATTTAATGCTTCGTTTGGTTGTCTTGTTTGTGAGTAACCATTGATAATCGAATTCCATGACACCAAATTCTTGTTTTCAAATCTATCAAACATGATCTTTGCATACATGGGTTTCTCACATTGAATGTAAAACGAAATTAGTGAATTAACGATATGTGAATCGGCTTCTAACAAGTTTCTAACCACAAACCCGTGAATTTCTTTGCCGTAGTCAAGTAATTTGAGCTCTAAACAAGCTATAAGTAAGCTACTGATGGTGTACAGGTCGGGCTTGAACCCGAAAGATGTCATTTTTATGTATAAATCTATCACTTTTAAAGGATCACCATTTTGCGCGTAGCCATTAATAAGTGCATTCCAAGAACTTACTGTTGTGTTTTTCATCCGGGTAAAAGTATTTTCACCCAAACGGAATGATGACCTGTGTTTAGTGTAAGCTGTAATGAAAGCATTTGCGACCAATTCGTTAGATTCAACGCCATGTCGAATTGAATACCCGTGAAGTTCTTTCACCTTTGACAGCTGTGAATGATGTAAACAAACTTTCAAGACGTTTAGAATGGTTACTTGATTGGGTTTTATATTTTCCATTTGCATCTTACGAAGAAGTTCAAATGTATGTTCAACTTGACCATCTTCAGAACAACCCCAGATAATAGAATTCCAAGAAACAACATTCTTGTTTTTTATTTTATCAAGAATGATCTGGGCCTCTAACATGTATCCACATTTTGAATACATATCCATCAATGCATTTTGCACCATCAAATCATGAAACAATCCCAATTTGACAGCCAAAGAGTGGATCGTTTTTCCTAAACAAATCTCTCTTTCAGAAGCACAAACTGGAAGCAAAGTTACCAATGTAGCAGCGTCAGGTGTCAAACTGTCTCCCGCAATCAGGAACTCCATGAACAGATCGATACTTTTTTGAGAAAATCCTTTGTCTGAGATCCCTGAAATTAACGAATTCCAGGTGACCAAGTTTCTTTGAGGCATTAGATCGAACACCTTGACTGCATCCTCAACAAATCCAAATTTCGCGTACATTGTAACCAACGCATTACCTACAAAAACATCTGAGATCAAACCTATCTTAACCGCCATCCCCTGAACCACCTGTCCACATCTCAAATTCGAAGCTCCTATACAAGCTTTAATCACACATGGGAAGGTAAAATTATCAGGTATATGATCCGTTAGTAAAAGCTGGGAAAAGACGAGAATCGCATCATACCATATATCGTTTCTAGTGTATCCGCTAATGATTGCGTTCCATTGGTACAAGTTCTTATTCTCTAATTGTTCGAAAACAGATCGTGAATCGGAGGGAGATCCACAGACGGAGTACATCGTGATAATCTGAGTGTTGAGGATTACGTTGTTTCTCAAATGCGTCGATGACCAAACCAGTTGGTGGACTTTCCGACCGGTCTCGATGTCTTTGTCGTCACCGCATGCCTGTAATAGTATACCGATTGCTTTGGCGGTTTCTGTATGTTCAGAAGGCGACTGGTGGAGCAAAGTCAGAGCTCCGGTGAGGTTTTTCGATTGGCAGAGACGACTGATATTTTGAGATATATGGTTGGGGTGTTGTCGGCGAGGAAGCTGACAAGTTCCGACGAGTTGAACGTTGGTGGTGGTAGAGTGAACTAGAGGCGGAGGTGGATGGTGGTCTCCCGCGTGAACTGGTGGTGATGATGACATCATAGCCATGGTGAAAGCTGAAAGGCTCGCCGCTATTTTTTCTTCTCTTCTATTCGACGATATTCTCCTCTTTTAAATTAAAAAAAATATAAAATTTTGCTTAGCTTAATAAAAATATTAAAATAAATAATTTCTTAATTGTTGCAAATAAAATGTAATAATCAATTTATAGTATTTGATCAAAGCAGTCATGATATTTGTTTTAAAATTTTCATATCAATAAAGTCATATTTTAATGAATAAGTACAAAGCTATGAAAATGTAATTCCGTAGATTGTTTTTGAAAGAAATATGATCTATTGTAACTTGAATCTGAAAATTCGAAAATTTATCATTTGGTTGGTAGAAATATGATAAAATTCAATAATAAAAATTAAACAGCTTTCAAGTTTATATTTGTTTTTGAACTACTTTTTGTTTATATTATTGTAACTTTGTCGCGACTTCCTACTAGAGATGGAGTACATAGGTTCATCTCGGCTTTGGGTAACATGATCGACTATTTTTCATATGCGTCAACAACGAGAAAAAAAAAATGCTATGGCGATGATCGTCTTTACAATTCATTTAAATTTAAAAAGGAACTTTTGGTTGGTAATATAGTGAAAATAAAACGTGTATTTAGAAACATATACAACCTTACATCCAATATGGAAATGTATAAGCTCCTGAGAGAGAGAGAGAGATTAGAGAGAACTTAGGTAGTCTTTTAGCAAAGTGAAAATAGGGTTTGCAAATGGAGATCCTTCAGATCTCTCAAACATGATTCCATCCATACGCGCTTGCACCCCTTCACTCAATGTCAACCCCTCCATCAGTTGCTTTAATGTCGTGTCTATTCCAATAACTGTGCTCCCTATGCCACTTAGGATTTCTGGTAAAGATGGTGATGATTTTGACAGCTCAACCAAAGTAACCTACACACAATCACACAACAAACATATTGGCTTATGCTTATCGATAAATGGTGATGATTTTCCTGAGTTTCTCTATTCAGTTGTTTTTTTTTTTTTTTTTTTTTTTTTTTTGTATCGAGTCAAAAATAACCGACCTTTTTGTCGTGAGGTATGTTGGCCTTTTGCTTTGCTATAGCAACAGCACGAGAGAGGCCTCCAATTGCATCAACTAAACCTCGTGAAGCAGCATCATTGCCGGTCCACACTCTTCCTTGAGCAATCTCCTCCATTTTATCCACCTGCAGTACAGTTATTACTTGGTAGCTAATTTCATAGTCGACAAGTACCTAAACCTTCTAGGGCAAAATAAAGAAAAGCATAACAATGTACTTTCACCATTTTATCAGTTTAGCAGCTAAACTATTTATCACTTTTGTTATGATTATTATAATAATAGTTCAATGACTAAATTGATAGAAAACAATAATCGTTTAGTAGCTAAATCGATTAGACGATGAGAATAAGTTTTTCCTGTATTTTTCCGTTTGCCCCAGTATCAAAACCGGGTATATGGGAAAATTTGTTCTTTTCTTAACAGTAAAAAAAGTAAGGAAAATAGTTAAAGTAGCTAAATCAATAGAATGGTGAAAGTACAGAGTGTTTTTCTGGAATTTGCCCAACCATATAAAAAATTTACTTGAGTGACTACATACACTCATTGATCTTGAAAATGCTGCCTTGTTACGAAATTGTTGATACGAATTCTGAGCAGATTCTGCAAAGAGTTTCTCTTCATCTGGTCTGCACGTAGGTTCAGAAAGCAGAAATAATTACAATCAAACACCTATTCAACCTTTTTGGGTGGGACAAAAAATTAGAATTCCGATCCCACTGACATCAGTCTCAATCTCACCTGAATGGTCGCTGGTCAGCAGCAGTCAACTCAGAAAATCGTCCCTTGGATATGACTTCCTTGTTGAAACCAATTCTTTCATATAGTTTCCCCAAATTGAACTTACCTACAACCAAAAATAATGGTTAGTAATGCCTAAAGTAATGCAAGATTTAAATTAAACTAGCTCGAAATTAAAAAATAAAAAATAAAAATACAGGATATTGTAATCGACCTGTGACAACACCAATTGAACCCGTCAAGGTGAGGTTCTCTGAGAGTATAGTTTGTGCTGCCATGGCCATGTAGTATCCTCCACTAGCTGCCACATCAACCATTGATGCAACTACAGGTTTAGACGCAGCCAATAATCTGATTTCCCTCCACATCCTAATAAAATAATGTAAATTTGTAAATTAGTGTATATAAAGGTTAAAAAGTTTATAATAAAGAATCACTTACAAGTCAGATGCAAGAGCATCACCTCCAGGGCTATCGATTCGAATTATAACAGCCTTATACCTTTTTGACTCTAAAATTACAAGAAAATGTTACTATAAAATTATTATGTTTTTTTTTTTTTTTTTTGGTCACATGAGTTTTATGTACCTCTTACGGTGCGAATCTTCTCAATAAATTGCTCAGCGATAATGCCTGAATTAGGTGAACTAAATGGCCCTCGTACACGACTGATGCTTCCGGAAGCTCTAATTACAGCTATTTGATCCTTGCCACCTGTCAACCCCAAAGTCCATTTTTTAACTCTCGAGTATTTCCTGTAACAAGGAAAATAACCAAATTGATATAGAAATATTAGATTAGGGTAGAAAGTGTAACATTTTATATTTATATGTTTAGGGAGCTGGATGTCAAGTTCTTCAAAGACGAGGGATCATTACTTGTAATCAACAAGCGGGAGTTTTTTCTCATCTGCAATGCCCAATTTCGTTTTCAACATAGATGTAACCTGAAAAGGTCACACATTATCAGCAACATATATGAAATTGTATATTTATAAATAAAAAAGAGAAAACAAGAGTGAGGTCTATGCTGCACTAGAACTACCTTTGTAGTAGATGAAAGTGCAAACCACAATCATCAATAATCAAGCTTTTTAACATTTTTGAACTCCAAAATCTATTAAATGGCAACAGTTAGGAAGTGGTTTTTTGAAGAAATTTTGTTTTATTCCTATATGTTCTTCTCTGTGTATACCTCATCATCATATTTAATATCTGTTATCCATCCATCTTCTTTCAACTTCTCTATTTGGTAAACTCCTTGATTAATAAAACTCTCGATATCTTCCTTTGTCTTTCCTATAAAACAAACAATTTAAATTCTTTACTTTGATACATCAAGATTAAGGAATCCATAAAGTAAGTTCACCTTTGGCTTGAGAAATCTTATCAACCCAATTCGCATATATATTCTCCACTAATGTGGTAAGCACCTCACGGTTTTCTTCTGATATATTCTTGCGAATTAGTTGATCACCAGCACTTTTATATTTACCAATCCTCTGTACTTGTGGTTCCACGCCTATTTTCTCAAGTACACCTTTATGGACACACTTTGGTTAAGTTTAGAAGTCGTTCACAAGCTTCTTTTTTTTTTTTTTCAATGGCAGAAATGTAATTTGTCAACTTACCTCCAAGAAATGATGCTTGAGCAGTTAATCCATACAATGAAAAGTAAGCACTTGGAGGGGCATACAGCTCTTCACAGGCACACCCAAGATAATACTCTTTTTCACCCCATGCAGGTGCATAACCAACAATGAACTTTCCTAAATTGAATTTTCACGGTTAGTGGACATATCAGAAGTATGGTGATTGAAACTTTAATCAAAATTCTATGGAAGATAATGATATAATCTACCTGACTTCCTAAAATCCAATATGTGCCTTCGAATTTCTTCAATTTTACCCCATCCACAATTTAGGGTTTCAATGTGGAGATAAACACCAGAGATACGAGGATCATATGCTGCCTTTATTAAGTTTTCACATATTTGAGGCAGGGATAGCCCTGAAGAGAAACGAGTCTTCACTTGATCAGATATCTGAAATTGGCAACAGTACGAATTTAAATTCATCATCCAATGACATGAACCAAATCACAAATGCAAATATCAAAATGAGCAACATATACAAACAAATGAACTAAAAAGGCGTTCCCTAATCTATTAATCATCAATCGGATAACAGAATATCGATGCACAAACAGGATTTGATATGTGAAAAAGGAGATGAAAATAACCAGACCTGGCCACGCAATTTCAAATTCAAAACACTACCCTTGCGAACACGTTGCCATGGATAAGCAATCAGCATGCGGAGCTTCACCACAAAGATCTTCCACGCACCTGGACTTTCATACTCAAATTCTCCACTAGGATACGCATCATCGCCTCTTAAACTGCCATTATTATCCAATTCGGACTTGAGCGCGATTTTACCATCCTGATTCTCTGAGGAAACATCTTCGCTTTTGGTGTCAGATGAGGAATTGACAGCTCGAATGGAGATGCTCCGATGAGGTTTCGAAAGATGATAATGAGTTGAAGTGACATGTGGAAGGGAGAACTGAGAAGGGGAGAGGTGACGGGGCGGCCGGGATTTGGTGAGGATGGCAGCGGAAATGTGGACGGTGGTGGTGAGAAGCCTAGACATCAGGTGGCGTTCTCAGAGACGGAAACAAACACCGAGAGAATCAGATAGAAGACAGTAGGGAGCCGACCGAGGAAGCATGGACTGGAAATCCACCACGTCGTCAAATTAATTACTACAACTCTGATACGTTCCTCGATCAATATCCACGATCTTTGCTCGGGGGTAGATTTGAGTGTCGTATCCTTCGAAAATATCTATTTGCTGGCGTTTGGTTAGCATATTTTTTGGAAAGATTTAAAATCTATTAAGAGAATCGATTAAAGTTATAAACCAAAATTAGAGGCAAACCAAATTGTAAACCCGAAAACCCCTAAAACTAACTGAAAAATTAAAACCAAACAAATAAACCGATGATGTGTTTTTTTATTTTTTTAAAATCAATTATTTGTGGTACGGTACGGTGCGGTGCGGTTTTGCATTATATACCGCACTGCATCGTTCGTAAAAACCGCATACCAAAAACTGTAACGCAAAACCGCGGCATATGACGTTTTATATATTTAATTAATATATATTGTATATTAAGTTTTTTTTAAATAAAGTTGACTAAAAAAACTAAAAAAACAGATTTCACCTTCAATTTAAGTCATTGACATAGACGATTTAGTTTCAAAACTTAAAATATTTATTTTTCGTCACGTAAATATTATTTTAAGTCATCTCAAATATGTTTTAGTCATAATTTTGATCTTTTTTAGCACTTTAGCAATTAACTTGCTGTAAAGTCGCTTTATATTTGTGTTCGATTTGTTATGAGCCTAAAAGAATATGATTATAACCAACCGTAAACACCGTGGTTTTAAAACTGTCTCAATGTAAAAACCGACCGTAGCTATTGTTTATAAACTGAACCGAACAACATAAAAACCAAACTACACTTAAAACCGCACCATCGTTTTGACCTAATCCACCTTCTGCACTTGTCGCTTAGTTATCTACTAGGATTGTGTATCACCACTTTCTTTATTTATGTGTAACACCACGATACTCACGATACTTTTGATAAGTATTAATATGTTAATCATAGTGTATTTATGATTTAATATGGTGTTCTAAGTATTAGAAAGTTAATACTAGAAAAAGGGGTAAATTTGTCATTTTACCGTAAAAGTGTAATTTGGTCATTTGACCATGTGAAGGACCAATTATGAAAAAAATATTGTTGCTTGTGGCAAAAGTATAAGGAATGAAAGTTTTATTGTAATAAAACTTGATTATAGTGCCAAAAATTCAAGAAATGAAACTTAGGGACTAAAAGTGAAAATCTGGAAAATATAAAAGGAAAATACCTCTCATAATTGTTGGCTGAACATTTGAGGTTACGGGAATGCTCTTGAAGATGTGATTTCTGGAATTCCTTGAAGGTTGAAGCAAGAAATCGGATTAGTAGCTTGGAATTGGTGATTCCTAAGTTAAACAAGGTTAGTATTCCAAGTTCTTGAAGTGTTCTTGGTGGGTTTTGTGGGTAAACTGAAATATGCAATTTCAGTGAAATCCATGGAGTTTGTATATGATTTTTGGGCTTAAACATGTTCATGTAGTAAGAACATATGTTAAAAACAGCAAAGTAGGTTGCTATTGTTGAAAAATTGAAATGTTGCTCAAGAACCCTAAATCATGAATTGGTGTGATTAAGGTGGTTCTAATGGCTTAAAACTTGTTATTAGTCAAGGGTTTTGGTCCTAGAACAAACCCCTACTGATTAAGTCGTGTATTAAGGACTTAAAATGTCAAAACTGCATGCTACAGTGTAAAATCGCGACTGGTCTGGAACCCTTCCCAGGCACAAGGCGCGGTGCGCCCATATCCAGGCGCGATGCGCCCAGGCGCGGTGCGCCCAGTTCCAGATGCGGTGCGCCGGCCTGACAGAGAGCTCAAACATGTGAATTTTTGCTAGGCTTGTCCGATTGACCTCAAACTTGAACCATAAGTCTATGATGGTCTGAAAAGTCTGGGAAAAATATTAAATTGAGTTTTCGACTCCTCGGGGGCACTGTAGAACGATACGAATGCCTCGGGAATGTGTATAACTCATGAAAAGATGGTAAATGGAAAGTTTATCAACTAGGGGTGGTTTATAGCTGCATAATATTTGACTCTTATGTATTAGAGTCAACTGAAATGGTTATTAACCTATTATCATTTGATATGTAAATGAATATATAGGTATGGGACAAATGGTTGTGGTCCATGCAAAGGCAAGAAACAACTGGGATTTAAATGCAGCTAACATCCAGGTGAGTAATCTCACTTATACCACATATGATATGTGTTGATTGGATTGTTACAGATTGGAACGGCCTTGGGGGACGAAAATGATAATTTTCAAGATATGGTGAAAAGACAATATCGGATAAGCCGTGAGTCAATGAAATGACAAGAACGGAGCCGTGAGCCATAAACGATTACAACATGAAATGTTATTAAATGGTGCGGCCACTTGTGGCTATGATTTTGGATGTTATATCCAACTGGTGCGGCCTATTTGGCTATGATATTGGATGTTAAATCCAACTGGTGCGGCCTATATGGCTATGATTTTGGATGTTATATCCAACTGGTGCGGCCTATTTGTCTACGATATTGGATGCTATATCCAACTGGTGCGGCCTATACGGCTATGATATTATTATATGGAGATGGTGCGGCCTTATGGCTATGATATCGGGTTATTGAAACCAATTGGTGCGGCCTGAGGGCTATGATAAAAGTTGAAACTGTTTTGGTGCGGCTTATATAGCCATGAAATACGGTGCAGTCAAGTGTGACTAAGAAATATGGGACAGGAACGGTAATTGAGAATTTATTTGTTTATTTTCTCTTATATACATGTGGATTTATGTGGCTAACAGCTTTGATTTGATCAATGTGCAAATAACAGGTTAGATATGATAATTATCTTTGAAATTAAATGGTGCGGTCTTAGGACCATGAATTTGGGTTATTGAACCTAAACTGGTGCGGCCTTCGGGCTATGATCTAAACGATGAAACTGTTGGTGCGGCCTTAGGGCTATGATCTAAACAGGTTAAATATTTTGGTGCGGCCTATATGACTATGATATATGGTGCGGTCAACGATGACTATGATTTGTGGGACAAAAACTGTTTGAGAGTTTAATTGTTATTATTCTCTTATATATGTGTGACGTTATTTGCAGATATGATTACTCACTGAGCTTTGTAGCTCATACCGTTTGTTAAATGTCCCTGTAGGTTAGGATAACCCTGATAAGGGTAAGGATAAAGTCCGTGACTCAAGAAGTGGACTTGTAGATGCTGTCAGTAGCAGCCCGGCTTATAAGGAGGTTATTATATTTGTATACCCCTTGATACACTTATACCCATTTTTATTAAAAATATACCCCTTTGTATATGGTTTTAAGTACTGAAACCTATGTTTTAAATGAAAAATTTTTAGGGGTGTTTTTGTTTTAAAAGTCGGGTGTTACATTATGCCTCTTAGTTGTCTATTAGGCTTGCATATCGGCATTTTTCCTTATTTATGTATTGATCTTGAGAGGGTACTTAGAAGATGTTGGAAGAACTTTGGGTGTTGCAAAAATGGATGTCGTATTACCTATACAGATCCACTTGCCGATTTTGTTCTTACTTTCATCCATGTGGTTCGCCCTTATGTGTCTAACCACCCACTCATATTGTCAAAGCAATTGAACTATTAACTATATAGACATATCAGATGACAACACAACATTTTTCCACCTTTCATTGTTAAAAAATTTAGTAGTTTTTTGTATTATTGTCGTTTGTAAGTTTGAATATCTGTTTACACTTCCAATATATATTTTGTCATTTGGTACTTTTCAGGCAAGTTGTCGCTAGCTAAAATCAATATATTCAATCTCTTGCGAACAACTCATGATATGTATTATTTATCATTCTTGTTGTTTCGATATCAAATATCTTCCTAATAAATAAATTTGTATTACATGTTTCCACTCTTAGGTTTCTTCTCAAGTCTATTTTATTATCTTTATCTTTATGTATATTTGTACTGATCATGAATTCACAAAAATAAAAGTATTATAATATGTTTTTGTAGTGGAGGAATGTTAACAATAATTTCTCTTTCAATTTGTATGTGGTTATAACCTATAACAGGTTTATTAGTTTGATGTCTAGAAAATTATATGTATTGGATAATCAGATCAAGCGATCTTATAAATATCTAACTCGATAAGCATAATTGCTAATATAAATTACAATGACAATGTAAATAACTATTTAGATATTATTTGTTAGGTGTATCCACATACGACTATGTTGTATGTTGTCGATATTGTGTGTATCGTTCAGGTGGAAAAAGGTTCTGATGGAAATCGATCAGGTGGAAAAGGATCTGATGGAAGGGGATCAACAACCCGAAGCAATCAAGTTCCCAATATGATGATTTCTCATATTTCTCCTTTCGAGTATATTAAATAGTATAAGTTTAAGAATGTTATGAAAGAAGAAAATGCATACGATACTGGTGCCTCTAGAATATATGGTGAATATGGTATCTTTTTGTTAATGATGATAAACCATATCAATCACCATCTCCATAGGGAGAATTATGAATATTGTAAAGGTATATTAGACGGGCGGAGGTTATGATGTGATGCACAAATCGGGTAATGGTTACAAACATATTAGTGATATATGGTTTATGCCTCCCCTGATTCCTAACAAAGAACCTAATATCAAGCCTAGAGTATCACTGGTGTATCATCCTACCACACATGTCCCACATCAACAAATGTTTAAGGATAATGGAGCATTGAAGCTAGCATCAGGGTTAAAATGATGGGTTTTAAGCAAACAATAAACTTAAAGCTCTTAAGTTCACATGCACCCTAAAGGATCTATGTTTTCACTATTGAACCTATAACTAAGAACATATCAATAACACTAAAGGTATATTCAAAATTTATAAAGATAAACATACATTTTTTCCTTGGATCTTTTGGAAGCAAGCACTACAAGTGTAATGCCTCTAATGGTTCACACTCAAAACTTAGCAAACAAGAATCAAGAGAAAGAGGAGAGACTCCTCTAAATGGCGTGAATATGAGGGTGGGGGAGGCCTTTATTTATAGTCTCCAACTGATAAGTCATATGGCTTATAGCTGTCATATTTGAACCCTTGATATGATAACCCTTTTATCATACAAGTCAATGCACTTATCATTACCATAAATAAGCAAAACTCCCTTATATGTATATATATATATATATATATATATATATATATATATATATATATATATATATATATATATATATATATATATATATATATATATATAATGTAGTGACATCTAATGTTTTAGAGTTCATAAACGTGTTAACCAAGCATACACGAAAAGACCCAATTATTATGCTAGCTGAATTTTTCTGGAGCACCATGCAAGAGTTATATTATGAGTACCAACAAGTGGGAGGTGAAGGAACAATCGTCTCTATGATGTATTTTTTCGAATATATATATATATATATATATATATATATATATATATATATATATATATATATATATATATATATATATATATATATATATATATATATATATATATATATATATGGGAGTTTTGCTTATTTATGGTAATGATAAGTGCATTGACTTGTATGATAAAAGGGTTATCATATCAAGGGTTTAAATATGGCAGCTATAAGCCATATGACTTATCAGTTGGAGCCTATAAATAAAGGCCTACCCCACCCTCATATTCACGCCATTTAGAGGAGTCTATTTCCTCTCTCCCTCTCTTGCTTCTTGCTTGCTAAGTTTTGGGTGTGAACCATTAGAGGCATTACACTTATGGTGCTTGCTTCCAAAAGATCCAAGGATCAAAAACTTTGAATATACCTTTAGTGTTCTTGATATGTTCTTAGTTATAGGTTCAATAGTGAAAACATAGATCCTTTAGGGTGCATGTGAACTTAAGAGCTTTAAGCTTATTGTTTGCTTAAAACCCATCAAGAGTTTGGTGAGGCTTGGACATGGTTTTTGAGGAATTTGTTGGGTTGCATCGATCACATTGATAATTTGGTCATTATTTCTGATAATGATGCCTCCATTGAGCTAAGCATTAAACAATATTCCTACACGCACTTCACATAATTTGTTACCATTATATCTCCATGAACTTACGATTGAAGTCGGAAAAGAATAAGACAATGTATAGCTGTTTTAGAAAATATGCAAACAATATAGGGAATCAGACTTCCTCGAAAATATGGTGGTGTTATGTTGTCTAATACCTAACTCATGTAAAAAACTAGACCAAATTAGATACACTAGGTGGTTAAGGGCATACTTTCTCGAGATATATTATAATGTAGTGACATCTAATGTTTTAGAGTTCATAAACGTGTTAACCAAGCATACACGAAAATACCAATTATTATGCTAGCTGAATTTTTCTTGAGCACCATGCAAGAGTTATATTGTAAGTATCAACAAGTGGGAGGTGAAGGAACAATCGTCTCTATGATGTCTTTTTTCGTATGGTATGTCTTTTTTTCATGTTCTATGAAAAGAAAATTCGTCATTGATAAAAAAAATTAGTAAGTATTTAGTTATAACTATTGATCTAAATTATATATATATATATATACATATATATATATATATATATATATATATATATATATATATATATATATATATATATATATATATATATATATATATATATAACAAAATGAAAACACAAGAACAACTCTGATATAAAAACATAACTTGGACTAAATGTGGGCAAACAGTATAATATAGGGACACAATTTGTAAGTTATGTTTTTTTTGGGTTTGGTGAACTTTTAATTGTCATTTTCATCAAGAAAATTGACTAAATTTATAAATTTATCTTTTATTTCAATTGGTGAACTTTTTGATCTAAATATATAGAAAGAAAGATGGTGACAAAGTAGGGAATTTGGTATGCCAGCTTATAGGGTGTGCATGAGACGGTTTAGTTTAGTTATTGGTCAAAACTAAATCATAACCATTACAATCGATTAATGAATTTTGGTAGTCATTGAATATCAGTTAGTAATGATTCAGGTTAATGGTTTTAGTCGGTTGATGATTTTTAGTTTTCGATTAATATCAGTTAACGTGATGATCCAAAATGACATAAAAAAGGTAAAATAAATTCATCACCTACAAATAAAATTAACAAACCATTTAAATCTATATTAAATTAATCAAATATAATCAAACTTATATTTACCAAATTATTGTAATGCACATGGTAAGTCATGGAAACTATTTAAACTAATAAAATATAATCAAACTTATATTTACCAAATTATTGTAATGCATATTGTAGGTCATGAAAACTGCGATTAAAATTAATTTTGACTAAAAGAATTTGTTCCAAAATCAGACCTTCTTGGTGATTTCACGTGGTCTAAATGGTTGTAAAAATCACCTTTTTATTTTCAAAAATAAACCCGACATATTTACATTTTCCAAGCTGGTTTATTTGTGGTAATTTATGTTTATAATAGGAGACATTATCAGCATTATTGTATGTCAAGAAACACTAATCGTCTTCATATAATGTAACGCCCCTGTATTTGCCCATTTTTTTTAAAACATAATAACATTAAAAGCACAATGACGCTATCGCTTAAACATGGTTGTTATACTTCATGTCTATAAGACATGAATATCAAAATAAAGTTCAACAAAACATTTGGTTTACAAGTTTACAACCATGGTCGTTACAAATTTATATCAAAACAAATCATAGTAAGCAGAGAATGATTAAACCATAACATCAAAATATGAGAGCTATACTTAGCTCCACTCCATCTAGTCTTCCTAAAACATATCTAGCATTTCATATAGTCATCCTACTCTTGCGAACCTAGACCTGGGACACATGGCAAAAAAAAATTACGTAAGACAAAAATGTCTCGTGAGCTACATGGGTTTTAGACTCAAAACATTTAAAAGCATAACTTGTGAAATTTTCCAAACCCTTTATGAACAATTTCCATATAGAGACACTGGTTGTCAAACCTTTCGTATGTCATGTAAAAATACTTGCTTTCAAAGTCTTTCAAACAATCAAATGATAAAGTTTGCAATGAAATGCTTTTCTATTTCTTTCTTTTAGTTTGACTGGCATTTGAACATGATAGCATTTTTATACTTAGGGCCTTAATCACTCGTGGTGATACCCCAAGTCTGTACTGAGATGGTGAGAACATAATCAAACCATCTCAGCGTCATGTCACATGATTTGACTGGTATCTCAACATGCGTGCTTTTTATACTTGGGGCATTAACCCCAAGTCTGGACTAGGATGGAAATAACATAATCAGTCCACCCTAGCGTCATATAGTTTTAGGAAATCTACTTCGCGATGGGGTTGGTACCACCCCAGTAGACTCCTCTGGATTCCCTTGCGGGAACGTCATTGAAACGACCAAAACTTTACTATATAAATATGTAATATAAGTTGTGTGTATTTTAAAACCTTATATATAATAAAATGAGAAATGTTGGTTGAAAAGGTTAATTTAGTCATTTTCACATAAAGGGTAAATTGGTCATTTGACCAAATATGGAAATTAATATAAACTTTATTTATGATTTAGGACTAAAATGTAAGAATTATAGTTCCAAGTGGCCAATATAAGTGTTAGTGTCAAAAGTCTAAAGAATGCAAGCTTAGGGACCAAAATTGTAAAATTTTTATAAATAAAAATAAACATAAATGAGTGATTTATCACTCATTCTCCAGAACCTTGTAGACATATCGAGAGAGAAGAAGAGGTTACGGGAAGAAGAGGAAGAAGGTGAAGTTTCATAGGAATTTGAAGAAAGAATTGAAGGTTTTTGTTAGAATCAAGGTAAGAACTCCACTATTCATCATCTTCTTCATATGAAACCTGGAAATTCGTGTGATGAAGATCATGGGATATTTCCAGGAGTTCATCTCCATCAAGCTAGACCAAAGTATCAAGTAAATACACATGAATTTTAGAGAGTTATTGAAGTTTTGGTAAAATCCATAGAAATGGGTTTGAGCTCATGAACCCTAGAAATTGGGTTTATGGGTTTGAAACTGATTTCCATTGATTTAACAAGTCCTAAGGGTCATAAAGAGTGTAAGAAATCTGTACCAAACTTGAAAATCAAACAAAATGAATTTTTGGTTAAAAATGGGCATTACGGGAATGTTTTAAGCCTTGGAATGGAATTGTTGATTCCATGGTTTAAAACTATAAGTAAGCTGCTATTCTAGGCCTAAAAATGACCTTAAAATGATTAAGTTACATAATAGGGACTTAATCCTCGGACTAAAGGACCTGCATCACAAAAATTGGCCAAGGAAAAAGAACCCAGGAAACACACGAGTCGTGTGTTCCATAAGAGGAAAAACACACGAGTCGTGTCCTCCTTGGAAAACCCTTCTGTCCAATTTTTGAGTTTGGAACTCGATGCTAGACTTGTCCGATCGACCCGTAACTTATACCATAGCCTTAAAATGGTATGAAAACATGTGGAAAATTGTTAAATCAATAATCCGACCTCGCGGAAAATCACTGTAGCAGGCAGTGGCTAAAAATCAAGTAATTGCCCAAACTTGATTTTTAGATTTAGCTAGATTGGTCCGATAAACTTCAAACTTGAAACACAGGTTTAAAATGGCATAAGACTTCATGGATAGGTGTTGAAATTATAATATGATCTCCTGAGACTACTGTAGCAAAATACGTACAATATACGACTTATTTAAAGTTGGTCATTTTAAAGCTATCTATTTATTATGATCAACAAAAGTATTAGAAAAGACTCTAACATGTTATAGAGTCGATTTAAATGAAATTAATATATCAAATACTATATATATAGGTGCAAGTCAAGTAGTCGAACACCGAAAGGGTAAAGAACCGAGGAACGTCTAGACAACCCTTCACAAGTCATAAGGTGAGTACATGTAGCATTTTACCCATTTTGGGATACATGGCAAGTAAGTAAGTATTTTTCAGATTTCATATATTATTTTTATATGTGAAAAATATTTGCAAAAATGGTCCTTTTTCTAGTTTAAATAGAAAGTTAACTGCTATATTTGAAAGTATGATTCTTGATGATAGCCTAATTTATAATAGAGATATGTTTGAGTCAAAAGCTTGGCATTTAGCCATTTCTCATGCAAGTAATGTTTTGTTTTCAGAAAAGTATTTTATGTTTGACTGGTATTGTGACTAGCATTGTTAGTAAGGGAACTATGTTCCAACCTACCCGGGTTAGGTAAGGAGTCTACTGGGGACAACCCCTTCGCGAAGTAGACTGCCTCAGCAATTCTACCGTTAGTATTGATTCGTTCTTTCTAATTGTAGAGACTTGGGGTATCACTTATAGTGATTAATGCCCTAAGTATAAAAATCTCAGCAAGTTTATAAAACCAGTCAAAGAAAGTATAAAAGACATTATTTTTGCAAAGATTGGTATATGATGCTTTTGAAAAGTAAAAAGATATGATTCGTGTATATTATGTAGTTTTGACCAAGATATTATGTTACGAAAGTTTATAAAAGTTAGTAAAAGAAATTTAAAGTTTGAGTCTAAAACTCATGTAACTCACGAGACAATTTGTCTTACGTATTTTATTTTTATACCATGTATTCCAGGTTCAGGTATAAGGCTGTGAGATAGTTTGAAGTTGCTAAATAAGCACTAGGTGCAAAGGAGTGGAGCTGGATACAGCTTCCATGTTTGGTATTGGTTGAATCCGTTTCTCTTAAGCTTATGGTTTGATATGTAATTGTAACTCCCCTTTTTGTTGTATTTTAAACAAATAACTTGGTTTTTGTTAAACCGTATTTTGTAAAATACGTTTTTATGTATTAAAAATGGTAAGAAAAGTTGGGGCGTTACAGTCATCCCCCGGGTACAAGAACTTTTCCATTACTTCATATTACTGTGCATTTAATATCATAATACCAGTCTATTAAAACGCATGGATGCTAGATGCCCAAAACTTTCTTTCATAACAATATGGCTTATTGCCGTAACGTACTTTCAAATCATTGTGACTTAATGCCAAAACTTGCTTTCAAATCGTTGTGACTTTGAGTCAAAATACAATTTTCAATTCGTTATGGCCTAATGCCAAAACATGCTTTCAAATCATTGTGACATACTGCCAAAAATACTTTTCAAATAACTTTCAAATCGTTATGGTTTGATTGCCAAAACATGCTTTCAAATCATAGTATGAGACTTTAAAAATCATGTCATAGGTAAATAAATTTGCATAACATTTCATGCTCGAAAATCACATAAACTATAAAAAAAAAAACATTTTTGCCATGTACCCCAAAGAGGGAAAATGCCACATGTACTCACCTCGGTCCGCTAGTCTTTGCCTCTACTTGCTTCTGCGCACTCCTTAGCTTCTATATTCATAATATAGAAGATTAATATTATATTCAAATATTAACATACTACATATGTTAACTAAGTCTCATATCTACAACCCTTATCAAAAGAGTTCATACTAGCAATATTCTAAAAATATTCAATTTTAGTCAATTAATAAGTTAAACATTCTTTTGGCAAGTAATAATCTAACATTTTCTAATATTAACTCGTTAGCGACAATTTCTCCTTTTATGGTCTAGTTTGACCAAATCCGTCAAACCAACAACTTTGTTTCTCATTTTACCCAAAAACTCCAAGTTTATAAACTAAGCGTCAAAACAATTAGTTTTTTTTGTTAAGTCTTTTATACTTGTAGTATACTTGTGTTATTAAGTCCACAAGGCATGAATTTTATGAACCAATTGTTCCAACTATTCAAACTTATCGACCTCAACATATGTGTAATTAAAAATTTCAACTTGAACATGGTGTGTTCTTTACACACTCTTGATCTAGGAGATTGCAATTCCATCATGCCAATTCCATTCCATCATTCTTCAATTCCAATGTTTAACATCCATGTGTATTGAAACACTATTCCGTCTAGTTTAACGATTATTGACTCAAAACAGAAACTTTTTGACATAAAACCCCATTATAATTAATAAATATTCCATGATTCTTCACCAAATCAACCATTTGCTAACATGTATGTAAAAATCCAATCAAAATGTTCAAGACTTGAATCTCATAAGTGTTTTTGAGCTCATAACAACAAAAGAAACTAAACCCCTTGCTAAATTTCGACATGCATGTGAAATTTTCGGATTTTAAGAGCTAGGGTTTACCAATAATCAATTATACCTTTCAAATATTCTGTTCTAGGGTTGAAATTCCTGAAATCGAAGATGGATTTGACTAGGAATCGAGTTACAACAGTCCCCTTGACCTTCCCCTACTGTCCGCCGGCCACCCACAGTCACCGGGCACCGGAAAATCGCCGGAAAATAGTGTGCCGACATTGTTCCTTCGTCCTCTGTTTTGCTGCTGTCGACAGCAGCTGTGCAGCCTCCTTATCTCGACCCTCCTGCTCGAAAACGCTGCTCAAAACCTTTGCTTTCCCCCTCCCGATTGCAGATTTAGCGCACAAACACACAATCAGTCCTCTTAGTCTAAGTTTTACTTGATTTTATAAGACTAAGATGAGTTGTCTTAGTCTAGAGAAATTTCCAGCTTTTCTCTTTATTTTTATTATCTCAAATACTACCAAAGTCACCTTGATGACCCTTTCCTAATTCCCTTTAGATTTAGAGATATTAATTTTTAAAGATTGCTAAATAAAAAAATTTCTCTTTAGGTCCTTTATACGATTTCATTTCTACTCGGGCTCATGGTACTATCATGTTACTAGAGTAACGTTCTTAATATTATAAAGATATTATGACAAGTTTATGCACATATAAAATATTAGATTTATCAAAAACTAAATTCATGGAATTCAAGAAAGTTTTAGTTGTCACATATAATATGTGATAATTTTTTCCTCCAGCTATGTCTGGTGACGCCAGTAAGCAACTCTATACGACTACCTCAAGCGGCGAAATAATTGATACAAAATATTTGATTAACAAAAACTAGCTCTATGCATATTTATGAGATAAATAAAAGTATCAAATTTTAATAGAGGGGATGAAGGAACCAAACAAGCATGTGAAAATAAATAAAAGAACATAAAAAATTTGTATGAAAATATGTAACATCGAACAACTTATATACCCCTTATATTGGCTCCGTAGGACGGAGTACTTCTTTCCTTGAGTTTATCCCTTATTGTCGCTGCTTTTCTCACCCATCATGTCTTGCGCCGCTTAGAGATTCGGTTGCAAGTATCTAAGCTCTACTTGTTTGTAATAAGCTAATATACGATGCCCGACAGTATGGTATCCTAATCAGGAAGACAAGGACTTAAGATAGCATGTTAGGCTATATTGAGGCATATGTGGTATGTTCGAAGCCAATCAAGAAGCCGTCCAAAATGTAGTGTAGAAAAGCAAATAATCTTTCCTGCTTCAGAGCTAATAGCATATGTATTTTATTTGAAATAAGGGGGCAGCCCTAAGGTGGGATAGTGTGTTAGTAAACACACAGTGGTTAAGGGTATAGATATCTATATATGCTAAATTAAATTGTGGGTTTCACCCGCTTCCAGACGAGATTTATAGATTTTGATAGTCACCGCTCGCTTTTGCTTTTTAACAAGATGCCCTAGTCCTTTTGGTAAGCGTAAGCATTTCGTAAGTAGAAAAAACTAGATATGGAACTCTCATATCACTTACAATGTTCACTATTACAGATCTCACGACGACAGCTCCCGTTAAAACATGTGGATCACATTAGTAGGAATATATATCGGTCTCCAAATTCTATCTTTTTCTTTTCTGCTGACATCTTGCATTCACGCCCCCGTTTGACTGCAAATGAAATATATATATATATATATATATATATATATATATATATATATATATATATATATATATATATATATATATATATATGGTATTGTTAAATATGTTTTAATTTTGTAAAACCTATGTATTTAAAAATGATAATTTAGAAGTGACTCTATCAAATTTTACAAAGAGTAAAATAAATTAATTAATTTTATAAATGTTTTTAAAAAAATTCAAGATGATATAATTTAATAACATTTTATTTAGTAAAGTTAGTGAAAATATAAAAGAAAAACTATGGCGGAAGTAAATGATTGGAGATGCATCACCATGGTTGTGTGAATTCTACTCGATTGACAATCAGATCTCCATGATCTGTTCTTATGACAACAGACAGAAACCAACGAAACCCTTAATCTCGAAGATATAAACACTAATAAACCAGTAGTTGTGGTAGATTTATCCGTTCCGACAACCTTTTAAGAGCATAATAAAAAGAGGGAGAGGGTTTTGCTCTTACGGAAGAGCATAACCATTTGTCATTAACTGTGGTAGGAAATGGGGTGTTCTTTTTCAGGACTCAACGCCCTATACGACGCCGTTAACGGAGGCGCTGATGTTTGGATCAACGACATTCGCTTCAAGATCGTCCGCCAGCTTGGCGAGGGTGGTTTTGCCTACGTCTACCTTGTTAGGGAGGCCGTCACCGACGCTTCCGCCGGTGGCGTTTCCAAGAAATTCAAAGACCCCTCTCACATCGCCGGTAAATACAAATCCCCCAATTTGAGATTCCATATCTAGGGTTTCCAACTATCAGCATTGTATTTGTTGACATCGTATGAATTATTTTGATCTGCAGAGGATGGAACTTATGCGATGAAAAAAGTTTTGATTCAGAACGACGATCAGCTGGAGTTGGTGAAGGAAGAGATCCGCGTGTCGGCCTTGTTTAGCCATCCAAATCTTCTGCCATTGCTGGATCATGCCATTATTCCAGTAAAGGTCTCAGCTTTATTTCTATCAAGATTTGTGATCATACAAAAACATCTTTTTCACAAATCTGAGTGTAATTGAGCAAACAATTGCTTATGTATTTTGTCGGCAGGGCACATCCGATCAAAGTTGGACACACGAAGCATACCTGTTGTTTCCAGTTCATTTGGATGGGACATTGCTGGACAATGCAACAACAATGAAATCTAAAAAGCTGTTTTTTTCTACCTCTGATGTTCTTCATATTTTCCGACAGGTAACTAGTGGCTAGTTTCGCTGACGGGGACGAGAAGGGCATTCATGTCTTTTGAACATTGCAAGCGAGTCGGACAAACAAAAAAATTGTAATATTTGTCCCATCGACATATGTCCCTGTCCTAGTCACAAACTCACAATCCAAACGCAGTACAACCTGTTCTGTCTTGTCTTGTCAGGGCCTAATTGTAGGATATGATTCTATGATTGGGTTGCAGTTATGTGCAGGACTGAAGCATTTGCATACACTTGACCCTCCATATGCACATAATGATGTGAAACCAGGAAATGTCCTTTTAACACATCGTAAAGGACAGCCACCTGTCGCCGTATTAATGGATTTTGGGAGCGTTCGTCCTGCTAGAAGACAAATCCGCTCTCGATCAGAGGCACTACAATTACAGGTCCCCCCGCCCCACCCCCAAATTTTATACACATTGTTTAATTTTAAGGTAATTATAGATTGTTTGAATATTGGTTAGGAATGGGCATCAGAGCATGTTTCAGCACCTTTCCGAGCTCCAGAGTTGTGGGATTGCCCCAGCCAAATAGACATTGATGAACGAACTGATATTTGGTCACTAGGTTGCACTTTGTTTGCCATAATGTAAGTACCATTTTTTGTTTTTCTTTGGATAAAGGTAGTCTTTGGTATATAGTAATCGAAAAGGGAATGGAATGGAGCATTAAGGCGGAATGAAAAAAAGCTTGTTTGTTTGCCACAAAGGAATGGAATGTGATTCCTTCTCATGGGTTGATTTTAGTCCCTGAGTATATTCGATTTTTGCAATTTTTGTCCCAAAATTTTTTCTCTTGCAATTTGGTCATTCTTTGAGGTTTTTGTAGCATTCTTTTGGTCCTTGTGCCAAGTAAAATGACTAAATATATTGGTCCAAAATCGTGAAATCAGCTATAAATAGTCATTTTACTTGGGACAGGGACCAAAAACGTTACAAGAACATCAAATAAAGACCAAAACTGCAAGAAAAAACCTTTTGGGACCAAAATTGCAAACATCAACTATACTCAAGGACGACAAATGTAATTTAGTCTAGTTATGGATTACTCTTATTTATATATGTTGGATAACACTAATTTTTTATAAAGAAAAATTAAATTATACATTTATTTACAAAAAATAACCCAAAATATTTATTATTATAATCTTATATTAAAATCCATGGTATTAATTGTAAACAAGATTGTTTAATGATAAATAATCTTTTTGACCATTTAATATACATATACATATACTATATATTCTAAACAACATGGAAATTTTAATATACAATTTATTTAGCTGACATATCGTCATTTGAATAAAGTTTATTTTTATAAAACACCAATTTTTTTTTCTTTATTTATCAACTTAACAATATTTAGCTTCATAGTAATGCACAACAAACATGTTTGTTGAACAACCAATTTAATTTTTTCGAGCCAATCAAACATGACAATGTGTAATGATCCATTCCATTCCATCATACCAAATAGACCGGATATATGATGTTCAAAAAAATATTTGAGAAAATGGGTGTATTAAACAGGTACGGTGTGTCTCCATTTGAGTATGCGTTAGGGGAATCAGGAGGGAGCTTGCAATTGGCTATTGTAAATGGACAGATAAAGTGGCCAACAGTTGCTCCAAAACCACCATATCCAGAAGCTCTTCATCAGTTTGTATCATGGATGCTACAGCCTCAAGCCACGGTTCGACCACTTATAGATGACATCATCCTTCATGTCGACAAGTTGATCTCTAAGTTCTCTCTTTAGACTTACATACATATATTTTGATATTTAGATTACCATTGCAGTTATACTATACTTGTGACATTGATAGTTTATTGTTATTAGAAACATGAATGATTAAGTTTGTGATTGTTACGGACATAAATAATACGAGGTTTTGTTTTTTAAAAGAAGCATACCGTCAACACTTGGGACTTGGAACATGTTCTTGTTCTTGTAAAGACTCTCATTCTATCTTTTTTTTGTAGTTGGCAATTTGGCATCCCTTTTGATATGGTCCCGGCTTACAGCATTAGTCCATTTAACTGTGGTCTTAACTTTTTTAGTTGTGATGTCAAACTTATGAAAAAATAGATCGTGTACTAATTTGAATGTAAATATCTAATACTCAGATTATTGTAACGGGAAAATAGAAATAAATTGTATCAGAACTTTTTAAGTTCCGGGGTGATAAACATGATTGTGTAAACAGTCTAACGTTCACATTTTGCGGACAAAATAAAGGAAAATAAGGTTGGACAAAATAAAGTCCAACGTTCACATTATGTGGGAAACGGTTAGATCGTTGTTGGCTTAACCACTCACAGAAAACACAAGTACCAAAGTCTTCTCTAAGGTTTTTAGATATTGCAATTACATTTACAAATAAGATATTTGTTATTTATGTTTTGGACAGTCACAAGACAACGTAAGTACCCAAGTCCCGTAAGATTGGTGTAAGAAGGAGGTAATATGTATGTATACCTCTACCCAAGGGTAGGGAGACTGTTTCCACTATACGTCTGATGTAACAAAAAAAACTCGAGCCTCCGGCATGAGGAAACGCCCTCTCACAATTAAGAATAAACAACGGTGTATGACTAAAGTAAAAAAAAAAAAAATAGATACAAACAATAAAGTTAAAAGTAAAAAAAAAACAGGTGTAAGCGGATAATCAGTGTTTAAATCATAGATTCACAGTACAAAAAATTGTTGCGATAGAAGTTATCAATCACGAAATTAACAAACAATAACACATAAAATCGATATTTATATTTGTATAAATCATAGATTCACAGTACAAAAAACGTTCTTGATTGATTTATAGATAATAGAAACACGAATTGGATGTAGAATGATGTATGTCAAGCTATACTGTCCTAAGACAGAATAGAATCTAACATGACAATCTTCTATGTCCCCTTCATGAAGCAATGTTCCACGAATTTGGTGATGTGTTTTTAATTCCGGAATCCTCAAATGATCTCTCAATGTAGGTATTTATGGGCTATGGTTGATAGTTTTTAACTGTCAAAAACTGAATTGAAAACCGGCAAAAGTACCGGTAAAAAGATTATTCCAAAATTAATTAATTAATTTATAATCTAATTTAATCCAAGCCCAACATCACATTCCAAATCCAAGGCCCTTTGCCACCGGATCCAAATGATAAAGTATTTAGACAAGGGGTTATCAAGCTTCTTAATGTTTCTTTAATTTCCTTCCTATACACCTTTAAACAAAGTTCCAACAAATATTAGCAATAAAACCTTTAAACAAAGTTCCAACAAATACTAGCAATAAAGATGAAAGTAGCTACCAGTTAAAAGCTGGTTAGTCACAAACATTATTGCAAATAATGTCAATATTTTCCTCATATAATATAATCCCTTCTTAAAGGTGTTACAAAAAGCAAAAAACTGCCAAAACATCTTCAACGCTTTCAACCGAAATCGATTAAGTCACTAAACAAAGCTGCAAGGCTTTAGCAAGGACTTTGCTGTAAAGGAACTTTTAGCAGTTATGGCATAGACAGTCCAACCTTGACTGCAAACTGGTTTCTAAACCTGGACCGCTACTAACCCTCCCTACAGCACACGTGTACACAAGACTGCAACTTGAAAAACGAAAAGAAAACTAAAGCAGTAAAGCCAAAAAGGGAGATGATGGGCCCCATAGGAGCATATACAGCCCTATAGAATGGCTACCCACCTGAATCGCAGCTAGCCACAAGGTTATTTATTAGTATTTCCTCAGCCACTCACTTATCCAGATTCGCACTCTAGCACATAAACTATATACATATATAAAGACCCTCATATGGAACTACTTCCCAAAACAATCAAACATAATGTGGGGTCACAATCCAAGTACTTATAACCTTGGTTCTAACATGCACCATGTTTGCGACACTCCCACAATGCCTTGTTTGTGTACTGGTTGCCATGCAAGCTTGAATGAGTATACCCGATGGTACAATAACAATCTACTCCCATATCAAGGACCCCCTCAAAATCCTCTCTTTCTTAATGAGGAAGCCATGGTTACAAATGAAATTGATCCATGGTTGCTACTCAATCCTGATAATGGCCAGCATCAAAACTTTAATCAGTATGAGTACCAGTACCCGGGGCAATTTAATCCTCAGGATATGCAACAGGTAAATTACAGAGAAGGGTTAGTGGAGCAGCAACAACAACAACAGATATATGATTTTCCAACACCTGCGAGTTTTTTAGATGTAAGGTTCTGGTATTCTTTTTTTCTGAATATATAGATACTCCATAAACTGTGAGCTTCATCTCTAAGATAATATAGCTAGGGTTCTTTTTATTGCTTTTTTCCTTCTGTCCCTTGACCCCTTTTTTGTTTTATATCTCAAATTTCTTGGTGTACTTTATGCCAGGAAGTTGGGGGATGTCCTATAAGTAACAATCCTTCTCTTTCTCTTTGAAGAGCTTATGTGATTAAGCTTCTAGCACTAATAATTTCCACCTGTCATATGGTGTAAGCCATAATGCATTTCTTGTCTGCCAGGTATGTACTGACTTGCCCTTTTACATGAAAGGCTTGTTGTCATGCATGTGAATAAAAACTTAATATAATAATATAACCACTTGAAATTAAGTAATTAATCACCACTACACGTGAGCACTTGCTTCTTTGTTTTGGCTAGCTTAATCCCGATTGTTTCGAATGGCTTTAATTTAATTTAAAGGTTTGGAACTAATCAAAAGTATATCTCCTTCAGGCATCCCTTTCTGCCATTGTACCAGAGGTGACACCTGGAAGCTACTCAAACACCGTGGATTGGTCGAGAGTAAATGAATTCTCTTTTCCACCCTTTCATCAAGGAAATCTAAGAGAGGAAACCGTTGGAAGCAATTCAAACTCAGCTAGCCTATCATCAGAAAGGAAAAAGCCGATTAGATTTCCTCCTATGAGCAGGCAAGATAGAGTCCTTCGTTATTTTGAGAAAAAGAAGACGAGAAAATATGAGAAGAAAATAAAGTATTCGTCAAGGAAAACATATGCACAGACTCGGCCTCGAGTAAGGGGAAGGTTTGCAAGGACGTCTCAAGTGGATGCACAGTGAGATGTTGCTGATGACAAAGACAGCTGTTCAAGTGAACTGCTGTAAGTGTTAATAAGAAAGCTCGATCCGTAAGCATAGGTTGCTAGAGCAATATTTTTGCTTTCTCAAGTAGATTGATCGTGTTGGTTACCTACCGTACGTTGAAGTTTAATTATGATATTTAATTAGTGGTGTGCTGGATTGATTATGAATATGATAACGCAATTTTCTTCAAATTCTGTTTGACTACACTCTAAATCCTGTTGGGGATTCCGAGGGAGGAGTATACCCTTTTCTTTTTCGTTTAAAAAATGTGTGACCGTGTACATGAATCAATTGACGAGCATCTAAGGGAAATTTCCATACACCGTTTTTTGACTTTTTTTGGTAAGAGGTTTATGGTAGATTGGTATAAGATAAGTGTAGGCCTACATTTTCTTTTCAAAAGAGCCTATTGAGTAGAGAAGGTAGTCTCCAATATATTTATGGGCGAGTGAGTCTGTGTCTAGCCGATGTAAGAATCTAACACGCCCTCCTAAGAAATATAGAGGCTTGATGAGATTAGACTAGATACATTGAGCCGCTAAGTTGCTAGATGCAAGCTCTATATACCATGTTTTTGCATAAGATATGTGGAGTCCTACATTTTCTCTCCAAAAGACATCTAGCTAGAAGAGAGAGGTAGACTCCAATACATACTGAGATGAATGGAACTGTGTCCAGCCGATATAAGACCACAAAGTGGTCACAAAGAAGGAGCATATCAATGAAAGAATATTTTATTAGTGCCTAGTGATAGTCGTAATGGCATTGGATAGTAAAGATGAAGGTAAAAGCAATATATCACCTTATACTACGAAACTAAAAATGCAAATCTTTTTATAAGAGAAACCAGTAGTCTCAAGGGAAAGTGCACCTCCTTTTCTGAATGAGGGACCACATTTGCAAGGTAAATAATTTTGGTAGTCAGCTTGCTTTTCCTCCTGCTTCCCACAGTGGGGAGTGGGGACTAGTTCAATGTTATTTTTCACATGGATAATAGTGTATAATAAGACTAAGCAAGATGAGATTCTTTATTTGTGGGAATAGAAATGAGATCATTTTACAAGATATAAGTCGCAAGTTATCTATTTCACAAAAGAGAATTGTATGTTTTCTCCTTTTCCACAAAGTTAATTATCAATAAGATAATAATGTTGAAAGTACTGTTTTTTAGTAATACCTTTTGGAGTCTTAGAGGATCCAAATGTTTAACTTTTAAAAGGCTTACTATTTTTTATTACGTAGGCGGTTTTCTATTGGCCTTCACATAACCTATTATCGCAAACATTATAAATAGTTTAAACTTTATTTTTCAAAGGCTTATCAATTTATCTCTATCTATCATAGATGTTTTATAAAATAGAAAATGACACTGTAGCACAACAATGTTACACGAAATGGTCTATTTGGTCCCTAAAGTTATTTTTTTGCCATATAAGGGAACAAAAAGTTAAAAACCTGTTACTTTAATCCCTTTTCCATTTAATCCGGTTAATATCCTAGATGGAGGTGACGTGTATTGTGGGTGGTGTCGACATGGAGGCCACATGTACAAAATTTGGTGACCAAGTTTGACCACATGGAGATGGTCCCCTTTTCTTTATAACCCGGGAGTTATTGCACCAAGATTCAAGAGTTTGTACCCGAATCTCGAGGAAAGGGCACATATCTTGCCATTTATTGAACGATCGACAATCGTCGAGGATGTCATCGTTGAATCTCGCCGGAAGATCGTGAACGTAAATATACCGGCCGGAACATGAACGTTTCGTTGCTCGATGCCTCCTCCGTTGTCGCTCCATTTGCTCGGCTACTTTCTCAACCATCGTCTCATTCACTCTCCTATCATCTGATTTCGGTTTTCGTTTTTCCTCCATCTACTCTACAGCTTTATCGATCATCGTTTTATTTCTCTTCTTCTCCTCCGGTTTCAGTTTTAATTTTTCTAGTACAGGTTTAGTTCTTTCTCCAGAGCTTGCATTTGAGTCGTATTCTTAAGCCAATAGATCTCACTGGCATCATATTCATAATTTGTCTTATCATCACTCCGATCATCATCGTCGGTGCTGCTGTCTTCGGATCCCGTTGTAGCAGGATTTGTTGTATTCGTATCTACAATCTCGACGGGGTTTCCTTGGTGGCGGAAGGCGGTTAGAGGAGAAGATAAATTGTACCATTTAACATTGTGAATCATAACACACCAACAAATGACAAACACACAAAGCACCGCCCCGATTTTGCTACGGTACCTGGACGTGTCCATTTGTTACCCGATAATCCAAGCCGATGGTTGTGTTGGTGGCAACTGCGGTGGTTCTGGCGATGGGTCATCGGATTTTCACAGACCGGTCTACTCGACGGGTCAAACATGGATTAGGGCTTTTTTCGGATGGATTAGAATTGCATATGATTGCAGGAAACGACACGGTGTTCCACACCTTCGTTGTCCATCGCCGTTAAAAACCAGGAAAGCAACGATTCAAATTTAGGGAAAAGGGTTTACGAGAGTGTGGTCGGATAATAATTTTGAGTAGATTGGCATGATACCTCTTATTTGAACACACACATACACAACAATAATTACGAGGTATGAGGTTGTATTTAATTATCTACCTGGAATTTAACATAATAATAAAAAGTTGACTAGGCAAAGGGGTAACCTGATTACCCCTTCAATTTTGACTTAAGCACTATTTAAACACACAAAACATAAGTTCGTTCCCTTAGAAAGCAAGAAAAATACTTTAGGGACCTTTTAAACCAATGTCAAAAACGTTGTTGGGCTACAATGTCATTTTCCCTTTATAAAATTGTCTTATCTAATTTGCTCTTCTCCCAACTCACGGTAAATTTTGCAAAAAAATTATTCGCGGTTAACATGTAAATAGAAATATTACAATATAGGATATTTGAGAAAACCAAGTCTAAACATATGTTTCAATCCGCGAGCCTAGTGGTTGATATACGACAATAATTAAATAGGTCTAAAGCTCAAACATAATACACTCAAAAGATTACTGGTATGTTTTGTCGAAAACCTACTAGTTAGCCCGTGGACGTAGCCGATTACTTTAATCATTGAACCATTTAAATTATTGTGTTCATGATTATTGTTTTCGATTGCATTGATATACTTTGGTTGTTTAAATTGTTTTATCTATTTGTCGAGATTCTTGATTCTACGGGGTGTTGTAAAACTCGGTCTACTCGGCCGAGTACTCGATCAAGTACTCGGAATCGGGTGTTGTCCGATGCGTTTTTATAGGAATCGGCTAAAAATACTCGGACTCTGTCAAACTCAGTCAGAATAGATCAGCCTCGATGCTACTCGGTCAAACTCGGTGCTACTTGGTCAATATCGGTGCAACTCGGTCAACTTTGGAATCGGCCAAACTCGGTTAAACTCGAAAAAAAATTGGAAAAGAATCGGTTAATTTTGAATTTTTTTATAAAATACATAATTATAGTTTTTATGTAGTTAGTTTAAAACATCTCATATATTTACTTATTTAATAAACATTTTGTTGTTTAATTCAAATCAAATTTGATGCAACTATCACTATATTCAATATTTCAGTATGTATAATCATATAATATGTACGTATTTAGCATATCCGAATACTCGATGAGTACCCCCCCAGACCGAATACTCGCTACTCGCTAGTCGACCGATCTGACACCGCCCAACGACTCAACATTGATTCTACCCAACATTAAGGACTACCGGTGTACCAAAATTCATCGTAAGGTGGACCATCTGTGGTATTTTTTTTGAAATCATATGGACCATTTATTTTTATTTTATTTTACCATTTTGATTTATTATTAAAAAGATACAACCCCAGTTAACCAATCTTAAATTCTTAATTATATAGAAAATTTCCCCTTGATCAAAGTATCATTTTTTATGGAGATGAAATTGCATGCTAGAATTTTCAGATTCACTACCTTTTTCTTAGGAAGCCTAAAGGCCTCAATAGGGCAAGAGAGGAGGTTCAAAGCTGCAATCCTAATTAGTGCGAACTTTTAACATACATTTTTTCTTTTCCACATATAGAAAAAAAGTGCACAACAGCACAAGTGTACACGACTACAAGTTGCGGCCCCTCTCAGAATGTGCAAAGAGGATATGATGTAATGATGCTGTGTATTGTGATGTGATGTAAAGAAAATGAAAAAGAAGGTGTTACAACCCCATTAAAATATTATATGGCTGTGCTTTTCTTCTTTTTTATGGTCCAATTTTCATTTCCTATAGGCATCTAATTCTGCACTCCCATTCGTCCACGATCCAAGATTCATGCAAACCTCCTCAACCCATATCCTTCATAAGTAAAAGAAAAAGTGCGTCTACGTAAAAAATTATCCACCGTGAGTATTAATGTGCGATATTATAGCACATAACCTATCAAGTAATTAAAGGTTTAATGATTTAATCTATAAATTTTTTTAAAGTGTTCCTTTACAATTTCAATTTAGAATGATTCTCAAATAAATACTCAATTACTATTCATAATCACTTCTGGACCGGCAGGGTAAATGGTCAGATTAATTGTTTTGTATTCAGGTTGTCCATTCATTCCAGAAAAGTCGTTGTTTATACAACACTTGGTCTTTGTTATACAAAACGTACTTTAGACATCATTTATTTATTTAACACTTTACTCATACAACATTTATCGAGGAAAAAGAAGAAAGAGTCAATAACTCGATTATTTACCATGCGTATTAATATGTCTAGTATAGAAAATTAACGAGCACATATGGAGCTTCTAGCTTGGAAGAATGCTCAATTGGAAAAGAAAAAAAAAAAAGTAACTCAACTATGCATCTTCATTAAAGTTTCATGCTAAGTATGCGATACTGTCCCACAACCAATAGTGATGGCAATAATGAAGCGAAGATGATAGTGGTACGTGTTTCATTGCACTTTTCATCTCCCAAATCAGGAAATATATGCACCAAGAGGAGTTGGAATAAAGATATGGATGCGTACAAGAGTCCATCTGTACAACTTTGTCGTACGCTTATTCTTATTTCTAGTATGCAACAAACATATCTTGCCCTAGCAATTTGGGTCAAGATTGGAACCCGGGCCACACTTTATAAGGTAAAGAATCTTCTTCAGTAGTATCATTGGCTAGTCGCTCACCTTTAACTTTTCCCAAATCACCACAAGTATCCAGTCCGAATTAGATTTTAGCACCACTAGAATAGATATACGGTAAATATTCACTGCCATACAAAAAGAGATAAAGATAGCCATCAGTGTAATCAAAAGGCTATGCGGTGTTATTCTAATTTCTAAGCATGTTGCATTTGTCTTTTGCGTGTGTACAAATTAAGGATGATCTTCGGTTCTGAACCGGACCGAGAACCGGTAGAACCGAGGATTGACTAAGGGTTGAAAGCAAAACCGAGAACCGGAACGTTGACTACTATACCGGTTACGGTTTACCGGTTCCAAAACCGTTTTACCCGTTAAGCAATTTTAAGTCTATTAAGACATATTATTAAGATATTCCGTTAAGATAATCTATCATCTCATTTTATTAAAACAAACACACTAAAACTTCGAATTTGAAACTAAAATAGCAAATCCATTTCAAGTTTTTTCATACAATCGCCAAAGAAAAATTCAAAAACTAAACAATTCATTAAATAATAAATTAAGCATCCACCATTTTCTTTCATTTTCCTTTGTCGCCCTTTTCTTTTATCATCCTTTCTATCGCTATAGATATAACAAAAAATGTTATTATGTAAAATTTTGAACAAATTAAATATTAAATGTTGGAAAGATTTAGATTAATACCCAACGCTACATCATCATCCTTTAATAAATCTTCAAAATCGTCTACTATAGGTTGCTATGACTTTCGGTTCCAATCCTGGGTACACATCAATGCCTCCACAATCGATGTTGTCAAACGTGTTCGATATTCGTCTAAAACTCGATCGCAAGTGCTAAATGCGGATTCGGACGCCACCATTGACACTTGAATAGACAAAATATGTACCAACAAACAAAATCTATATCTATATCTATATCTATATCTATATCTATATATCTATATCTATATCTATATCTATATATATATATATATATCTATATATATATCTATATCTATATCTATATAAATCTTATAAAGGAGGCCATCCAAATGATATGGTTCAAGATATGTCTCATTCTTGCACCATATTCATTTGAAACCTCCACAACTTTTCAACTTTCAAGCAATTAATCACTACCACTCAAAAGTTTTCTAACTTATGGCTTTTTATTATTAGATTTAATTGGTTTTAACTAATTGTTTCTTCATATTTATAAAACTAATGACTTTTTATCTTCCTCTCATTAATGTGTAGTGAGTATATTAGTAGTATATAAACAAGATTTTCTCACAAAAATCATCATATTTTGAAGAGTTTGTGATGCAAATATGGAGAGGAAGAAATGGGTTTTGAAGTTAAATTTCTTGGGATAATATAGTTTGGGATGAGAGGTAAATCTACAATACCGATAATCTTCTTTTTTAGTAAAAAGATAAAAAAAACGAGAGTTTGATAAATTTTCTCAAAAAAGAAAACATATCAAATGTATGTTGGTGCTTATATGTTCTATTTGTATGATTTATGAATGTTCAATATGTTGTTTTTGAATATAAATGTTATCATAGGTGTTTTAAGATTTTTATGTTATTAAAGTTGTTGTATTAATTTTCTTTCGTATTATTTGTTCTTTGTTATGTATAAAGATCAATATGTTTGATATGTTTGTTATTCAATATATACATATACACACATCAATTTAATGTGATAGATGATCAATGAGTCGTTCAAAAAAAAATTATGATTAACAAATATTTGTTATTGTTTATTTATTAATATATTAATTTAATAATCACAAAAACCATTCATATTATTAGTTTGTACTCATAAATGTTATGATAAAGTTATATATATATATATATATATATATATATATATATATATATATATATATATATATATATATATATATATATATATATAATGATATTATAATATTTATTATGCTAACTCATTTTAAATAAACGTTAGCTTTTAGTTGTTAAATTTGACGACAAAATATATTTTTAATGTTATTGTATATGTAATGTGTAAAATTTGTTGAATCGGTATACGATAGCCTCTAGCCTGATCAATTGGTATATTGTTATTATTTTGTATTTAAACAAATTATTATTATATAAAATTGATATCAACATTCAACAACCAATTTAGTTGAAGTTGAAAATACATGATTTTTTATATTTAATGTTAGTATTATTCATTATTTTAAATTCCATAAGTATCAATTAACTATATTAAGGTTAAAACCATTTGGAATTATAGTGATTTAATGATAAGTAAGATTAGTTAGAATGACATTAAAATAACTATTTAATGGAATCAGTTAATTTTCATTGAATATGTGGTTTAATATAAATAGTTAACTTCAATTGACATGAAAGGCGATTGAATTATTTTAGTGCAATTGTGTAGGATATGAGAAGAAACAAATCTTAAAAATAAAAATGTTATAATGAGACTAGGGATGATATTTGTTTATGATATAATATATTTGTCTTTATTTTTGTATTTTCATTTTCTGTTGCAAATAAATGCAAAATAATTATGATGCAAAATAACTAAATATCTATTTTCAAGCATATTAATTTGAATATTATTTGTTAATTGCATTATATTATTATAACTACTTTAAAATATTTAAGTTTCAGCTTTCTAATAGATATCTATTTTTTTATTATTGTTAAATATAATGTCAAAAGTGTATATCAACATTTTATTTTAGTATAAGAGTATTATTTTATAGTTAACAACAATAAACTAATTATTATTCACAATATATATTTGTTAGTATTTTGATTATATAACTTTTATTCCTGCGCAACGCGCGAGTATTCGCCTTGTTAGTTTATAAGTTAGCGTATAAAATATAAATACTTGTATATATTACATTTTACCATACGACCAACGATAGGGAAACGAGATGTGTTGTTTTTCCATCAATCTAGTATGTCGAAATATTTATTAAAAGTCAAATTACCCTTGCTCAAATACTTTCTTAACTCGGAATTGGATGCTACCGCATTGGTTCCGGCTACGTTCGGAAAATCATCCAATAAATCATTATCAACATCACAACAGACAACTTCTTTTTTCTTTTGAGACGATCCAATATTTTCATATTTTTCTTTATAAGTACGAAATAAATTCTCCATTATTCTCTCAACTCCCCGAACCATAGATATCACCATCAATTCTATGGATGATGTTGATAATTGGTTTTCTTCTGTTCCCATGTTTTCAAGCATCTTTCTAAGGCTATGTGACAGAAATATTGACTTGAATTGTGGGTTCAACAAAATGGCGAAATGCGTGTAATCGTTCATTTTATCAAATGAACCCTAATATTTTTTGTACTTCTTTTACATTTCCGGAACCATGTGGCAAATTCTTGATTTTGTTGAACAATCTCGTAGTGTTTGTCAACATCAAAAACTTCCCGTAAAAATTATGGATCAATGGTTTTGATGAAGTCGACAATCCTAGTCTTTGTTTTAAAATTTTCAAGGAAATGTACTATATGCTATACGACCTCGAAATTAGTACTCTCCGGGACTCTACCAAGATCCCGTGTGAAAGAAGTATCTACAAAATAAAAACAACACATTAAGTAACAAAAATTTCCACGTTATTATAAAAAACAGCAAGACACGATACATTACAGCACTAAAAACAACTCAAAACGGCTCTTAACAACAATAACAACACAATATACATACAACACTTTTAACCACAAAATACAACACGTTTCAGCAAGAAAAAACAACACGTTTCAGCACGAAAACAACACATCTTTTTATTATAAAAAACTATGTTTTTTAAAATAAAAAACTGCACTGTTTATTAAAAAAAATGCACTTTTTTATAATAAAAAAAAAGACTTCTTATAAAAAACAACACTTTTTTATTAAAAAAAATACACTTTTTATAAGAAAAATGCACCTTTTGGTAATAAAAAAAAAGGAAAACACTAAAATATTTATAAAAAAAAATGCATTTTACCTTGAAGTTCATACTAGTCAAAAGCCTCTTTTAAGTCGAATGCGGTCTTCAACATCTTATATGTGGAATTTCATCGCGTTGGAAAATCACTAATCAATTTTTTTTTGTTTTTTAAACCGCACTCTTTTATACACTTTTTAAGTTTTGTGACTCTACCGGTTGAGTTTCTAATATACCTAATAGCTTTTTGAACACCATCAACATGATAGTTTTGTTTTTCTAGCCCATCTTTGACAATTATATTCGAAATATAGGCCATACACCTAATGTGGAGATGTTTTCCACCTACATACAAGTTAGGAAATTTTTTTATCACATATTCTATTGTCTTATCATTGGAAGTGGCATTGTCGCTTGTCATGGTTATCACATTCTTTATCCTCCACCCGTGTATACAATCCAAAAATAAAGGGGCCACATCTTCACCATTGTGACTTTCTATAGGTCTAAAGTTTAAAATTCTTTTATGCATTACCCAGATATCATCAATAAAGTGACTCGTTAGCACCATAAATATTTCACTTTTTGATGAGAAGATGTTCATGTGTCAGTAGTCAAGTGAATCGTGTTATTTGTGTTACTAAAGTAAGTAAGCAATTTTTTTCTCTTCAACATAAAAATTGGAAATACCACGTCTAAGTTTATGTCTAGATGGTAGAGTAACGTTTCCCGTTAAGAGCATTTGTATACTCAACAAATGTTTCATTCTCTACAAACTTGAAAGGGAGTTCACTTACGACAAATAAGTTAAGTAACGCTTTTGTAATCCTAGCATCATCTTGTTTGTAAGTAGTAACACTAATACCCTCCCCACTACCTTGTTTTTTGAATTGCAAAGTCGTTTTCCCTATTACATTTTCCGGATTTTTTTGGCATTTATCGACATGCTTATTAAAAACTAGAAGTTCCATTTTTGTTTATATCGGCTCTAAGGACACTATGAAAAAACTTACATTTATCCTAACATCAATCCTATATACAGGCCCATCATAAGCAACTACTTTTGCATACCTTAGTATCATAAGTGAAACACTACATATATTGTTATTTTTCACACTTGACGACCCATTACCATCGGAGCATTATCCCTTAGCGAATCAATTAACACCGCTTTCCACAACATGATTTTCAATAAAAAAAAATGTACATTTCTGATTACTTTGAAACCTAGTCTTCGAAGCCACTATGTTAATCAACAAAGTTGATATACTTTGTTAAATCCACACCATAGTGTGTGTTGTCTAGAGCCACATACTACATGAAGTTGTTTCTTTGCTCCTACTGTCTTCCACTACAAAGATGGACTCTAAAAATCTGATTGCATGAACTCATTTTTAGTAATGGAAATATGGAGTGGTAAAGCTCAAAACAAGGCAAACTTGTAAACAAATGTGAACAACACAATAAGTTAGTGCATTTTCAAGTCTAAATTTCAATATGTAACATTGTACATTGGTGTTCAGTTTGTAATGTACGTTGTTGGTCCATAATGTACCTTCTTATGCCATGTCGGATTCTAGACAACCTTTATCTTTATCACTTTATGTCATGTCTCAACAACCTCGTTGCAACTCTGAAACATACATTAACAATCAAGAACGTGGCGTTCTATACAAAGTGGTCATTTTGAAAAATGGAGAAAGTTTTGGTCATTTATGTTAACAACATTGTTCCTAATCATTAGTTGTGCTAATATCCCCTTAAAATAACATGTCTCAACAAAGCCTAGTTCTAAATATCCAAATCTCCAAATCTGGTGGTAAATCTCTCTAGCCTTACACGGTGGTTTACTATTCATTTACACCATATTTTGTATTAGTCTTTATTTTATATTTTTTACAGTTTGGTCTTTTAGTTTGAATGTTACGTGTTTTTAGTTTTATTAGTTGTAAAATGCTATAATCATATTTGTTACTTGTAATATTATATAAGTATATTATGTTGCTATTAATTAATGATATATATTAAGTTTAATTTTATGTTTCACACTTATTTGAAAATTTAATACTTTTTACTAATTTAAACACAAATTAACATATTTAAATAAAAGACACAATTGATATATATATATATATATATATATATATATATATATATATATATATATATATATATATATATATATATATATATATATATATATATATATATATATATATATATATATAGATTTAGGATATATTAAGATCTATAGTTATTGTGTGGATGTAAGGCCCAATCAGAGACGAGATTCAGTCAAGGGTATTTTGGTCAATTAATTTATAAATCAATTAATTAAATATAATTCCTACAAATATGGTAAATTGATCTATATTTATGGCTGATTTACTTATAATTAAGGTAACCATTATTATCTCCTTTTTCATCTACGTTATCCTAGAAACTCTCTACACCCCATTCCGTCTCCAGCAATCCGCCACCATTACATACCATCGCCTCCACCAACAGCAAGCATCGCCACCACAAACCAGCCACCATCACAAACCCTGTTGCTGCCATAGAGTATAATTCGAGAACAGAATGCACATTCTTACAGAATGTTCATTCGAGAACTTTGAATGTGCATTCAATAAGCATGATTCTAGGATTTCAAGCAAGGTTCTTAAACCAAGTATGATTCAAGAACTTCAAGGATGCTTCAAGAACCAGATCGTATTCAAATATTTATCAAAAACAATTTTTGTTCTAGAATTTCAAGCATGAGAATGTAAGTTATAGCAACAACAATTAATCCCAGTTCTGGTGTGTGTTACTATGTGTTTTATCTCTCACCTCCACCCTTCAAAATGATTTGCAAGTCTAAATCAGAATGAAAAAAATTTATGAATATGGCTTTGTATTTGTCCAGCAACCTCATGACCCCAAGAATGATTCGAGAAGCGTAGATTGATTCCAAAATAGCAATTTCTTCAACAGTCAAGATGCTAAGAATGATTCCAGAAATATCAATTAGTTAAACATGTTACCACATGAGTTTTGTTGGATACGTTTCACATATAGTAGAAGAATTGAAGAGTAACCGTGTATATTCTGTCAGAATGATCGTATATTCTGTCAGAATGAATGCATATTCTGTTAGATTCTAATATATTGTTCTAGTTATTTTGATGTTACAAAATACAATGTAAATATCATTTTGTAATTCATTCTAATAGAATGTTTAATTTACTTTCATATAAATCTGATTTTTGTATAATTTTGTAATTTATATAAGTATGATTTTGTTATTTATTCTACCAGAATGGTTAATTTACTTTCCAATTTGAAATATCATTCTATAAGAATATTGGTCATTATGATGTATGTTTTTGTAATTAAATCTAATAGAATGTAAATGGTTAAGAACTTAGATGAAGAATCGAAATTGAAGTTTGAATTTAAAAATAAATTCGAATTTGAATTTGAAATAAAATTTAAATTTGAAATTTAATCCCATGAAAATCTCACATTCCATATTTGAAAAAACATAAAATGTTCATATTACCCTTTAGAATGATATAATTGAAAAGTTGATAATTTTTTAATTACAAAAATCAATATTCTGTAATTAATCACAACCATTGATCATTTGAATTCTACGCACCAGATTTGTCCTTACGACCACACAATAATTGTGGTTCTTAATGTTTACTTAGCCATATATGTATATGTGTATATGTATGTGTATATGTGTATATATATATATATATATATATATATATATATATATATATATATATATATATATATATAAGATCATATGTAAACCACAAATATATATATAAGGTCATGGGTTCAAACCCTGGCACTAACATAACAATGAGTAGTTTAGGAGTAGGAGTAGGATAGATTTGTCGTTAAAAAAAAATTAGTTGTAAAATGTTATAATAGTATTTTCTACTTGTAATATATATAAGTAGATTATGTTGTTGTTAACTAATGATATATATTAAATTTAATTTTATGTTTCACACCATTGAAAATTTAATAAATTTTACTAGTTTAAACGCAAAGTAACATATTTAAATAAAATACACAATATATATATATATATATATATATATATATATATATATATGTGTGTGTGTATATATATATATATGTATATATATATATATATATATATATATATATATATATAAATATAAATATATATATATATATATATATATATATATATATATATATATATATATATATATATATATATATATATATATATATATATATATATATATATATATAGTGTGAATGTATGATCAATTATGATCCACTCATTTATAAAGGGTATAATGATAAATTAACATAATAATTAATTAATTATATTTTTAGTTTTACCCACTAATTTAGGTAACTGAAAATTTTAGGATATAATCTCTCTCTCTCTCTCTCTCTCCTTAAATCACGTTTCTTCTTTTGATTTCTAGGGCACGATTTCTTTGCTTAATCTTATTCACACACCATCATCTCTAGCAAACCACAGGGATATATTCAAATCCATCACAAACCGCCACTTCACCTTCGCCACTCTCACCGCACCATCACCCAACATACAAACAGAACCATCGGTTGGATTTCTTTAACATAAATCACTAGGTATGTGTTTGTTGCAATCAGAATCATATACACAATGATTATTGAATAATAGAACGCGAAACATTCAGTCACAGTGGCTCTATTCGGTGAACAAATGTAAACACTTTCTCCGGAGCAAAGAAGGCGAATACATAGTCTGATAGATTATCATAGAGAGAGGTGTAGAGCATCTATTTTTCTTTTTGAGGTGAGTGATAGTTATATTGTATGGATCAAAATGTTGGTCGATCAAGAAAGAACATTGGAGAAAGATGGAAGTCATAAAAAGGAGGATGTTGTGGTAAACATTGTTAGACAAGATACCAACACTAAAAAACTGGGGGAATGAAGATTTTAGTGGTTTGGAATGTCCACCGGAGGCAAATGAGGCTAAAGTTAGGATGGTGGAGACGTTCAAAGTCACTGTGCTGGAAGACAATGTAGTGTGGAGATAGCATGAGGTTAGACATGAAAGAGTTGGCTCTTTGTTATGACATGTGACAACTATCAATTTCGGTCAACAAAAGTCAATAAAAGTCAACTGAAGCGTAAATTAGGTTAAAATGTTGAAATGTAATTTTCATAACCTTTATATTATAATACTACATACGCTAGCTGAATCAATTATCGAGTAATACTACATACGCTAGTTGAATCAATTATCGAGTAAACATTATAAATATGTGTAATAGATTACAGTAGCATAGAAATTCGATAAAACACACAAATATTATTTTGGCATAAGTAATATTCATAACATGATGTATTCATGCTCACAAATCCGTAAACATATAGAACATAAAAAATGGAGTTCGCATGCAAAAGTTACAGCAGTTCAGTTGCTGGGAACGATAAATGTACACGGGAATTGGACATTAAAATGCATTACAATTGCCTTAAAGATTAAATATGAAATATCGGAAAACATTTTATAGAACGTAATATGGTCTAGTATTTAATTCTATATTCCGATTATTTTTCGAGTAAAATGTCATATACTGCGTATTCGGAAGATTAATGTGCTTAGACGCTTATATCTTCGCCTAACGAATTGAGAATCAATATAAATATATGTTTACTAATATTTTCATGGTTAATATTGATTAACATATTTATTAGTAATTATATATCCCAAATTTATAAAAATACACAACACATTCTTTTTTATAAAAATGTCAAGGTTTATAAACTACTTGGTTATAAATTATAAAAGGACATGAACACCTCACCCCCCCCCCCCCCAATGGCCGAACTAACCTTCACCCTCACCCTCACCATTATTTCACTAGGTATCATATCTAATATAATAATACAAAGGCCATATTTGTATTATTTAATTCATGGAACCATACTTGCATCTTTCCCATGCAAGCACACCCCTCTCCTCCCTCTCCCTTCAAATTCTCAGCCAAGATGGCCCTTCACCACTTCCATGTGATCTCCAACTTCATTTTCTCTCATTCACTCAAAGTTCATAAAAAAATTCCAAGTGGTTTCAAGCCTTTCCAAGAGTGTTGTAAGAAGATATTGGTAAGTTCATGTCTATTCCAAGCTTCCAATATAATTTCTACCATCATTCTTTGTTGTTATTCTATTCACACTCTTGATCTTGAACCATAGACCATCTTGAAGATCAAGTCATTTCCAAGTTTCTAAGCTTTGGTCTTTTTCTTCATCAAACTCAAGACTAGCTTCAGGGGTGAGTTCATACCCCTTATTTTCTACTCTTTTTAAGTGTTTTAAGGGAGAAAATACAAGTCCTAAAACTACATGTTTTGTTTTTGAAATAAGAGATGTTCATATGTTTGGTCATCTTACTACAAAAGTGTTTGGCATAAAAATATGTTAAGATAAACTAAAATACATATTTAGTTCAAGAAACTAACATACAAGAGTCTTACACACCTTAATCACCAACAAAATTTCATGTTTTACTTTGTTGGTGAAATGGTCATAAAATGGTAGACTATATGATCTTTTGGCAAAAAGACATGAAAATACATTTTTCACTAAAATAGTCACAAAAACTATTTTGTCATATATTGTTGGACAAAAAGAAAATGTAAAAGTTTACATAACTAAAATGGTCAAAAATAAATACATCGTTACTATTTTTACATGAAAAATGACCATTTATAAGAAGAACGTTATTTTCGACGTAATAACGACTATTTGGACTTATAACATCGTAATAAGTTTGGAAAATGACTTTGTACAAAGAAATTGGTATTTGACACAAAATAACCATTTTTAAAGTATAGTATATGAAAAATGACTATTTGGAAGGATTACCATCATTAAAATATATAAGAACTAAAAATGTTGTCATTACTTATGTAAAATGACCAAAATTAACAACTTGCCATCACTTGTTGGGTAAATTGTTAATTTATCTTGTTAGTTATATTTAGTGCTTTAGATGTAAGAAATTTCCTATTTCAACTACTTAACATCTTTTAGGCATAAATACGTTAACACGACGAAAACATTTCTATAAATTATAATGAGTATAATTTATGGAACAAATGGAAATGATATGACAGAAACACGAAAGATAATTATATAAATATATAATTATTACATACTATAATTATCATGGACATTTTGATAATTACAAATACAAAGGATTTTATTTCAGTTACGAACTTGGATAAAACATCACGTTCGGTAGTTATGTGAGACATTTCTTCACCGTACTAAAAGAAGTACACAATAAGTCCTGGATTATAACCTTACTGGATAGTTGTGTATAAATCTATATGAGACTGACAATCCCCACCTATGGTTGTTAGCTACAACTATGACCGACGGTTCAAGGGTGACAAATATCTTAACACTGTGACGTTCAAAGAGCGTCGTGTCGGGCATCAGGTCATAGCGAGGTTATAATAACTCACATGAACAACAACGAATATCCTTGGTTTGGGGAAAAAATATTCAATTGGTTTTATGTAAATATGTAACATCCGTGTTTTGGGCCTAGGAGTTTTGAGCTTAAACCGACAAAATAAAACTTATTTGTAAATAAAGAAAAACAAATGAATAAATAAATTTGATATGTTGTTATATTTTTGTATTGTGAATAAAATGATCCAAATGTAGTTTTAAAATCTATTTGTAACCAAATGTGAGAAATTTTGTCATAAGGATTAAAAGTGTTAATGTGGCCAAACCTAACCTAAGTAGATTTGACTAGTCATGGATTTGGAAAATTAGAAGATATTATGAAGGAATTGATGTGGAGTTTAAATTAGGTCAAATAATTTCTTGATTTAATATTAAGGACCTAAATTGTGAAGAAATTAGTGAAAGGGGCCATTTTTGTTAATTTGGGAATCTAAGGGTTAGTGTTGACCTAGACAATGAATAAAGTGAAATAAATAATTATATTTGGGTCATAAGCGCGAATCTAGAGACTTCTAGTTAGAAGAGTGGACTTTTTGGGTGTTGGATGAAGAAAGATCAAATTATAGGGACTATTATTGCTAATTGTGAAAGATGTAAGGTTTTTGATGGGGGTTTCCCCCATTTCAGCCAAAACACGATTTGGAGAGATGGAGAGGAAGAAGATGGTGATTTCTTGAGTTCTTGAGAGATTGGAGCTTGGTTTTGATGATTCTTGCAAATCCTTGAAGTTTCCTAGCAATCTAAGGTATAAACCCTTCTTCTTTTATCTTATAAAACCGTTTTTGGGTGGGGTTTGATGTCAAGTGCGAAAATAGTAGTTTGGGGGAGGAAATCCTAGGATCACAAGTGTTAGTTTATGATTCTAGTTCATGTTTTGATCTACATCCAATCTATGGATGGTCTAGATCCAATTACTTGATTAATTTGGGTGTTATGAACCCTAGAATTTGGGGATTTGTTGAATAGTTGAAGAATCTAGAAATTGATGGATGAATATGGTGGTTTTGGATGAGGGGATTCATTTTTAATGATTCCCTAAGGATTTCAACCCTTGATTTGTAATCCTAAACCTTAAATCACTAGAATATGGGAATTGGGTGCTGAAATGGGTTTTATCCATATATATGATGAATGGGTCTTTCGGTTTAATGGATGAATGAGTTATTGCATCAATTTGGAAGTAATAGTGGAGTAAGGATCATTCCTAATGATTCCATGGAATGGAAGAAGGAATCTCCACTTGTAATCATCAAATGATGGATTGGAATTGGGTATTCCATGGGTTTAACCTTTTGAACCAATGATTGGAATTGGGGATTCCATGAGGCTATCTTCTTTGGAGTTTGTGTGGGAATGATTCCCTTTAAGGGATGACCTTGATTAAGATCTTATTTGGGGACTTGATGGTGTTAAGTGTAATGATTGACTTGGAACATAGTTCATTAACCACTTGTTAAGAGATACGAACTTGAATTGTGATTTCCATTGGTTTAGGTCATGAACACTTGGATTGGGAGTTGAATACTTAGAAATGAGTTCTTAGATGTGTATTTTCATATGTAATTAGTCTTGGGTTGAATTGGAACTTGATTTGGGTCAAAAGGGAGTGAAAAGAACTAAAATCGGAGCTACAGCAAGCTGTACACGATCCCGTGTACTGGCACACGACCCGTGTAGAGGGTCTGTGCTTACTAGTTGATTTTACACGACCCTGTGTCAGGCTACACGACCCCATGTAGCTGGGTCTGGCTAGAATTTTCAGTTTTTGGGTTTTGAGCTTTATGGTTTGGGCTTTGGGTCCTTGTTTTAATGCCAAAATTTGGGGATGTTTTAACTAAGATTTTCCTTATATTAGAGAGCTAAAGACTTCATTTTAAGGATGGTGGATGATAGTTATTTCTTAGTTCAAAAGAAGATATCATAGTGCGACTTTTAAATGAAACGAGTATGACACCTTCCATTCTTGTCTTGTAGGAAGAAGGTATATTGTAATGACTTGGAGGTGAGACTAAGGACTTGAGTTATCACTCAACTAGGAGGATTTTGATGGAAGAGTTGATGTCTAGAAGCGCCTTCAAATGCATCAACCTTATGTGGAGTTAGTGTTGACTCGTCAATTGACCTTGGGTGAGTTTATCGGGAGTACACATCCCTACTATTATCTTTTGTGTGTGTTATCAACTATTTGCATGCATGCTTTTATGTGCTAATTGTTATATGAGTACTATGTATGCATTGCATGAAATGAGTCCTTTTAAAGATGTTTTCTAATAAAGACTATGATGTTGTTTTGAAAGACGTTTTGAGCATCCTATTGTGCATTGCATTTCATATAGGATGGGATTGATGGTGTGAGCCCTTGAGACTGAGTTTTGCCCTTTTCTCAATTAAAGAGGGTGAGGAGATGTTATGAGTTTTGTCATTCTCTAAAATAAAAAGGATGAGGAGACGTTGTTCCCGATAATAGGGAACCGCATGAGGGAGTTGCTAACCCTCATATGGCTAATATGATGGCCACTAGTCCTAGTTTTACCTATATGGGGATCAAGTGACATGCTTTGTGCGTGTCATTTGTGAACTTAGGTAGGTGACATTGTAGTGAGTTGGACTTCTATGAGATAGACATTGGTTGGCATAATTGCATCATGCATTGCATTGCATTTCATAACTATCCATTTTAAGTAAATCGTTATGATGTTCTAAACAACTTTTAAGTGTGTGTCAAAACTATTTTTGGAGGTTTGTCCCGAGTGTGGTGGTCATATTCCCTGCTCTGAATGGTTCAACCTCGGGTAAGCTCACTAGGCAATGAACTCCTAACTCGTTTTGATGTGTACTCAGGTTGAGAAGTGTAGAGGACTTTAGAAGAACTGGATGTTTAGAAGGTCACGGTTTGTGTAGTTTCCATTTAAACTGTGTAATGGTATTTGAATTGTAACAACCTCGCTACTTTATAAACTAAAATGTTTTATCTAAAGTGGGACCAAACGATTTTTCCATAAATTTTACTCTAAACTATTTCTCAATAAATCCCATGAGTTTTAGAACAGTGTGGAACGGAAAATGACTCTTTTGGAGATTATTGAAACAAAGTTTTCACTGAAGGATGATTTTTCAATAACGATGATAAACCATGAGTTAAAACGATGTTTTTATGAAAAACTTTAAGCGAGGGTGTTTCAAAATATAAAACTACATGTTGCTTTATACAAAATATAAGTATGGTTTTACTTATACACACGGGTTTTATGGATTTAAAACTACATTTTACCAAGATACGAGTAAGTACGGTTTTACTTATACTTTTATGGATTTAAAACTACATTTTACCAAGATACGAGTAAGTACGGTTTTACTTATACACACGAGTTTTAATGGATTTAAAACTACATTTACATTAAAGAAAATACGGTTTTTCTTGTTACATACGCTACCGGTTTTCACAAAGGAATTACTGAGTTTCTCACTGCAAAATCTTATGAACTCACCAACGTAATGTTGACACTTGTAAAACTACTTGTATTCTCAGGTAACAATTAGTCAGGTACGACTAACATTTTGGGATGGGACGCGAAGACGTCTCTTTTGTTTATTTTGTTATCATACTGTAATTGGGTTGAAACAATAATGTTAGAACATGTAACTTTCCAATTATAAAGTATGATGATTGTTTATCTACTTATGTTTCAATGTATGTAATGATTGTGATACTATGTTCCGTTCCACCCTCAGACGATTCCGCCATCGTGGTTTGGGGGTGTGACAGGACATGACATCATATACGGAGGCTTAAAATCAGCGTAGTGGAGTAGTATATGTTCTAGTTTTTTATTTATTTGTTTGTGTTTTTCGTGAAGTTTTACCTTATTATTGTTATCCCCTCTATATTTTCAACTTTATTGCTGGTCTCTGCTTTTTTGCTTCACTCCTCCCTCCGCCCTCCCCCCACTGTATCTTTCTATTCACCATTGTGGAGTTGCTTTTCTTATATCGGTGTCATCTATGGAAGCAATCTCTTTATCCGTGGTAGATGTATGATTGTCTATATTTTACCTCCCCAGCTCCCCATACTGTAATCCTACATTCCTATGGGATTTGGGTTTTATAGTTGTTGTTGTATTTTTCTTCTTTAATCACAAAATTGTAATACACAACTTATATTTTATTTAACCATATGAGAAAATATGCCAAAAGACTATATAGAACAATTATGCTGTAAAAATATGGACCAAGTGAGCGTAAAGCGCTATAACTCTCTCATCACATGGCTGTGCTTGCTACCTAGCTGCTTTCACTCTTTGGGAGTATCTAATTAGGCAGTGACATTGGTTGCTCTTTTTGAGTGGTTCTCATTCCCTCAATCAACCATATCCAAATAAGGGAATAATTTACCCACTAAAGACCTTGAAAGATATTCTATGATGTGGATATCATATTGGCAAAGTATTTCTTAGATTATCCTTAAGTTTCGAATGTGCAACAGTTAAAGCATAGAGATAATTCTTCACCACTTTTTTGTTTGTGCCTAAAAATATATTTAGCCCTGTGAAACCTCCAAATTTATTAAAAATCAATTAACCTAATAGAACCGCAATTATAGAAGATGAAAATACGGTGTACAAACCCTAACTGCACCTTTCAGAACACTAGATAGAATAAAAGATAAAAAGAAGATTGGAGTCCATCATCCATAAAAATAGGATTTTTAATGTTCTGTGGGTCATGAAACTGAAAACGATTGTGAGAGCCACAAATTATGTTTCATTTGATTCGACCACGGGGTGATCTTTGGACTAGTTGGCACTTTTTATGTTAAAGTTACCTAATTGGCTAATCTCCCTCAATCCAATATAGCCTCCGCGCGTTGCTTCTTTCTTCTCTATACCACAAGCATTCGTTTTCAATATCTTCACGAATCTCAATTGATATTATAGTGTATAAAACTCTTACAAGATTGATATCATGAAGTACAAATTCTGGTTCTATATGAAATATACGTTACTATGTTTTCTTCTGGTTGAGAAAATAAATACCTTTGCTCCGTCAATTATACCCGTGTTAGGTTAAACCAAGTATGTCTTTTACTGTATGTACATTTGACCAAAGTAGCACAGAGCTGAAACACTGCAGTTTTTATTTATGCATAATATATTGTTTGACAAAAACACAGGTAAGCATTTGAAGTTGTAAGATTGTATAAAAGTTAAAAGCTACTTTATGACAGGACCGACCATAAAGAGGTGTGAGGTGTGTGACCGTACAGGGCTCGTGTCATTTATGAAGCCCAAGAAAAAGTTACTATTAATGACAAAAAAATCCGTCAGTAATCCATCGCTAAAAACTATTTGCGACGGATTAATGACAGAATTTTACCATTGCCAAAAAAGTCATGTCAAATTATTTATCCATCGTTAATTCTTTGCAAAAATTTCTTCGCTAATACCTCGAAAAGTTTCGTCACCAAACCTTTTGTCGCTAAAAGAAAATATATTTAAGACCCTTTTTTACTATTGGCACAATTTCTTCAAAACCAAAAACTCGTAAGTTATGAGTTTTTTTGTTCTAAAAATAAAAGTTATAAATTGAGGGAGGACAACACCGGTACCACTGGGCTATAAGTAGGGATGCAAACGGGTTGGGGATTCCCCGCTACCCGCGGGTATCCGACCCGAACGGATCGGGGATTCCCCGCCTTAACGGGTAACGGGTCAGGGATGGGGATTAGATTTTTCACCCGAAACGGGGATGGGGCGGGGACGAGTATAGTACTATCCGCCCCGTTTAATACCCAATATATATATATATATATATATATATATATATATATATATATATATATATATATATATATATATATATATATATATATATATATATATATATATATATATATACAAATATATAATTGGCCGGTGGCATGGAATGAACACTTTGAAATTTTCAATGAGCCGATATTTCACTTTCATTTCCGGAATTCAAAACATGATGATTTACAGTAGAACACATGGCTTCCCTTTAAGTTATTCATGATTTACAATAGAATGCAGTTCTAAAAAACTGTAATCGATAGTTCTAAACTCTATGTTGTAATCAATTTTTTTTTATTTGTCATGTTTGAGAATGAAGTATTAGTGTGTGAACATTCAAACTTTTTAATTATTTTGAATCTGTGATTATTTATATTTTTAGCTTTATAAAATTTTGGATTTTATTTACTAAATGGGTATCCATCGGGTTCCCCGAACCCGACGGGGACTTTTTCACCCAAACCCGATGGGGATTTGGCGGGGCGGGGGCGGGGACGGGTGTGGGGTTTGGAGGTCGGGGACGGGTACGGGGATTGCAGTCCCCGCCAATATCCGCCCCCGTTTGCATCCCTAGCTATAAGCCCTTTGGTATTTGAGTTTTTACTTAGCTGAAACTCCTATAATTCGATGTGAAAACATATTATATACATACACAACCTAGAACTACCGAGCAATTAAATGCCAACATTCATCTCTTTAACATAATGGCATAAATTTGTTTAGAATATGAATATATATCATAAGGGTTGGCAACTCCTCGATAATATGGTTATCATGATTACAATTCTTCCGCGTAGGGCTCAAATTTGTTTAAAAATCACATGACGAAGATGTTGTGATGTGGTTCAGTTTGTAAATACGAGGGATGCATAGGAGTCGAAATTTCAGTTATTGGTTAACATTTTTTGGTAGTCAGACTTGCCTAATAAAATATTAACTGTATACGTATTTTTTAAGTTGAGCTATTTTGCACTTGTTTATTTCAAATATCATTTAAGAAAATTATTTTGTGCTCTCAAAATGCGTTCATATTTTTCTAGACAAGGTCTAGATGCTATTGATTCGAACTCCTGCTAAATTTAGCAGCTTCGAGTGAATCTTAGTCAAGCTTGAGCTTAGATCGGCTTATTTGCATCGGTAGTTAGGTTGTGAAATAAAATAACAGGGAATAGTTTAAATACGAACTAATAATAACGTATTTTAAAATACATCGCGAGGACTCTTTCATTCACGATTTAATAATAACGTATTTTAAAATTTTAAAATTTTAAAATTTGTTTATTAGGAAAAAAAGACACCAAAGATACAAAATATTAATAATTTTTTATTATTTACAGTTAACGATAGATATTAATGTATTTTTACGATAGAAAATATATGTTACTACATCTACAATTTTATAAACATAATGTTTCATTAAAGTATGAATATCATAAAACATGTTAAAGATTAAAATAAATTTTCAATGTTTGATATATTTGAAGATAATAAATAAGGTGTAAAAAAATAAAAACACAAAAAATGAGGTTATTCAATGATTTAGATTGGTTCCTGGATGTTCCTAACATTTACGAGTTCTTATTTGAACTTTTCACTGTATAAAACTAAATTTATCTTTTAGACAAAACTGCAAAAATGGTCCCTGTGGTTTGCGTTTTTTTGTGGATATGGTCCATTGACTTTTAAAACCGTAAAAACAGTTATTATCAGGAGGTTTGTTTGTGGTTTAGGTCATTGTCCGACTTGAAATACTTATTTTACCCTTTTAATTTCCTTTTCTCTTTTTCTTTTTACCCATTTATGTATTTTTAATAATTAAAAACAATAAAAACCCATCAAATTGTTGGATTAGGTGTCTAAGTCATGACTAATAATTAGCATTTACCTAATTAATAGTAGCATAGTCCATTTGGGTTGCCCTCATAGCTGGAGGTTTGATAGAAAGTTAAGTAGAGAGAGATGACTAATAAATCAAGATATTGTTTGTTAATATATTATGGAGATAATATATTAATTAGAAATAATGTTATTTGATTAATAATTAATCAGAAATTAATTGGATTAATTTCTGTGGCATTAATTAGATTAATCAGGAGGTCAGGGATTAAAGTCGTACAAATTCAATAGTTGAATTGCGGCGCGCGGCGCGCAAACGTCTTGGCCGCGGCGCGCGTACAGATAATCCGGAAAAATGGGCTGCGGCTAGGGTTTAGCTTTGCCACTTGGTTCCCTATAAATAGGGAGCCCTAGACCTCATTATGAGTTGCCAATTCTATTATTTTCTCTCTGGAATTTTCGATCCCCTCTCCTCCTAGCTTGGGTGTGACTTTCATTTGAGGCAGGATAATTTTGCTGCTCAGCTTCCAAGAAATTAAGGTTGGTTTTTCTGTTTCGATCTTTAGTTTCTTTTATCGGCCTCTAGGTTTTGTTATATGTTCAATAGTAGAAAACATAGATCCTTATAGGTTGCATGTGAACTTAGGTTATTTACTTCATGGTTGCAGAAAACCTTTCAGTGGTATCAGAGCCTGTTTTGTTTTCTTGTTGAATTGTTATAACTGTTTTAGGGTTTTAAGTCTATAAACCCTAATTTCTGTCAGGGTCGATTTCTAGGATTAGGGTTTTGGAAACCCTAATCTCCCCCCCCCCCCCCCCCCTTTGCTATTTTCGAAATTTGCTATTAGGGTTTTAGGAGGTTTTCTATTTTTGGTAACTTTATTTGTTAATTAAATGGATAACCTTAAACCCCATTATTTGATTTCGAAATCTAGGGGGTTTAGGATAGGCTTTAATTAATTTGATTAATTTGGATAAACCTATCTTCATTGAATTAATTTAATTAATTGTTAATTAAAAGATAATTCAAAAGAGATTTAATTAATTTTTTAATTAGCGAAAAATTAATAGATAAATCCGGAAAAATATTTTAAAATGTTTAAAATATTAAGATTTAATTAATTTAATTAATTGGTAATTAAAATTGATTAAATCGATTTTAAGGTTTAATTTAATTTAAAATTTAATTGTTAAATTTGGTAAAATTAAAAGATAAACCTTGAATATTTTAAAGGGTTTTAAAATACATCTTATATATGTTATTAAAAGTTAATACTATATATATGAGATAAATTTGGTTAGTCAAATCAATAGTAGGCCTCATTCACGAAGCTGATCTATAAAGTGGGTATAAGGAGGCTGCCTATAAAATGGCAGTCTAATGGGTGAACACTTTTGCCCACTGCTCGCCTGATCAGTGGAGGGTCGTTAGCCGAACAGTTTTGATAGGACCGCTTAATCATTAAAAGTATAATGATCAAAGTACTAGAACCATTTACAAAACAAAATCCCAATCTAGTTACTTTAGGAAAAATGTGAATTTGATGCTACCCCATGAAATTGCACATTGCACTTTATGAAACGTTGGTGGAGCGTGTGTGGTTTACCGGCACACCAATGGGGGTTCATAAAGAGTGGCAATGGGTGTCTCGGGTGTTATCATTGTTGATGGAGCGTGTGTGGTTTACCGGCACATCAATTTTAGATGATAATGGACCCCGAGAGTACCAAGCTAATTTGCATGGTTATTCACACCCGGTTTGTGATCCTCGGCATCCCAGTCACAAACGGTGGGGCATATCCGAGATTAAACATGCTATTGAACAGTTCAATAAATCTCAAAAGAAACTAGGAATTCCATTTATAATAAGATTATTTTTCCGCGGTGGAATTGGCTGAATCGTCATTCGCCTACCTTTATAAAATTTGCTTATAGATTACGGCATCCCTCTTCTATGTTGCAAATTGTTATAGTTGGATCCTAGCCTTATTTTATATTGGGTTATTATAAGGACCGACAAGTATCTAATTAAACTTACCTTCTTTTATAGATGTCTTCTGCTAATCAATCCGCTTCCCACTCAAACTCCAGTGTTCCCTCCATCCTCTCACTGTATTCCAAGGTTCAATTGAACGGGACAAACTACAATGACTGGATTAGAAATATCAAGATGGCTCTGAGGTACGAGAACAAAGAGTATGTCCTCGAAACCGAGCTTGTCGATATTGACCCTAAAACTGCTACTCCCGAGGAGATTGCCTCGTACCAAAAACATTCTGATGATGCGACCAAAGTGGCCTGCATCATGATCGCTACAATGAACCCCGAATTGCAAAGGATATACGAAGACTACTGGCCCTTTGAGATGCACAAGGAGCTTGCGGAAAAGTTCCGCAAGCAAGAGCACATCGAGAGGTGCGAGGTGGTCAAAGACTTCACGAACAGCAAACCTAAAGATGGAGAGTCCATATGCGCTCATGTGCAAAGAATGCAAGGTTACGTGGAGCGGCTTAGAAAGCTTGCGATGCCTGTACCTGAGGAGTTGGCTGTTGACATAGTGCTTAACTCCTTACCGAGTTCTTATGACCAGTTCAGGCTGGCTTATCATTTGAACAACAATCAGGCTAACCTGACTGAGTTGCATCGTATGCTTCGAGTTGCTGAGGACGGGATGAAGGGTAAAAGTATACCCTCGGTTAATCAGCCCGTATTAGCCATTGGAAGTGGCAAAGGAACGAAAAGGAAGGGCCCTCCTAAGCAAAATTGGAGAAAAAAGGTTCAGGTCGGGTCGTCAAGCAATGGCTCGAGAACCAAGTCTTCCCAGATTCCTTGTGTGGCCAACCCCGATGAAGCCAACTGTATTTATTGCAAAGAGAAGGGCCATTGGAAGAGAAGCTACCCCAAATACTTGCAGGATGTCAAGGATGGGAAAGTAAAGCCATCGACAGCAGGTATATACACTATCTCTAAAAACTCACCATCTTCTAATTCTTGGGTCCTTGATACAGGATGTGGTTTTCACATTTGTTCTGATCTGCAGGGCCTAAAGGAAAGTAGGGAGGTGGAGCACGGTAGACTGAACTTGATCATGGGCAATAGGAGATCGTCCCCTGTTACCAAGATCGGCGTTTACAGTTTAGTGCTTAGTAGTGATGTTAGTATAGAGTTATTTAATTGTTGCTATTCGCCAGAAATGGCAAGAAACATTATTTCATTTCACGCATTGTTCAGACAAGGATTTCAATTTTCTTTTGATAATAAAATTGGCTCGATTTCTGTTTTCAAAAATGGTATTTTGATTTTTACTGCTTATCCTTGTGATGGTGTGTATGAAACTGTTGAATGTGTTGACAATTTAGGACATAGTGTAAATTATATTGATTCTACTAGTGGTGTAGAAAAGGCATGTCTGTGGCATAGTCGGCTCGGGCACATCAGCAAGAAACGCATCGCCCAACTCCAAAAGGATGGAGTGTTGACACGCGTAGAGGTCGTCGTGTGGTCAAAAATAAGAGAAAACCTAACACACACACTAGTATAGCGGTAGTCATGGTCGATCCACAGGAGCTTCGTGGTTAGACTAGATGAGAGATTACCAACTAATAGTGTCACAGCTATAGTCGGAGGATCTGGTTTCTATTTTCCTATCACTAGCAAATGGGACAATAATCAAACACACCAAAGCCAAGCTAAGCTATGCTCAAATGACCTAGTCACTTTCTGAAATCAGAAGTACATCTCTGAATCAGAAGCAATCAAAGGCATCCAAACTAGCTCAACCAAGCAAAGCATAAACTACCGCTAGTTAAAGTCCTATTGAACAGTTACTAGCCAATGTTTAATGCTTACCAAATAACCTAATTAGCTACTGATTTCAGCTAAGAAAAACAGTCCTAACAAGGTCCAAAACAATATCCAAAACACAATCAATCAAACAAACCAAACACAAACATCCAAACACCGAAAAGCTAAGATTAAATGTAACCAAATGCTTTTCATTTACCAAATCCGAATTCCAAATACAAAATCAGTAACCAAATGTTTCTAGAACAGAAACCTAAGTACTCAAAGTCAGTGGTTGTCACTCCCAAAGACTTTAGCTACTAAACTACTTTCTACTAAAATGAAATTAAATCTAAAAACATAAAATACCAATTGTGAGCTTGCTGAAATGAAATCCTGGAGTCAAAGAGCTTCAAGGTCGATGTTTACACCCGGTCTTTGCTAGGGTTTTCGGCTGGAAATGCATCTATTTATACTTGCAAAATTCCCGCAACCGCTCCGCGCAGAAGTGAAATCCGCGGCGCGCGTACTTATCTTTTCCCGTTTTCTTCGGCATTTGAATGTGTTCCACCGCCTTAAGCCCGCGTCGCGCAGATCGCAGATCCGCGGCGCGCGTGCGAGTTCTCTTGATTTTTCATTCCTTCCCAACTTCTTCCTTTTGCACGCTTTTAGTCCCTGTTTCTATTCTTTTTCTCCAAACAAGTCCTGGCACAAAAAGTGAGAATACCCAGACATATTTGATATAATTTTATCAAGAACAGGGCTCAACAACGCCTAAAATGCCTGATATCACTAGGCGTTGTCAAACACCCCACACTTGTGCCTTGCTTGTCCCCAAGCAAGAGAGTTTTTAACAAATTATAATGAAGAATCAAACAATTTTTACTGTGTTCAGTTTCAAAGTTTATTGCTCTATGAGTTAGAATGGAATAGTTTGCGAAAACATAATTGAATTGTTCTTTGGAATTCATGGCTTTCTAGAGAACCCTTGATTACAAACTTTATGTCCACAATGAAGTGTACTTACTCATTCAGATTCTAAAGGCCATTAAGGAATTGTCCATGACTTTCGATGTTGTCCGTGTAGCGAGCTTTCAGAAATACCATCCCAGACCAGACGATCTTAGGTGGTAAGGTGCATAAGACCCACCCATTTTAGACCTACCGACACGAACAACAAAGGCCACCGATTGACTTTTCCTTCCTAAATTCCAATCCTAAAACAGCTCAATCTTCTAAACTCGTAAAGCTCAACTTATTTGACTAACTAATAGCATGATCACAACTAAACAGTATTCCTTGAAAAATACTAATGCTATCACAATCACAAACCATTCATTTCAAAATTGCAATTCATTAAAAATTTTGAAAAATATTGCTAAAAATTGAAAAATCGATAATTTCTGCAAAAATTTCAAAAAATCTCTTTCGACCGTCCACACCCCACACTTAAAACCGTACAACGTCCTCGTTGTACAAAAAATATTTCAAAACAAGGGAGAAAGAGTTACCCCTTTTTGGACGGTAGACTTGCTTGGTGCTCAATATCACAGGTATAATTGCGTACAATCGGATCCTTGATTTCGTATTCTGGAGTTGTAGCGCTACAGTGAACACGCCGGTGGTCGAGACAAGTGGAGGGGGCACAGTGACCCCACACTTGTCTGAGACAACTCCTTCTCAAATTGGTATAACATGCATAACTTAGCAAACACATTAAAAACACACATGACAAATAAACATGAACAAAAACTATACAAATAGATGTGTCATAAGTTTATACATATATTTCAAATAAAAAGAAGAAAGAAAGAAAAAGGTACATCAATCACTGCCAGGCGGCCTGGAGGGTCCAGCCTCGTGATCGTGGGCCCGGGCTGGGAATGGTTGGGGACGTTGGCCCTGCTGAGTGGCCAACTCCAAAAGTACCTCCCCGATCCATGCCAACTGGTCCTCAATCCTGGCAACCCTGGCTGCCAGGTCCTCGTGCTGTGGCTCCGTCGGGGCTGCAGGCTCTGGTGCTGGCTCTGGCCTCCTGCGTCTCCTGCCAGGCTGGGCATACGCAGGCTGAGGTGGCTGGGGAAGCTCGGTCGGTGCCCGAATGAACTGCCCCGGGCGCTGCTGCTCAATGAGCCGCATCCTCTCCAGCGTGCGTGCTGTAGTGCGTGATGGAGGCAGAGCGGTCAAGGAAGCTGCCACGGGAGCAGTGAGAATACCATATGAGCGGGCCAGGCGGGTAATGAAGTACCCCCTGGCTAGTGGGCTGCTGGAGGAGGCGCCGGTCGAGTGGGTGGAGAGGGCAACCGCAAGAGCGTAGGGGAGATGGAGGAATCGGGACGGGTCGAGGAGGACCCACAAATACGTCATGTCATCGCCCGACACCTTCTCGCCCACCTCCCGATGCATGATGGAGGTAGAGACGATCCGGTGCATGAGGCGGTGAAGTGGATCGCGTAGGTGGCTCTCCCTCGAGGTCCCCGCCTCGTACATCACGTTGGACAGTGGTGTCCAAATCTCCATGTTGGGAGCCCACTCCGGCTCCCCCTGAATGCCTGTGCGCCTCCCGAACTCCCGGAGGTTGCACTCCCTGTGCTCACCTCCCAAACGAAATCGTACCAGCCTGGAACGCGGGTCTCCCGCCCGAGGTGCAAACTGGATGGTGGATATGAACTCCAGCAGCAGCTCCGTGTAGACCACGTCCTCATCCGTGGCCATAATCCTGTCCCAGCCACGGCAGGTGAACGATGCCTCCTCGTGGGTCCAGGTGCGATGCAAGAACGGCTCGATCGCACCCCAGAGCCCTGCATCCCTCAGAATGTCTCGATCGATAACTGTCGCCTCAAGGACCCGGCGACGAATCAATGCATCCCTCTGCGAGATATACTCCACTGAACTGTCACGCTCTGCAGGGAACTGAAGGAAGGGGTGGTCCAATCTGAACATCATCTGCAAAAGAAAACACATAGCACAAAACAAAATTTTTTTTTTGTGCAAAATTAGTCCTTTTCTTCCCCACCGCACCGCGGCGCGGCCCAAGAGCAAGGGCGCGGCGCGGCGTGCGGATGTTTCAAAACCCCGATCCAAACTCTCGATTTAACCTGCTAAAACTCAATCCAATCATACCACAAGGTAGCCTAGATGCCGACTAGCTCGTTTAGGGTCTCCATTTGGCAAAACAAACACCCTATGAGCTAGCATTAGCGATTCTAAGTTTTTGAACTTTTTGAATAAAACCCTAAAATTAACTACCTAATAACTAGTTTAAACAGCTAATAAGTAGTTAAAATAGCGTACCTTGGTAGTAGAAACACAATAAGCAAGAAAAATCGCAAGAAATTTTTGATCATCAGAGCTCCGAGTCGTGTGATTTGAGTTGTGAGTCGCGGCTCACCGTATAAAGGAGAAAACCGTCTGATCGTTTCCCGCGGCGCGCGTTTCCCTCTTCTGCGGCGCACGTGTCGCCAAATCAACCCCTGCGCATCGGGTTGAGTTCCGACCCCGCGTCGCGCAATTCAAAAATCCGCGGCGCGGTCTTCAAAATTTTCAAAAACTTTTCACACGACCCCACACTTGCTTTAAGCCACTAATACCTGCAAAAAGAATTGATGTATTTTTCTAATTAATCCTAAGAAAAATAAAACCTACCTATGACACGATGGGTTGCCTCCCAACAAGCGCTAAGTTTAACGTCTTCAGCCAGACGTACTGCTCCTAAGCTGACCCTTCTTCTTCTTGACCCCCTGATGGCATCTGCTGGTATTCTGGCATGAAATTGTTGGCCATAATTGTCATAAGAGATGTGAGTTGAGTCATTCGATCACTCACACCACTGATCCATTGTTGTTGAGATTTCAAGAGCTCGAAAACATTCGCCTCTCGTTTTCTGGATTCTCTTTCATATTGCTGATGCCTTGCTTCCATCATCTCTATCATTTCCAGCAATTGTTCCTTGTCGATGGCGGACAACTGGTGGTCCTTGGTTTCCTTTAAGATTTCCTCTTTTCCTCCCTCTCCCGTACGTGTCCATATCTTTTCTTTGCTCCTGATTCCTAGCTCCATTAATGTTTTCCTGTCTGCTGGTTTGCCATTTTCTTCTGAAGGTAGTGATATCGGGTTCCCAAACATATTCAATCTTCTTTTTCTGGCCCCGAAGAAGATATCCATATCTCCAGTCTTACAATCGATCACCGAACCAGCGGTAGCTAAAAATGGACGCCCTAAGATGAGCGTAGGCGCATCGTCCGGACTCTCATATTCCATGACCAGAAAATCTACGGGATAGAAAAAGTCCCCTACTTTGACTATGACATTTGTCAGCTTTCCCCTGGATACCTTAGTTGACTGGTCAGCCAACTGCAACACAACTTCTGCTGGCTCAAGTTCTTCGTTTTTGTATTTGTCATACAGGTGTCCCGGCAAGATGTTAACACTTGCTCCCAAATCTAATAAGGTGTTTCGAATAACCACATCCCCTACAGTTGTAGTGATCAATGGTGATCCGGGGTCCTTTTCCTTTTTGGGCAGTGTTCCCAATAACGCTTCGCTAGCTCTCACAGTCAATCTCACCGTTTTTGGTGTAGGTGCTTTGCTTTTCCCATTCTGTTCACACATTTCTTGCAGAATCCTTGTGTCTCTAGGGGCATCCTTAAGCTCATCCCATAGGGGCTGATTCATTAAGGGTCCCGTTGATCTGGGTACTTCCTGCTTCTTCTTTTCTTTCCTATTCTTCTTTTTCTGCTTGATCCCCGCTATCGTTGGTTGCTCTTCCTTTTGGACCTCTTTATCTATTTCTGGTTGAGTGCCATTCTCAACCGGGACTTCTCCTTCTTTACCTTCCTCGCTTTCTAGAGCCTTTTCTTTTTCCCCTGGTCTCACTTCATTCCCTACTTCGAACAAGTCCTCCAGAGTGACCTTTCGCCATCCTGATTCGACAGTATTGACTTGTTCCTTCCCTGGACGTTGATTATGAGTAGGATTGACTTCAGTAGCACTTGGCAGCTTGCCACTATCTCTCTTTTGCTGATCTGCAGCCATTTGACCTATTTGTCTCTCCATATTTGCGATGGCCTTTGCATTCGCTTGAGATTGTTGTTGAGTCACAGTGACCATATCATACATCTTTGCTATCATCTCTTCTTGGGTCCCTGGAGCGTTGTTGGCAGCATTGGTGGGCCCCCTGTTGTTGTTGTTGTTGCTATTTCCGTTGTTGTTTCCATTGTTTGCAGGCTGATGGTTTCTAGGCTGACTAGTCGATTGATTCTGGTAATTGTTTTGCCTGAAATTTTGTTGCTGTCCTTGGTTGTATGGCCTGTAGGGTCGCCCGTTATTGTGTTGACCTTGACCCTGGCCATAAACTTGATTAGCTTCCTGCATCTTAGGTCCTCCTTGACCTTCTTGTGATGAATTTGGTGGTCCATTCTGTAATGTTGACATAAGTCTGTCAAACTTTTTGTTCAGTTCACTGATTTCCTTTTTCACTTCCTTTTTCCAATCAGCATCGACTCCTACTGCTGCCGCCGTACTTGCAGTCTTCCTGGTGGAAAAGTTTGCTTTGGAGCCATTGCTCAACTGCTCCAAAAACTGCCAGGCTTCTTCTGGGTCCTGCCACATAAATGTCCCACTGGATGAGGCATTTATCATGGCCTGGTGTGTCTCGCTAACTCCTTCAAAGAATAACTTGACCAACTGCCACCTAGGAATCTCATGGTGCGGACAAGATCGCAACAACTCCTTCAATCTATCGAAGGCTTCATGAAAAGCTTCTCCAGGTTTTTTCTGGAAATCTTGGATAACTCTCCTGATTTCAGTTGTCTTGCTCGCTGGATAAAATTCCTGAAGGAACTTTGCCTTGAGCTGATCCCACGTAGTAATACTGTTCGATGGCAACGATGTGAACCAATACTTGGCTTTATCCTTAAGGGTGAACGGAAACAGTCTAAGCCTAAAAATATTTCTATTTGTGTTTCTGGGATTATTAGCATTAGCGATCGCTAAGAATTCATATAAATGGTTATAGGGATCATCCTGCTTATACCCTCTAAATTCTGGTAATATTCCTAATAACTGAGGTCTAATCTCTACTTGCGAATCTATGTTATCAGGAATATAGATCGGCGACGAATCATCATATTCCCGCGGTTGGAAATGTGATGCAACCGATTGCCGTCTCGGTTGTGCAAAATGTAAAGGTTGGGTGGGGTTACCGTAAAGATGATCATTGTACTCCCGCTGACCTGGTGGTGGATATTGTGGTGCTCTTCTGAGAGGTCCCCGACCTCGGTTCCATTGTGGTTGTGGTGCTGGTGGCACCCATCCTTCATCTTCCTCATCATACACCTCCTCCGTCTCTGGGTAATGATATTGTGGCTGAGGCGGTGGTTGAAAGTGTATAGGTTGTGTTGTTTGGTATGTGGGTTGAGGTTTAAAGAGGGCTGGTTGTGGTTGGGATGTTGGTGTATGTTGTCTAGGAGCTGGGGTGCCATCTCGGGTCGGCTCTCCCCAAGTCATAGCAGAAGTAAATGGATTTGTGGATTGGGGTAGTGAAGCGGGTGTAAATGGTGGGATAGATGGTGGAGTGCATGATGGTATGGGTGCAGGGGCTGAAACTGCACCACCAGAAGCACTCGTGCTCCCAAATTGAAACTCTGAAAGTGGGGGAATGGAAAACATCCCCGTTGCCTCACCTGATGGTTCCTAGGCAACTCTAACAGGACTACTGCTAACTTGACTATAATTCATGATGCTTAAACGCCTACGGGCACGGAGTTTGCGCGCAGTACGCTCAATCTCAGAATCAAACTGCAATGGGGATAATTGCTTCCCCCTGCGGGTACGCATGCACTAGTGCAACACGCCCACAAAAAAAAATCAAAACCAACAACCAAAATGAAATTTCAAAAAGCAAGAAACAAGTTCCTATTACTCACCTAACCTAAGCTCACAGCTCCCCGGCAACGGCGCCAAAATTTGACACGCGCAGAGGTCGTCGTGCGGTCAAAAATAAGAGAAAACCTAACACACACACTAGTATAGCGGTAGTCAGGGTCGATCCACAGGAGCTTCGTGGTTAGACTAGATGAGAGATTACCAACTAATAGTGTCACAGCTATAGTCGGAGGATCTGGTTTCTATTTTCCTATCACTAGCAAATGGGACAATAATCAAACACACCAAAGCCAAGCTAAGCTATGCTCAAATGACCTAGTCACTTTCTGAAATTAGAAGTACATCTCTGAATCAGAAGCAATCAAAGGCATCCAAACTAGCTCAACCAAGCAAAGCATAAACTACCGCTAGTTAAAGTCCTATTGAACAGTTACTAGCCAAGGTTTAATGCTTACCAAATAACCTAATTAGCTACTGATTTCAGCTAAGAAAAACAGTCCTAACAAGGTCCAAAACAATATCCAAAACACAATCAATCAAACAAACCAAACACAAACATCCAAACACCGAAAAGCTAAGATTAAATGTAACCAAATGCTTTTCATTTACCAAATCCGAATTCCAAATACAAAATCAGTAACCAAATGTTTCTAGAACAGAAACCTAAGTACTCAAAGTCAGTGGTTGTCACTCCCAAAGACTTTAGCTACTAAACTACTTTCTACTAAAATGAAATTAAATCCAAAAACATAAAATACCAATTGTGAGCTTGCTGAAATGAAATCCTGGAGTCAAAGAGCTTCATGGTCGATGTTTACACCCGGTCTTTGCTAGGGTTTTCGGCTGGAAATGCATCTATTTATACTTGCAAAATTCCCGCAACCGCGCCGCGCAGAAGTGAAATCCGCGGCGCGCGTACTTATCTTTTCCCGTTTTCTTCGGCATTTGAATGTGTTCCACCGCCTTAAGCCCGCGTCGCGCAGATCGCAGATCCGCGGCGCGCGTGCGAGTTCTCTTGATTTTTCATTCCTTCCCAACTTCTTCCTTTTGCACGCTTTTAGTCCCTGTTTCTATTCTTTTTCTCCAAATAAGTCCTGGCACGAAAAGTGAGAATACCCAGACATATTTGATATAATTTTATCAAGAACAGGGCTCAACAACGCCTAAAATGCCTGATATCACTAGGCGTTGTCAAGTGTTGGAATCATTCGACCTCAGGTCGAATGATGTATGCGAATCTTGTCTGTTGGGCAAGATGACTAAATCACCTTTCAAAGGTTCTTTTGAAAGAGGTGAGGGTCTGCTGGACATCATTCACACGGATGTGTGTGGTCCATTCAGATCAACCACAAAGGATGGCACGCGGTTCTACGTGACCTTTACCAACGATTTTAGTAGATACAGTTATATCTACTTGATCAAGCACAAGTCGGACACCTTTGAAAAGTTCAAAGAGTTTAAGAACGAGGTAGAGAATCAATTAGACATGAAGATAAAGATGCTCAGGTCCGACAGAGGCGGAGAGTATCTAAGTATCGAGTTCCTAGACTATCTAAAGGAATGCGGAATAGTTTCGCAATTGACACGTCCCAGGACACCACAGTTGAACGGTGTTGCGGAGAGGCGCAACCGAACCCTGTTGGACATGGTTCATTCCATGATAAGTCGAGCTTCACTTCCCATTCACTTCTGGGGGTATGCCTTAGAGACTGCCGCCCATATCCTCAATCTTGTCCCTAATAAAAAGGTTGCTAAAACACCTCATGAGATGTGGACGGGGAAAGTTCCCTCGTTAGCACACATCAAGGTCTGGGGTTTTGAGGCTTTCGTTAGACGAGAGTCTCAAGACAAACTCGCAGAAAGAAGCGAAAGGTGTTTCTTCCTTGGTTATCCTAAACAGTCCTTTGGATATCTATTCTACAGACCGAGCGAGGACGTGGTCTTTGTAGCTAGACGAGCAGTCTTTCGAGAGAGAGAGAGCTCATATTCAAAGAGGACAGTGGGAGCACCATTGATCTGGAAGAAATTCAAGAGTCATCAGATGACGCAACCTTAGGAGAAACTAGCAACCAACATGAGGAAGAAGTTCCTGTTGGTCCGACAGATGTATCCTTACCTCTTAGGCGTTCCGGTAGTGTTAGCATGCCTCCCGAGTTTTATGGGTTCCATATCACTTCGGATGGGGACACGTTTGTCAGTGATAGGACACTGATAAATTTGGATGAACCAGCTAACTACCAGGAAGCAGTGGCGGGCCCTGAGTCTGCCAAGTGGAAAGAGGCCATGGATAGCGAGATCAAGTCCATGTATGACAATCAAGTTTGGAACTTGGTTGACAACGTACCGGGTCGAAAGACAGTCGGGTGCAAATGGATCTTCAAGAAGAAGACCGACATGGACGGAAAGGTACACACTTTCAAGGCAAGACTGGTTGCGAAGGGCTTTACTCAAACCCCAGGGATTGACTATGACGAGACCTTCTCACCAGTAGCCAAGATAAAGTCTATTAGGATTATGCTGGCCATAGCTGCATTTCATGACTATGAAATTTGGCAGATGGACGTCAAAACTGCTTTCCTTAATGGGAAGTTGACTGAGGATGTTTACATGAATCAGCCAGAGGGTTTTGTCGATGCAAAGTATCCCAATAAGGTGTGTAAGCTTGAGAGATCAATCTACGGATTGAAGCAAGCTTCTCGCAGCTGGAATCTTTGTTTCCATGAGAAAGTCAAAGAGTTTGGCTTCTCTAGGAGCGAGGATGAGCCCTGCGTATATGTCAAGGCTAGTGGGAGTATAGTCACCTTTCTGGTGCTGTATGTCGATGACATACTGCTCATGGGAAACTATATTCCAACCTTGCAAGATGTCAAGGCTTGGCTTGGGAAATGTTTCGCCATGAAGGACCTAGGAGAGGCTGCCTATACTGTCGGGATAAGAATATTGAGAGATAGGAAGAAGAGACTAATTGGACTTAGTCAGGGTACATACTTGGAAAAGGTACTGAAAAGGTTTAGTATGGAAAATTCCAAGAAGGGAGAGCTACCTATCCAAAGTAATGCAAAATTGAGTAAGGCTCAAAGTCCGAGTACAGACGTGGAAATAGCTGAGATGAGTCGGGTACCTTACACTTCGGCTATGGGGTCGATCATGTACGCTATGACGTGTACTCGCCCTGACGTGGCCTTTGCTCTGAGCATGGTCAGTCGGTACCAGGGAAACCCTGGAAGGACACATTGGATAGCCGTAAAGAATATACTCAAGTATCTGCGAAGAACAAAGGACATGGTGTTAGTCCTTGGAGGCAGTGATACCTTGAGAATTGAAGGATATACGGATGCCAGTTTTCAGACGGATAGAGACAGTGGTCGGTCTCAGTCTGGCTGGGTATTCCTTCTGAATGGAGGAGCGGTAACTTGGAAAAGTTCCAAGCAAGATACGGTGGCTGGTTCTACTTGTGAATCAGAGTATATAGCAGCAAGTGAGGCGTTAAAGGAAGCGGCTTGGCTGAAGAACTTCATCGGTGACCTTGGAGTAGTCCCGAGTATTCAGGAGCCCGTGGAACTGTTCTGCGATAACGAAGGTGCGGTCGCCTTGACAAAGGAACCGCGAGATCATGGAAAGTCCAGGCATATCGACAGAAAGTACCACTACATAAGGCATAAGGTAGAAGAAGGTCACCTCATGGTAAAGAGGGTATCATCAGAAGATAATCCTGCAGATCCCTTGACAAAGGCTCTGAGTAGGATTAAGCATAATCAGCATGCTAGGAGCATTGGATTAAGAGATGATATAAAGTTTATGTAAATTAGATAGTTTTCGAAACTTGTAACAATGTATTTGACTCTTGTGATTTAATAATAGAGATTTATTAATGAGTAATGGTTTACTACTTTTGTCAATACTTTGTCATTGTGTTTCATTTTGCATGTTTTACTTCCTGAATAATTGGATTATTCAAATATCCACAGTCAATTACACTTTTGGGGAGTAAGTGTGAAGTAAGACTGTCATGAATTGGTAATAGATTGTCTAAGGAGTTAGACATTGCAATTGGATTGCTGCACCATTCGTGAGTACTTGGAAATGGAGATTTGAGTATTGGATAAACCCGCGCTCAATGGATTGCTTCATGGATTTCATCACAAGCAATGTTGAGACGATAATATCTTTTTGATCTTTAAGCTAAGACATATGAGTTATGATTTACTAAGCGGTTATTCATTGATAATACGAAAACGCATCGGTAACTCGGTGTTATAAAACGTATTGTTGTGAGTGATTTGTCTGGTAAAAGACATAAGTATATGAGTCGAAGCTTATTCGTCCCTTGACCCTAACGGGGAACAGATATCTGTAGGCCTCTCGATGAATTTGAAGTTGACTAAAATGGTTGGCCAACCGGGACTAAATTGGTAGTCTAAGAGTCATATGCAAATCGGAAATCGAGGAACAGTGAATCAGACCGGGATTGTTTTTAATTCATGTCTTGAGTCTGAAAATATCTTGTTGGACGGAGGATCATCTGATCACTTATCTATGGACAGAACTGATTAGATCAGAATTTGGCAGCAGTTTCTAGGAAGCTAAAAGTGCTGGTTAATTAGAGGTTAAATTGGTAATTATAGTCATAGACTTATCCAAGTGGGAGACTGTTGGATTAGGTGTCTAAGCCATGACTAATAATTAGCATTTACCTAATTAATAGTAGCATAGTCCATTTGGGTTGCCCTCATAGCTGGAGGTTTGATAGAAAGTTAAGTAGAGAGAGAAAAGGTTTATTTATTATATGACTAATAAATCAAGATATTGTTTGTTAATATATTATGGAGATAATATATTAATTAGAAATAATGTTATTTGATTAATAATTAATCAGAAATTAATTGGATTAATTTCTGTGGCATTAATTAGATTAATCAGGAGGTCAGGGATTAAAGTCGTACAATTCAATAGTTGAATTGCGGCACGCGGCGCGCAAACGTCTTGGCCGCGGCGCGAGTACAGATAATCCGGAAAAATGGGCTGCGGCTAGGGTTTAGCTTTGCCACTTGGTTCCCTATAAATAGGGAGCCCTAGACCTCATTATGAGTTGCCAATTCTATTATTTTCTCTCTGGAATTTTCGATCCCCTCTCCTCCTAGCTTGGGTGTGACTTTCATTTGAGGCAAGATAATTTTGCTGCTCAGCTTCCAAGAAATTAAGGTTGGTTTTTCTGTTTCGATCATTAGTTTCTTTTATCGGCCTCTAAGTTTTGTTATATGTTCAATAGTAGAAAACATAGATCCTTATAGGTTGCATGTGAACTTAGGTTATTTAGTTCATGGTTGCAGAAAACCTTTCACAAATACCCTACCCCATACCCTTTCTCCCCCACCCACTCCAAAGCCTTCGTCTGCACCGCCTCCCTCCTCACCGGCGACCTTTACTCGTCCGTTTGCATGCTAGGAGCAGCCGAACAAATAGGAAAACATGCTCTAATAAAACCTCACCGGCGATCATCACTGTCCTTATGTGGTTTTGAATCAAGATGCAGGTGTGTGTGTGTGTTTAGTTGCAGGTGTGTGTGTGTGTTTTGGGGAGATGGGTTTAGCCGACGGTACCCCTTCTACGACTGGTAGTTTCTCCGGCGGATGCATCAGAATAGAGAGATGACTATCTGAGCAAAAAGCCTCGAAATTTCTTCTTATTTGACGAAATTCAAAACCCAAGCCAGAAATCGAAATTTTACCCTCCATCGCCGCCTGATTCTGATACTTCAATCAACGCCAACCAAATTTTGACATCGACGACGACAAATCCTCAATCTATTCGAGCAAGGCTTTAATCTATTCGGGTTACAAAGAGCAAAGGAATCGAGAAAGTCAGAAAACAATGAAGAAACCTGCTACCGCTGCTGCTTGTTCCAGTTGTTTGTTGCTCGAAATTCCCTTGGCCTTCTCTTCTTTTGCCTTACCTTGCGTCTGGAATCAAGTCTCCAAAAACGCACACACACAATTTCCCAATTTCTTCCCCAAAAGAACGGTGGAAGAACTTACGATTCTGGTGGAGAGGAAGAGATGCAATCGAGGAAGGATGAAGAAGCACAAAGTCGAAGATGATTCGCCATTAGATGTGGAAATCATTAACACGGGATCATGATCAACAAGCGTATACGAAAGGGGTTTTTTTGTTTTTTTTATTAAAATATGTTAATGGATAAAAAGAAAAAGAAAAAAGAAATTAAAAAGGTAAAGTAGACATTTCAAGTTGAAGAGGGACCTAAACCACAAAGAAACCTTCTGATAAGGACTATTTTCACGGTTTTGAAAGTCAATGGACCTTATCCACAGAAAATCGCGAACCACAGGGACCATTTTTGCAGTTTTGTCTATATTTTATTTCGGAAAAATATTTTTTCTAAAAAGCATTTGAGAATGAACAAACTACACAAAAGACATTAATTTTTCACAAAATTTCGATTTTAATATTGTGTATTTTAATTAAGACGCTAAGTTTTCATAAAAATTTGATTTTGACACTATATTTTTCAAATTGTTTCACTGTTGAACTAGTCAACCGATTGCTAGATGTGCTATTGTTTGATGAAGTGGTGATGACATAACATGATGACATGTCACTCTTTCGTGACATGTATTAACATTGAAAAAAATAAATTGCAGTGACTTAATTAAAAAACACAGTGTCAAATTCGAATTTGTGTGAACTTTTTTTTGTGCAATTTACCATTGATATAATGTAAAAATCAAGGAGCACTAAATCATCTTCCCACCAACACATAGGGTTTTGATTTGGTGTAACATGTATAAACTTAATGACCGACTCATGAACTCAATGAGCACTGAATCATCTTCCCACCAACACTTATCTACTTCACTTTCTTTTAAGGTACCAAAGAAACCCAAGCAACTTATATGAACTTACAATAAAAAAATTTATATAGAAACGTTAAGTTTTAGAGTTAGCCTACCTTACATGATCAAATAATGCATTTGCAATGTATGTTATCTCAATGATAGAAGGACTTAATTTGGCTATGAAAACTGAAGCAACCGATTACACATTGGCATCAAGGATGTCGGGGAAAACAAAAATTTTGAATAGAAGGATTTTAAGCTGCATTATAGAAGCTGGAATCGTTCCTTGAAAATTTATTCATATCATTTATACTTATGTCATGTTTCCTTGAAAATACTAATTGCTTTCGAAGTGAGCAGATTAACTATGTTCCCTGAATATGAATATAGGTGGTTTGGATAACAACTTAAAGGATGCGAAGTAAGTATTTTTTTTCTTTGGCATATGCTTAAAAAGACTTTGTAACACCCCACAACCAAACACATACATTTTAACCCAATTTCAATATACAAAACATGGGTTTAACAAAAACTTTGAACAAAATTATAAAAGATAGTCATGTGGGGTATCACAAGTCTAACACATCACCATGGATAAGCTACTACTAAGAATATCCCAAAAGAAATGCTTCAATCCTTCTAAAGTCATCTAACACTTATCTCCATCACCTGGATACATAGCATTTAAGAAAAATATACGTGAGACATAAAGTGTAATACCTTAACTTTAATTTATAGTAGAGTTATGTTAAATATATATATATATATATATATATATATATATATATATATATATATATATATATATATATATATATATATATATATATATACGAGATTAGATGAGTTAAAACATGAGTTAAGATGTTTAGAAACTAATCTAAGAGAAGTAGGATGTTAATATAGATAAAAGAAACAAAGTAAATACTTAAAAGGTCAAACCGGGTCGAGTTGTGTGACAAGGGTTGAGTTGGATTGAAAGGAAAATGGAAAACAAGGCAACCCGGGTCGTGTTACTGAGCCAGGGTCGTGTTCAATAGGAACCCGGGTCGGGTCGAATAAACCGGAGCGAGTTACGACGAAATTGAAGCGGAAATTTACGTAGCAAAACCCGGGGCGGGTTTAGCAACCCGGGTCGGGTTGCGGGTAAAAACCCGGGGCGGGTTTGACAGCCCGGGGCGGGTTCGGTGTAGGGGTTAAATACCCATTTCTCCTCTTTTCTCCCATTTACGAACTTAAAACTCCTCTAGGCGATTTTCAGAGCTAAGGTAGCGATTTTTGAGCCTTTTGATCGAGGGTTTAGCGTGGGAAAAGTGTGGGAAGTCGGATTTAACACCCGAATCACATTCTTGAGTTCTTAATTCCAAGGTTAGTGATTTTGATTTCTAGGGTTTCAAACCCTAGATGCTCAAATCCGAGAATATGCTTTAAATTAGCTTATGTGTTGTTAGTAGGTTGTTGTTAGTAGTTGTATTGAGTCTTTGTTGTGATTATTATGAAGTTTTAACGATTGATTTGGTAAAAACCGCAAAAATTGGAGGTTATGAGTAAATAGTGTATGATGTTCATAGATTATGATCTTTGTTAGCTATTGATTCTTGATCTAATGAGTTAGATGTGGTTAAATTGTTTTGAGAATGTTGAGGTATGATATGTGATGTCGTTTTCAGCAGATACACATAGGAAGGAAGGAGATACTCGAGGCACGGGTGGACCACGGACTGAACAGACGTCAGGTGAGTAGTTATAATTCATTATGAATGGTTTAACTATATCTAAATTGAATTATTACACAACTTAATTGGTTGAGATAACCAATTTACATGAGTTAAACAGGGTTGAGAATTCTTTGTTTGATATGATTACTTAGCTTGATTGAGTATACCAAATGACTGAGATAGTCACTGAAGTTGAGATCAGTAATTTGATTGTGGAAATTTTGATAACTATTAGAATGATTTCTAAACTTGATAATTTTCTCACTGAGCTCAATTAGCTCATAAAAATAGTTATATGGTTGGTATTATAGGTGACAGGGGCAAGAAGGTTGCTGAGGGATGATTGTCTGGACATGGGACTTGACTTTTGGACTAGTTGTAAACCATAATATACTTTTTGTATAGTTTTGTAAAAACAGTCTTTTGTAACCCAGTTTTTGGGACACGTTTGTTATGTACTTGTTCTTTTGATAACTACTTGTGCTTCTGTTGCTTAACTTTGATTACACCATAAACCCTTGTGGTTATTTTGAGTAATTATTGGTGTAATCCAGAGATAAGAAACTGGGTGTTACATAAAGTCTTGTGAGCAACATGGGTTTTAGACCCCAAATAATTTTAGTTCAAAACATAAATGAAATCATTCATCATAAGTAATCATAATGCAATTGTTTTCTTAACGAACCATTGACCAATTGTAAGTATTGATTCATTTTTTATTAATTAGCTTTATAGGGGTTTCCCCGTATCCCTTTCCCTCTCCGGAATAGAACTAATATATCCGTGAAGGCGTGTTAGTTCCCTTTCCCTTCATGGAGTAGAACACATCTATCTATAAAGGCTTGCTGAAGACAACTACTTCGTGACGGGAGGTACCATCTCAGTAGTTTCTTTTGATCCCCCCTTCACACGGGTGAGGTCCTTGTCCGGATATCTTTCACATTCTTCACATTTAATTCATATTTCAATTTTACCATTACCAATTCATTACAAATTGGTCATAATCATCAATATCTTTCAAACATGTAGAAAGCATTGAAAACTTTGCATAAACCAATTTTTGAAAAAATTTAACTTTAAAAATCATTTGACAACAACAAAAATACATAAAACTATTTGCTATGTACCCATAAAAATCCTCATGCTACTCACATTGTACTAGAAAGGAGGTATTTAGGTTCCCAAAGCATCCTTGCCCTTGCCTTGATCACCACCTCAAGAGGATCCCTTTGCCTCAAAAATCCCCTTGAATTACTTGAATTTGCTAGTTCAATTGAAACCACACATAGTGGTTCACCAAGAACACACCTATAGAGTTTGAGAGAGTTTTCTAGAGGAATGGAGATAGAAATGGCTGTAAAAGTCTCATATTCACGTCCATATACTAAGGGGTGATAGTAGGTAACAAGTGGACCATAAAATATAGCTTGGTGTCAAAATGGTGCTGACTTGGCCCGTCTACGCACTTCAAATCTGTCCAGCGAGGGCTTCTGCGCGACCCGCGCGAGCTGTAATGCAAATCTCGCGCGACCCGTTTAAGGAGCCAAACGACCGCACGCATTTCGGTAGGAACTTCCATTTTCTAGTGTAAAAGTGCCCTCCCTTTTAAGCAACCTGCGTGGAATACATTTAACACTTAAATATTCTCCAAGTTTTCTTATTTTAGTCCATACTTTCTCACGCGACTCGTTTAAGGTGCCAAACGACCACATGCATTTCGGCAGGAACTTCTATTTTCTAGTGTAAAAGTGCGCTCCTTTTTAAGCAACCCGCGTGGAATACATTTAACACTTAAATATTCTCCAAGTTTTCTTATTTTAGTCCATACTTTCTCAGGTCATTACTTCTTCATTTCTTATCCAATTTTCACATACCTTATATGCATAGAAAGCTAACAAAAAGTTCTACAACTTACTCCTACTGAAAATTTCTCAGTTCTACTTGTATTTCTCGGTATTTACTCTCAAACCTTCCCACTTCTCGATTTTTGGCGGTTGTAGCCCAACTTCAACTTGCCATAACTCCTTCATCCGATCTCCAAATACTTCCATTTTTTCCCTGCATTCTTATAATTTCAAATACTTCATTTCTCATAATCTGGAAAATTTCCCCATTCTCCTTTTAATTTGAGTAATTCCTTTGAAAACTTCCAACAATAACTACATTTACTCGATCATCTTTTTATAGTGAATTTCATTTTCAATTCAAGTTTATCAATACATATATCATACACACATCATTAAGAACTTAATACATGACATAATCTACTTATTTATATATTATCACATATATGAACTATTTTCCAACATTTTTCTATTAAACACTTAATACAATACTTAATTATCCCATTACATTTCATCCATCACCTTACACATATGTTTTGAACATTGGCACAAAAGTTGGTTGTCACAATTACTTCCCCCTAATTAGGATTCCTTCCTTGGAATCAATTCATAGTTAACAAAATTCGGGTATCTTTTCTTCATTTCTTCCAAAGTTTCCCAAGTTCGATTAGAACCTACAGAGTGTTTTCATTTGACTAACACAATGTCAATTTCTTTGTTCCTTAGATTTTTAGTTTTTATTTCTAGCACCACTTGGGTTCTTCAATTAACTTTCTAGGATTCTCCACTTTCAAATCCTTCAAAGGAATGATTTCGTCCTATTTTCCATGATATTTCTTAAAGTAACATACATGAAAAACACCATGTATACCTTGAAGTTCCAAAGGAAATTCCAATTGAAACGATTGAATTCCTACCTTCTTCAAATTTTTAAAGGGTCCAGTATACCTGGACTCAATTTTTCTCTTTTGCCAAATCTTACCACACCCTTCCATGGTGACACCGTAAGCATCACTAAGTCACCTACCTTCAAATCGTAGGGTCTCTTCTTCAAACTTGCATAAATCTTTTGCCGATCTTGTGCTGCTTTCATGTTGGCTTTAATTATACCAAATTTCTCATTTGTTATTCTCACAATTTTCGGCCGGTGAACTTAGTTTCACCCGCCTCCAACCAACACAATAGTATTCTACATTTCCTACCATATAATGCTTCAAAAGGTGGCATTCCAATACTAGAATGGTAACTATTGTTGTATGCAAATTCCACCAATGGTAGATGTTCATCCCAATTATCACCAAAGTCAATAACACAAGACCTCAACATATCATCCACGGTTTGAATAGTACGTTCACTCTGTCCGTCCGTTTGAGGATGATAAGCCATTCTCATCTTGATTTGTGCTCCCAACCTTTCGTATAGTGCCTCCCAAAACTTTGAGGTGAACCTCGGGTTCCTATCGGACACAATTGATAAAAGGAGCTCCATGAAGTCTCAACACTTCATCAATATAAATTTGTGCCAACTTCTCAAGTGGTGTAGTTTCCTTAAGGGCAAGGAACTACGCACTCTTTGTTAATATATCAACAATGATCCATATACTATAATGACCACTTCTTGTTCTTGGTAAACCAACTATAAAGTCCATAGTTATGTCTTTCCCATGTAACGCTTGTGCACTTCCATAGGGTACTTGATGCTCCGCCTTCACTTGTGCACATCTTGCACACTTTGAAATGTACTTTGCTATTCTCTTCTTCATTCTCGGCCACCAATATTGTCGTTTAAGGTCTTGATACGTCTTTGTACTACCGGGGTGAATGGAATACTCAGACTTATGAGAATCATCAAGTATCAAATTTTATAGTCCACCCTACTTTGGCACCCAAATTTGATCCCTAAAAGTTTTCAACCCTTGGCTATTCTCATCAAGTTCTTGATTCTTACCTAACTTTTCTTTCTTCAAATCATCATTTGTAAAAACTTTTTGTTTGGCTTCTTTGATTCTTTTAATAATACTTGACACTAATTCCATTCGCATCGACCTCCCTTTAATTCTCTTCTCATGAACCTTTCGACTTAGAGCATCCGCCACAACATTAGCTTTGTCGGGATGATATACAATTTCACAATCGTAATAACTAATAAGCTCGAGCCACCTACTTTGTCTCATATTGAGTTATTTTTGCGAGAATACATATTGAAGGCTCTTGTGATCAGTGTACAATTTACACTTTGTCCCATACAGATAGTGTCTCCAAATTTTCAATGCAAAAACTATAGTTACAAGCTCTAAATCATGGGTATCCTTTAATTGACAAGAAGCATAAGCAATCACCTTTCCTCGTTGCATCAATACGCATCCTACCCCCTTACCCGAGGCATCACTATAGACAACAAAGTCCTCGGTTCCCTTAGGCAAAGCAAGGACCGCGACATTACATAATTTCTCTTTCAACGGCACAAATGTCGTTTCTTGATCCGCTCCCCATTCAAACTTCACTCCTTTTCTGGTTAGCTTCGTGAGTGGTATCGCGATACGAGAGAAATCTTGAATAGATTGTCGGTAATAACCGGCGAGTCCAAGAAAACTTCTTACTTCCGTAGGAGTGTTTGGGACCACCCACTTCATTATCGCCTCCACTTTCACCGGATCCACTTTAATGCCTTGGATAGAAACCACGTGTCCAAGGAATTGCACTTCTCTTAGCCAAAATTCACACTTGGAAAACTTTGCCTAAAGTTGTTCTTTCTTCAACGTTTCTAAAACCATCTGAATATTTCATCTATGATCTCCTCATTCCTTGAATAAATGAGAATATCATCAATGAAAACTATGACAAAATCATCAAGGAATGGTTTGCAAACTCGATTCATTAGATCCATAAAAATAGCAGGAGCATTGGTAAGACCAAATGGCATTACAATAAATTCATAATGCCCGTATCGGGTGCGAAAAGTCGTCTTCTCAATATCACAATCTTTCTCCCAAACCTGATGGTACCCAGACCGCGAATCAATTTTTGAAAAGTAATTGGCACCTTGTAACGGGTCAAAAAGATCATCTATTTTAAGTAACGGACAACGGTTTTTGATGGTAATCCTATTAAGCTCTCGATAGTAGATACACATACGCATCGAACTATCTTTCTTTTCAACAAACAATACTGACGCACCCCATGGAAAAGAACTTGGTCTAATAAAGCCTTTATCAAGTAGTTCTTGCAACTAAGACATCAGTTCGCGTATTTCGTTTGGGGCTAGATGATAAGGAGCACGAGCAATGCGAGTTGCCCCTGGAACAAGATCAATGCAGAATTCCACTTGCCTTTCGGGTGGCAAACCGGGAAGGTCATCGGGAAACACCCCTGGGGAATCACGCACCACCTCAATGTCATAAATAGATTTCTTTCCTTTATCGTTGGTCATGACATAAGCAAGAAAAGAACAACACCCTTTTGAAAGACATTTCCGAGCTTTTACCGCGTTAATGAGACTAGGTACACGATTACGTTTCTCGCCATAAACATACACTTTACTCCCATTGGGAACTCTAACAGACACTAGTTTCTTTCCACAAGAAATTTTTGCATCATTTGCTCCAAGCCAATCCATACCAATCACAATGTTGAAAGACTTTATCCCGATGGGAAGAAGGTTCAATGAAAACTTCCTATCATGTATACTAAGTTCACAATCTCGGTACATATGTTGTACCTCCACAAATTTACCATTCAATATCTCCATTTCATACATTATATTTAATGATTCTAACGGTACATTGAGTTTGAGTCTAAACTCATGAGACATAAATGAATACAAAGCACCAGAATCGAATAGAATATATGCATGCAACGAGTTGACAAGTAAGATACCTAAAACCACGTCGTGTGTCTCTTTTGCTTCTTCCCTTGTAAGCTGGAAGGCGCGAGACTTTACTTTTTGAGACTTCGACTTCTTTTGAGCATTCAACTGTAATGGCCCTTCTCATGACATGAGTAGCATTCAACTTCACTTGCCGGCTTCATCTTACAATCTTTCATTTTGTGACCGAATCGACCACAAATGTAACATGCCCCAAATCCGGTCCGACAATCACCCGTATGATCCTTTCCACATTTATCACACTTCTTAGTACTCCCTGTTTTGATTGGTTCGAACTAGACTTCCCTTTATTATTCGAACCACTACCACCGCCACTGAACTTGCGTTTATCACCAAAATCTTGCCTTTCCAATGCCCGTCGTTTTCCCACGTCTTCCACATTTCAAGCCGCGATAATTGCATCATCAAGTGTTTTGGATCTGTTCACCTCAAGTTCATATTCCCACGACAAACCCCTAGCATACCGATTGACCCTAGAACGAGCGGTAGGATAAGATTCTCTTACGAATGGCAACATGTCACAGAACTTTTTGGTATAGTCATCAACCGATGAGTTACCCTTCTTCAAAGTAAGGAAATCTTCTTGAAGCTTTTCTAGGTCTCTCAATGGGCAATACTTGTTTTTAAACGGGAAGTAAATTCGGTCCATGACCACTTGTAGACTATATTCTTACCAAGAGTCTCATACAAGGTATTCCACCAAACCAACACGTCATCTTTTAGAAGTCGTGAAGCAAAATAAACCTTGTCACTTTCGTGACATTTGCTAACCTCCAAAACTTGTTCGTTTTCCCGGATCCAACGCATAGTGACTTTAGGTTCGAAGCTACCCATGTATTCCGTTGGTTTGCAAGCTAGAAAAGACTTAAAGGAGCATCTATTTTTATCTTCGATACCCACACTTTTTCTTCCTTAGAAGAATCTCCACTAGTTGGTTTCCAAGGAACGTCTTGTGAAGAATGAGTCTGATTTTCCCCAAGTCGATTATCAATTATCTGATTAACATCTTCCTTCATTTCATTCCTCAATGTATTAATGAGGTTTTGTATAGCTTCAAGGGTTACAGGTTGCGGTGGTGGTTGTGGATTTGGATTTGACCCACCCCGCGCATCACCCGCAACATTGATGGGTACACTCCCATGGGAGGAAGTGTGGCTAGCTGCTTGCCCGTCATTTGGTGGATCTTGACTACCTCCTTCTATTACTATATAAAATAGACGAAATATTTGTTTAATACACATAATACTCGTTTAATAACGAAAGCGGTAGCATGTTATCTCCCTAAGTAATCACTCTAATATAAAATTCATCTAAACCTATATGTCCTATAAGTCTAAGTATACCTACAAATTCCTAAGGCATACCTACGCTCTAACTTAATAGTTTAAAAAACATTGCATTTATCTTCAATTGCCATTCTTCTTCGGTCAAATTAAATCTTTTTGTTACCGGATCATAAATATTTCTCATTTTGTTTAACTTCATCCAAACTAAAAACTAGGACTATAGATAGTCATAACGTTTTTCATTTGTTTTGGTCCACTATCCAATCATGTTCCTTTTTTTAACCTTTTACCTACATTCTTCTATGACACCATTTTTAAACTATTACCTTCTCACCCATTTATAATGACTTCATGTAAACAAGCTTCAATAAATGTTTTGTCAATGGCTTCTTGTTTTCAACTAATCCTACGCTTTTTTGTGCCAAACCTAATACCAATTGAAGAATAGTTAAAAAAAAAACAGCTTTGAACATAGTTTAAAATATTTCAGCTAAAAAAACAATATTTCAACAAATAAATGTGCTTAACAGCAAAGAAAAATCAAATTTGAACAGTATTCCAGTCAGTTTTATTAACAACAAAGAAAATTAAATTTTCATCATACAAATGTGACTAACATAAAAAAACAACATTTAACAAAGAAATTTGATAAACGTCAAAGAAACACAACTCTTAAGCGTTTTCTTATTTCCAAACAAGAACAAACGCGATCAAACATAAATTTTCTAATTTCTAAACCCTAAACAAGATCAAAAACAACATTTTCTGATTTCCAAACAAAGAACACACATAACATTTTCAGATTTTTTAACAATAAACATCAGAAAAACCATCAAAACAGTAGCAAATACAACATTTTCTGATTTCCAAACAAAGAATACACATCATATTTTCAGATTTTTAAACCATAAACATCAAAACGTCAGAAAAAACGAAAATAAAAAACGAACTTACAAGTTGTTTGTTGCGGCTCTGTGCGACGACGATGTGAAGATGTGCAACAACGGCGTGAGCAGCGACCCATACTCGATGGAGACGTGAGCAGTGACGACAACGGCGACAACAGCAGTGACGTGAAGCAGCGACGCCGGCAGCCGGAGGCGTCGACGATCGGAGGTGAGCACGTTATTTGGTCGGCGAAAAACTTTGAGATGGGGGAGAAAAAGTTGTCGGCTGAAGAGAAGACAGAAGAGAGAGGTTTAGGTAAAATGGTAGTGTTGGAATATTTTTGATAGATATTCATTCAGACTTCATTTTCCCCTTAATGGTTCAGAAGTCCATTAAGAGGCTCTGATCCATTCAGATGTACTATTTTTAGCAATCAAATATTCTTAACCATTCAGAGCCTTTTAATCATTCAGATTAAGAGGTTATCAAATACTCATTAAATACGAAGATTTTGTAGTTTTCTCGTAGAATTTCCTATCTTGAAAAATTAATCATTTGAAACTTCTATAAAGATGATAATTTTATTATTAACATAAATCAATCACAAATATAATTAGTGGATTATGATTGAAAGGTGTTATTTAAATGAATTTATTAGATATCACTACCAAGCATAACACATTGGATTATGGTTTTGTATTGAAATTTTAGTTTCAGCCTTCTCGATTGAAATACTTGTATTCCGTCCCTCAATATTAGAGGTTAGTGTTTGGACCGAAAAACCGAACCGGAACCGGTTAGAACCGGATAGGGGAAGTTCAGTCCGGTTTCGGTCCTCGATTTATTGTTTATTCGGTTACTGGTTATTCCGGTTCCGGAACTAGGGACGAATGTTTGAACTGAAAAACCGAACAAGAACCGGTTAGAGAGTTCGGTCTAGTCCCGGTCCTTGATTCTTTGCTTATTCGATTTACAAATTATTCCGATTCCGAAACCAATTATATCCCTACTCGACACAAGAACATTTTATAAATGTTATTCTAATTTCAACGAATTTCAATGAAATGCCATGAAGCAAACTCCCCTATGTTCCCACTCGTTCTGTCATTTGTAACTCTATTAGTATTAACCCAAATGTATCCGATATCCTATTTTTTACTACTACTCGTAGTTTCAACTATGTGACAAAATTTTGGCTACAAGGGCTATATTTGTAATTTACACGTCAACCTACTCCGCCGGACCTACTTATTTCCGCACCGTAATCGGTAAATGACCGGATCACCAAAATCCACCAAGCACAGCAATGCGTAGCAGCAGATATTTTCGCCTTCCCAATCTCTTCTCTTCTAATTCCACCAACATGTTCTTCCAAAGACTCTTTGCAATGGCTAATTACAGTTTTCCATCTTCTTCTTCCTCTAAAACCTCGATACAAGCTGTATACGACATCTGCAAGAAGAATTTGACGCCCTCAACCGCACCGCCTCCTCAACTCATCCATGACCTCTCTTCCCTACTCGGTATCCTTCATAATTTCAATATTTTAGGACAATCCTACATTTACTGTTATTGATTTTGGTGCAGTTTGTGATAGTAGAGTTGATGCGAATCTCAAATTCGAATTGTTTTACGAAAAGTTATCTGTTGTTTTTCCCGTTGGAGATTACTTCTCAACGTCATACTATACTATACTAGACTGTTGGTGTGGAATTTGCAGCAAAGTCGAGACCAATTTTACGTTTGAAACGAAATAGGTTTTCAATTAAAGAAATTTTGCACTAACGCAGATACTTACCACCCACAATTCTCCTCTTCATGATAATTGAAACATGAAAATCGAGTTTTCTGAAAGCTGTAAGCTTTACACAAGCTCAATTCAAATCGTGTTTTATTTGCCATTATTGCGAAAGCATTGGCTGGATGATGCTCTGGATTTATGGGCGTTTGAATCATTCAATCAGGTCCATCCAGATTGGATTTAATCGTATACTAATCTAATACATGAATAAAATCAACCTGGTATGATGGCTTATACAGTATGAGCTTATACGAGTAATCAATTTGATTGGCTTTCAAGTGTTTCCTGCCACCTAAACAGTATCCAGCATCTTTTTCTAACCAACTAAACATCAGTAGTTTAGCATTACATGGCTCTAAAATTAACAAAGATGTACACTTTTTCTATATTTCCAAGCATAATTATACATACATTTAAAAATGTTGCATATCATCATCAATATATGTTGCTTGATGTTTTCTTTGTGTAGGGGCAGTACTGACCAATTCCATTTTGCAGATACAATTGGTCCTTCTGATGTTGGGCTGAAAGATGAACAACAAGAGGATGATAGAGGCCATGGCTTTTCTACACCCAATAATACTCTTAATAGACTAGATCGTTGGGCCCAACCAATAACATATATAGATCTAAATGAAAGCGAGAGTTTCACAGTAAGCCCAACTTCTTCCCCCATATGCATTTACATGATTATTCAAAAGATATTAGAAAATTTGAATCTGTTTCATAGTAATTTCAGGCATGTGGATGATTTGAATGCAGATGTGCATGTTTTGCTTCCCTACTTCCTCAGTTATACCCCTCCATGATCATCCAGAAATGACTGTTCTTAGCAAGGTTCTTTATGGTTCCTTACATGTGAAAGCTTATGATTGGGTTGAACCACCACGCTTCAAGGATTCAAAGGAAATTGCTCGAGCTCCAGGTTCGATTCTAGAATTTAGCAAAAATATTAGTTTCTATAACAAACAAACGTAATGTTTTACTTTACTTTCTAGTTCTTTCTTAACCATTGAACACATAATTAAGTCTACAAATTAAAAAACCATCATGTTCTGTACTTATTTTTAGAAACGAATTTCCCAAGTGTAAAATGCAAAGTATTGATGGAATTCCTATAATAGTTAGGTTAGCAAAGTTGGCTGCTGACAAAGTCCTTTCAGCACCATGTAGCACTTCAGTTTTATATCCAAAAACAGGAGGAAATCTCCATTGTTTCACTGCCATCACTTCATGTGCTGTACTTGACATTCTCACACCTCCATACGAAGAATATGCGGGCAGAAAATGTACTTATTACCGAGATTACCCCTACTCCAGTTTCGGTAAGCTCATAATCTGATACTTGATTTTGTGAATTATTAAAGGCTGTTGAAACTCTTTGTTGGAACAACAGGAAGTGAAGGTGAGTTGATCGATGGAAAAGAAGATGAATATGCATGGCTTGAAGAGATAGATGCACCAGATGATCTGTATATGCGACAGGGTATCTATGCGGGCCCACGTATTCGGATTTAGAGTTACTTATACTTAATGGTGAGTGCTTACTTTATTTGATACAAATTTTAAACTATTGTGCATAGTTGTTTAAGTTATAACTAGGACCACGGTGTTGTTTCTTTATGAATTAATGGAATCAATGGGACAGGGTTTAATCTTGTAAGCTCTCTCTTGATAATGCATCAGTCATTTCTTATTCTAATCTTCCAATAATTACGGTATTGGCGGAATGATGTTTGTTAAGAAAGTCTTTTTTAAACAAGTCAAATGACGTCATCTCTAAAAAAGCAATGCTATATCTTCAAAACATTGGAATTCTAATCACCGTATATAATTTTTTGGTGAAATATACAAACATTAAGTAACTCAGCATAAAGCAATACATGATTATATCAAATGTTTGGAAAGGGTTTTAAGAGGATAGCATATAACACTAGCTTTAAAAAAATCAAGGTTTTAAACCATATTATGTAACATTGTGTTATGAGGGTTTGATTGGTTGATATAACAAGTCTAACAAATGATGCAACGAGCCAAAAGTTGACGGTTGAGATATGAACCAATTTGGTAAGATCAATAATTTTAAAAGGGAAAATGGCATGTAAAAGAAATATATTTAGTCAATTTCATTTATAAAATATGCACTTTCAAAAACAACAGTTACAAGCTACAAGTGAGCAATAAAGGATAAAAAGCAGTTTCAAGTTTCCAACTTCCAATCTCCGTGTGTACAATATGCACAACATCTTTCATTCAAAACAATAGTTGACTTTTCTGTTGCCTAGTTAATAATTTCTCTCGCCTATGTCGCTCATAAATTGGTATTATTTTCAGAAATGCTCAAAAACCTAGTTGAGTTTACAACAAAAAGTTCTCTCACAACTTAGAAACCTCATTGCAAAATCGCAACATGTTTTATTTTGAATTGATGTTTAATTCGCTCTCTCTCATGGCGATCTGAATGCTTTCCCTGCATAACGGACATTTCCAAGCTCCTCTTCAATGCGCAAAAGCTGCAGCAATTTCAAAAAACATAATTTAGTATCACAAACTTCGTATCAGCCACATATCCATTATAGATCCCATATCATCATATGTTTCAACAACTTCAGTATACAAAATAACATAACATATTTTCATCATGTTATTCATCTAGCAACTTAACTAAATAAGTTTGTACCTGATTATACTTGGCCAATCGCTCACTTCGGCAAGGGGCGCCTGTCTTGATCTAAAAAAAACAGAAAATGTTAACCAAAAAAAGTATCTATTAATAAAGTAGTGATAAAAAAATTAAACCTGTCCACTAGCCAATCCAACTGAAAGATCTGCAATGAAGTTGTCCTCTGTTTCACCACTCCTGTGGCTAACCATCACACCCCATCCAGCAGCTTTCGAGTCAAGAGCTGCTTGAATTGATTCGGTCACTGTTCCTATCTGGTTAACCTAAAATAATTCAAGAAAGCACCGCCACATAAGCAAAAAATAAATACCTAACTTCATAGTCATAATTTGTAGTAATTGCCTTTAATAGGAGAGAGTTGCATGCTTTTTTCTGAATTCCTTGAGCAATTCTCTTTGGATTTGTGACCAACAAGTCATCCCCGACAATCTGAATGTCAACTGAAGATTGTAATGAACTCCAAGAAGTCCAGTCATCTTGGTCAAAGGGATCTTCAATTGATACAATTGGAAAATCTTTGATAAATTCTCTATATAAATCGGCAAGTTTCGAAGCTGAGAGAACATGAGCTCCGTCATTTGGTTTGTTCTTGAAATCGAGATCGTATTTACCATCTTTTGTTAAAAACTCGGAAGCCGCAACATCCATCCCTATTTTAATCTGCAAATTTTCGTATTTAGGAAAGGTAAATAAACTTGAAGATGGAGGGTATTGATGTCATTTACCTTTCCGGTGTAACCGGCTTTTTCAATTGCATCAATGAGCAACACGAGTCCTTCTCTGTTGTCCTGTACATTGGGGGCAAATCCACCTTCATCTCCAACATTGCATGCATCTTGTCCATACTTTGCTTTGATGATTCCCTTTAGTGTGTGATACACTGTATTGATTATGATAGGTTAGAAAGCTAATTATACCAATAATAATAATGAATATATATTTGAAGTTGTATGACATCTTCACATTTCTATTTTCAACCATAAATGTAAATACATTGTTATTATGAGAAAAAATAAATTAAGTATATTGCACATATAGGAAGCCAGAGTAAAGCTGTTACTATTCCCCACAATTTGAAAACAAAGTGATCATGAAATATCTGGAAATTTGCTGACCTTCACTACCCATTTGGAGCGCCTCAGCAAATGAAGATGCACCTACAGGAAGTATCATGAATTCTTGCATTGCTAGATTATTTCCAGCGTGGCTGCCTCCATTAATGACATTGAATGCAGGAACTGGCATAACAAGCTCTTTTGTTCCAGATATGTCCTGAATGTGCTTGTACAGGGGTATACCTTTTGCTCCTGCACCAGCTCTACATACACTAAGGGATACTCCAAGGATCGCATTGGCTCCAAGTTTAGATTTGTTAGGAGTTCCATCAATCTCTAGCATGATGGCATCAAAATCAGCTTGATTCCTTGTTGTAGAAAAAGGGAGAGAAACTTCAGTGATCTCAACACTAGTAAAGGAAAGCATAGCTAGGGCAAAAGAAACAGATTAACAACAAAATTGATCACAGAATTTGTAAATTTGAGGCCATGATCATTTTTAGAATCTATATGTACAGAGAAATGAGAGCATATGAGAAGAAACTCTAACCTGACGTCAACACCGATGAGCTTTGGTCCCAATACTTCATTGATATTCTTAACAGCGTTAAGAACACCTTTCCCACCATAGACGTTCTTATCACCGTCTCTGAGCTCCAACGCCTCGTAAATTCCGGTGGATGCTCCACTAGGGACTGCGGATCGGTAAAGATCATCAGTAACGAGGTCAACCTCCACAGTCGGATTTCCTCTGCTGTCGATGATCTGCCTCGCCTTCACTGATTTCACAGTGGATGGTTTAGTCGACGAAATGGACGGTGACTGAGCAACCGCAATGGAGTTCCGAACAACGAAATGCGTCCCAGATTTACCGGAGGTGGTCGGCAACTTAACGAGAGGAGTAGTTGATGATGGCGATAGTGAAGGTTTGGAAGAGAAGAAGGGTTTTGAAAGTGATGTGGTGGGGGGTGCTAAGGCCATTGTAAGAAGTCGGAGGTCTAGAGAAAGTGAGAGAACTGGAGAAATGGTATATAGAAGACTGTGTATATCAATGGAGGGAGAATGGGGAAGTCCGCCGTTGGGGGCGGCGATCGCAAGAGTTATTTTTATAACGGCTTTTGCCTTTTGGTTGTGTTGTAGGTGTACGACGATCTTGGGTCTGGAAAGCCAAAAGGGAGCTGAGCTGGGGCCTAGAATTTAAAAATATATTAGAATATATATATATATATGAATCGTCGATTTTAAAATAATAATAATAATAAATAAATAAATATTATTTTGTAAAACTATCGTTTTTGCAAAAATCTATCTCTCTTTTTTTTTTTTTTTGGCTAAATGTTGTAAAACTAGGGATTAAACTCCGCGTGTTGCAGCGGGAATACTAAAAACGATTAAATGTAAAATACAATATATTGTAACAAATTTGTTATACACAATAAAATTTATTTAAGAAAACATTTCAAAACATTAAAAAATGATTCAGAAATATAAAGTTATATTGTTTTTTAAAAAACTATATTGTAAAATAATATGTAAATATAGTTGTAAAAAAAGTACAAATAAAAGCCTAAGTTTCCTAAAAAATATTTAAAGAAGTCAATAAAAATTTCTAAAAATGAAAAAAAGATAGAACAAAATTATAAATAAGAGTGAAAATTTGTAAAAATGAAAAAGATATGACAAAATTATATATAAAAGTGAAAATATAAAAAAATATTAAAGTCAAACAAAATTTGTTAAAATTAAAAAGATAGGACAAAAGTATAAATAAATATGAAAATTCGTGTTAAAATTGAAAAAATAATAAAAGAAAAAAGGTTATAGTTGAAATAAGGATCTTGGGGAAAGAAAAAGAAGAATCGGTGTTGTCGCTAGTTAAAAGGAAGAAAGGAGGGGTTAAAATTGTAAAAGTAATATAATTAAGGGGTTAATCAAATACAAAAAATAAAGAGGATTGGGTGATGCCTTTAAGAATCGAACAAAAGACGTCATCTATACAAAACGCACGAATAACCATTGAACCAACATTCAGGTTTAGTAAACTTTCCCGTAAAATAAATATATTGTAAAGTCTAAATACTGTTCACCGATGTGACCTTATGAACAGTAAACTTAAACATTAAAATGTTTATATATATATAATGACACACCATATTACATTGATACCATTTTGTGAATAAAAAATCTCAATAAAAGGTTTTTTTTTTGTAGCAGTGACATTTCATAAAACAATTTTATAACATATGTTCAAAAGACGATATTTTATAAACAAAGGCTCTTGACAAAGTTTGTATGGCAAAATGGTTAGTCCTTTAGAATTATTTGTTCAAAAAATTACCATTTTATGATATGATGAAATGATGTTATTTATTCTAGTAACTTTATTGATTTAACATTTGTTCTTTAAGATAAATTAAATTCGGGTAATCAAGTATTGGATTGTTTACTTTATATTGTTAAAAGTTTTTTTTATCATTTAGGTTTTATCCTTTTTACTAATTAGTGCGTTACTTTTGTCGAGTTGACATTTTCTTGTCCACCTTATGCGTATATGTGGCAGTCTTGTGAGTTGACCCTATAATTTTATATTGTACATCGCTTGTTAAACTACGGGTATTGGTAAAAAAAAACCACATGATAGACGTGTGTGTGTGTGAGGGTCAACCCACACAACACACACACTCACACACATAGAGGATGTTCATTTAAGATCACTCTAAACTACATAGGCAGGCCTTTATGGTGATCGTTTCATCAATCCGTTCAGGTTGCTGAATACTAGATTCCCCTCTTATTATACAATCAACTTGAAGATGTTCTTTGTAGGTTATGATTCAACCTGCCATTGTTGGTGATGTTGTATATCAAATCAATAATCACTTTGTGGTAAGACTTTTTAAATAATCATCTATTTATTCATTTATATAACTTGTTGAAACTATTCGTTTTTTTCTATTTTAACGAATCCCAATGGTTCAAGCTATTTCTTAACAATTTATACAAAATATTCGGACATTTAGTCATTTAATTTTATGAAAAACCCAAGGGGCAACTTGGAGATGTTATAAACCCAATAATATTGACCTTATTCATCTTTTTAGTGTTTGACAAATTATTCCAGACACCGGTAAACTCAATTTCGCAATTCTTTTTACATAATGGTATCACCATCTCAAATAAAAGAAAATATTTGAAAAAAAACACATTCCACAAAAGAGAGTACTTCTGTCATGTCGTTTTTGCATTTTTTTTATATTTATTTAAAACACTAAAAAAACACCCTTTTTTAGTGTTTGAATGTTTTGGTATTTCATTATTTGTTTTATTAGTTTGTATTGCCAAAACATATCGGTAGAATTTAACAAAAAACAAGTATTTCATATAAAATAATACATGAAAGCCAAGTATTTCATGTATTTCTATTCGTTTTGGTTTTTTCGGTTTTATTATACATGAAAACCAAAACAAACTAAAAATTTCGATTTTTTTTTTAAAAACCAAGAATTAATGCCCCAACCAACGCAAACTAAAATTTCCACTTTCTTCATGATGCATTTGGCTTTAATGTAAATTGCAATTCAAGAGTCTAACAAGGATTAATGCTATGTGTAAATGAAGTTATAACAACACAGAAGATCAACATAAGCAAATACACAACTAATCTTGTTACAAAAATGAAGTTCAAATCTGTAATCACTTAAGAAAGGTACATCCAATAAACAAAAAGATGTATACAACCAGTGAAGTCAGGAGCTCCAGGGTCCAAGTTGGTTGCAACATGACTGTAGGAATAATAGGTACCAAGCAAGAACCACAAATCCACCCAACCACAAGGGATCCAAATCTGTAATCAAATCAATGGTTAATTATCTAAACAAGAAATATATTGATGTTAACCCTGAAATCAATAAAAAGTTGGGAGAAATTAAGTGGGTATATGAGTTTTTCTTTAAAAACTCACCCAATTAAACATGCCCTTCCTATGCTCTTTGACTTGTCATTCAGGAAGTATATGCAAGCAAACAGAGACAGTGCCACCTGTATTTCAGAAAAAAATCAAATTAAATTAAAGATAGTAAACAGTTAAACACTAATATAGAGGTGTTTTGTTTTTACTTAAACCAGACAGAAAGTCTAAACATATTAAATGCAATGGGAGTGACTTTATGGATTCAGATACTCCTATTACCAAATTGCATCTAGGGTGTCCTAATTTGGGTATGTTTGTATTTTCCAGTGTTCTAAAAGGCGCGCCATGGCGCGCGTCAAGGCGTGCCATGGCGTGAGGCGCGACTCCGCCGTCCCGAAAACACTCATGGCGGCGTTGCTAGGCGTGGCCCTGTTTTTTCTTATTTTTCTTGCATTTCTTGATTGAACATAAAAAATTTGAGTTTTTGTTAACTTTTTGTTATTAGGTATTGATAAAACACTTCTAAAAACTTGATATGTTTGTTATAATTCTATACTTACATATAATATAATTATACATTCATATAAAATTGCCGCCTTATATCACGCCTTGAAAAACGCCATGGCTCGCCAAGGCTCGTAAAACTTGAGGCTTGACATTGCCGCCACGTCACGCCTCACGCCATTTAGAACCTTGGTATTTTCAAACAAAAGGGTAAAATGGTCATTTACTCACATTCACACAGTTCATTCAGTCGGAAAAAAGAAATAGAATTTGTTCATACAACAATTTCTACATCATTTACCCATTCGGCTGTTTATCCATATGACACCTATGTGGGAAAAAAAACAGGCCCATAAATTGCAATTTTTACTCGCTCTTGATCTCTCATCTGTGTAAAAGACGTGAATACCCTCCTCATCTTTGAAAATAGCCCTAGAAAGTTTGAAAATACTTGAAAGAAAAAGGAAAATAGAGCAACAAACCTGGAATGCGGGCCCACCCTCAGCAGAGTTCATCACACTCCAAAACGCCATAAATGTAAATAGAAACAATCTTCTAAGGATAATGATAGTTTCAGGAAGTTCCACAAAGGTAAGTAAGTTCTGAACCCAAGGTGGAGACTCCTCTACTTTCTTCTTCAGCCTGGTTTTTAAGTTGATTTTTGTTTTCTTTCTGTTCTGAAAGCTTGTCATAAGTATCTTCTCAAAAGCAGCTTCTATTGATTCTGCACTTCTCTCATGGCCGCCATACTGATCCAAAAGAAAGTTGCGTGAACTCCAGATTTCTTCTTCAGAAGCATCAGTAGTTATACCAAGACGTTTGTAAGGATCCCAAACATTGCTGCGAGGGTATTTTGGAATGTTACCTAAAACCACACGGCAAAGATGTTAAACTTCTCATTATAAAATTAGGTGAATGGAAATCATGCATCATTTCAACAAATGTGCATTCGAAACCTTTACAGAAAATCACTTGAGCATTCGGGTTTACATATGTTCAGTTGACATGAATATAGAAGAAAATTTTACAGCTACATCCACAAAGTCCATAAATTAGGTTAAATATTGTGTTAGCCAAAAGAAATTTTAAGTTTGGTACCTCCATATGTTGCATCAGCAGCAGCACATCTAGGGCTCGTAAACACCAGCTTGGGCAGTGTCGACTTCCTTATATTCCCGTTAAATGAACTGGAAGATCGAAAGCACACGAATTATAAAAGGAACAATTGTCCAAAAGCATACCGATTATCATCATTAAGATTTGCTGCCATCAAACTAGAATCAATCCAAGTACAAAAAAGAAACAAAATCTAGCTGCTAGGTTAAACTTACAGAGCATCCTGTTAATCGAAACTAAATTTTATGTGGATAAGGCGTTAAATAACTTACAGATTCTTGCCGAGGAAAGGAGAGGAGATAATCGGGTTTGAAAGAAGAAGAGAAGCCATGATTATGAACCCTAATTCGTTTAGATGCTACGTGCTACCAAGAAAAAAAAGTCATAGAATAGCCGACGATGGACCTTGTTAGCTACACCTCTGCGGGCAAGAGGAGGAGCAGATTGCTAAGCTTTTGGTTTATTTGGATATCATTCACGGCTCTACGAATTCACCCCCCTAAACTTTATTTTATGTTCGAAATTGGTCCTTCTAAATTATAATTTGGGAAGTTCCTCCATCAAATCTCTACTAATAATGGCAATACTAATAATAGCAAGAGTAACTTTTCTATCAATCATAACACTGAGCTTACATTTTTCAACTATGTATAGCATTATTTTACTTGTTTAACATTAAGTGATTAAGGTCCCGTATAAATAGGGTGATCTTAAAAAAAACTCATCAATGTGTGTAGGTGAATGTGTTGTGTGAGTTGACTCACACACACACATGTCAGATCACATGAGTTTTTTTACCAATACCCTATAAATAATAGCAACAACATAAATTTTCTATCAATCATAACATCGATATATTTTTCAACTATTTTAGTATTATTTGACTTATTTAACCGAAAAGCGATTAAGGTTATGCATACGAGACAAGAATTGTTGACGTGATTGCCTAATTAGTAAAACCATGTCATTTATGTAGTAACATGCGTAATAACGTGAAATTACTTATTTTAAAAATGATAGTTTAATCCTGAAAGAAGTCTCGACCTCAAAGGTTTAACATTAACCATTGATATCCTTTTAATGCATTCGGTATGCTTCTATTGTATATTTTCTTTCGTAGGGTTTTCTTATTATACTTTTAGTATAATATTATAAATCGTATTGTTACTATTACGACAACGGTCTCTAAATTCTTATATCAATGGGATAGATAGAGTTAGTGGTTAATAGGCATGCCTCCATCGAGTGTTACATCAAGTGAGCAACCAAATCTCAAATATTACCTCCAACATATGAAACAAAAACCTATAAAAATGGACAAGGCATGCTTCAGCTTTGCGGGTAAGTGACTGCTTTGTTGGATTAGGTGTCTAAGCCATGACTAATAATTAGTATTTACCTAATTAATAGAAGCACAGTCCATTTGGGTTGCCCTCATGGCTGGAGGTTTGGTAGAAAATTCGGTAGAGAGAAAGGTTGATTTATTATGGGATTAATAAATCAACAGGAATTAAATAATATGGTTTATTAATATATTAAAGTGATAATATATTAATTAGAAACTATATTAATTAATTAGGAATTAATCCAGAATTAATTGGATTTAATTTGGGGATTAAACTAATTAATTAAAGGTGCAGGGACTAAAACTGTAATTATTCAATAGTTGAGTAAGTGACAGTGTATCAGTGACCAGTGATTTTCGAAATTAATAATATAGAAAAATAGGATTTGAATTATAAGATAAAAGGTTTATCTTATTTGAATTCAAAAAGGTTTATCTCTAAGGTTTATCAACTGGCCATTTGAAAAACTATAAATAGGGGTTCCCAGGCACCTCTGGAATTCGCCAATTCTCATAAGACTCTCTCTGGATTTCGTGACCTCTCTCCTCTGCTTGGGTGTGACTTTCATTTGAGGCAGGATAATTTTGCTGCTCAGCTTCCAAGAATTAAAGGTTGGTTTTTCTGTTTTGATCTTTAGTTTCTTTTTCTGGCCTCTAGGTTTTTGTTATATGTTCAATTAGAAGAAAACATAGATCCTTATAGGTTGCATGTGAACTTAGGTTATTTAGTTCATGGATTGCTTAAAACCTTTTAGTGGTATCAGAGCCTGTATTGTTTTCTTGTTGAATGGTTATAACTGTTTTAGGGTTTAAGGCTTCTAAACCCTAATTTAATGAGGATCGACTTTTTGGATTAGGGTTTTGGAAACCCTAATCCCCCCCTTTGGTAATTTCGATTTCTAGCTATTAGGGTTTTAGAAGGTTTTCTATTTTTGGTAACTTTATTTGTTAATTAAAAGGATAACCTTAAACCTATTCCTAAAAATCGAAAATTAAGGGTTTAAGATAGGTTTTAATTAATTTGATTAATTTGGATAAACCTATCTTCATTTGAATTAATTTAATTAAATGTTAATTAAAAGATAATTCAAAAGGGATTTAAATTAATTTAAAATTTCGAAAAATTAATAGAAAAATCCAGAAAATTATTTTAAAATGTTTAAAATATTTAGATTTAATTAATTTAATTAATTGGTAATTAAAATTGATTAAATCGATTATAAGGTTTAATTTAATTCAAAATTTAATTGTTAAATTTGGTAAAATTAAAAGATAAACCTTAAATATTTTAAAGGGTTTTAAAATACATCTTATATATGTTATTAAAAGTTAATACTATATATATGAGATAAATTTGGTCAGTCAATTCAATAGTAGGCCTCATTCACGAAGCTGGTCTATAAAGTGGGTATAAGGAGACTGCCTATAAAATGGTAGTCTAATGGGTGAACACTCTCACCCACCGCTCGCCTGATCAGTGGAGGGTCGTTAGCCGAACAGTTTTGACAAGGACCACTTAATCATTAAAAGTATAATGATCAAAGTACTAGAACCTTACACAAAATCCCAATCTAGTTACTTTAGGAAAAATGTGAATTTGATGCTACCCCATGAAATTGCACATTGCACTTTATGAAACGTTGGTGGAGCGTGTGTGGTTTACCGGCACACCAATGGGGGTTCATAAAGAGTAGCAATGGGTGTCTCGGGTGTTATCATTGTTGATGGAGCGTGTGTGGTTTACCGGCACATCAATTTGAGATGATAATGGACCCCGAGAGCACCAAGCTAATTTGCATGGTTATTCACACCCGGTTTGTGATCCTCGGCATCCCAGTCACAAACGGTGGGGCATATCCGAGATTAAACATGCTATTGAACAGTTCAATAAATCTCATAAGAAACTAGGAATTCCATTATAATAAGATTATTTTTCCGCGGTGGAATCGGCTGAATCGTCATTCGCCTACCTTTATAAAATTTGCTTATAGATTACGGCATCCCTCTTCTATGTTGCAAATTGTTATAGTTGGATCCTAGCCTTATTTTATATTGGGTTATTATAAGGACCGACAAGTATCTAATTAAACTTACCTTCTTTTATAGATGTCTTCTGCTGATCAATCCGCTCCCCAATCAAACTCCAGTGTTCCCTCTATCCTCTCACTGTGTTCCAAGGTTCAATTGAACGGGACAAACTACAATGACTGGATTAGAAACATCAAGATGGCTCTGAGGTATGAGAACAAAGAGTATGTTCTCGAGACCGAGCTTGTCGATGTCGACCCCGAAACTGCTACTCCCGAGGAAATTGCCTCGTACCAAAAACATTCTGATGATGCGACCAAAGTGGCCTGCATCATGATTGCCACAATGAACCCCGAATTGCAGAGAATATATGAAGACTACTGGCCCTATGAGATGCACCGTGAGCTTGCGGAAAAGTTCCGTAAGCAAGAGCGCATCGAAAGGTGCGAAGTGGTCAAGGACTTCACGAACAGCAAGCCTAAAGATGGAGAGTCCATCTGTGCCCATGTGCAAAGAATGCAAGGTTACGTGGAGCGGCTTAGAAAGCTTGCGATGCCTGTACCGGAGGAGTTGGCCGTTGACATAGTGCTTAACTCCCTACCGAGTTCTTATGACCAGTTCAGGCTGGCTTATCATTTGAACAACAATCAGGCTAACCTGACTGAGTTGCATCGCATGCTTCGAGTTGCTGAAGACGGGATGAAGGGTAAAAGTGTACCCTCGGTTAATCAGCCCGTCCTAGCCATTGGAAGTGGCAGAGGAAAGAAAAGGAAGGGCCCTCCTAAGCAAAATTGGAGGGAAAAGGTTCAGGTCGGGTCATCCAACAATGGCTCGAGAACCAAGTCTTCCCAAATTCCTTGCGTAGCCAACCCCGATGAAGCCAACTGTTTTTACTGCAAAGAGAAGGGCCATTGGAAGAGAAGCTGCCCCAAATACTTGCAGGATGTCAAGGATGGGAAAGTAAAGCCATCGACAGCAGGTATATACACTATCTCTAAAAACTCACCATCTTCTAATTCTTGGGTCCTTGATACAGGATGTGGTTTTCACATTTGTTCTGATATGCAGGGCCTAAAGGAAAGCAGGGAGGTGGAGCACGGTAGACTGAACTTGATCATGGGCAATAGGAGATCGTCCCCTGTTACCAAGATTGGAGTTTATAGTTTAGTGCTTAGTAGTGAAGTTTGTATAGATTTATTAGATTGTTGCTATTCGCCAGAAATGGCAAGGAATATTATTTCATTTCACGCATTATTCAGACAAGGATTTCATTTTTCTTTTGATAATAATATTGGATCTATTTCTGTTTTCAAAAATGGTATTTTGAATTTTACTGCTTATCCTTGTGATGGTGTGTATGAAACTGTGAAATGTGTTGACAATCTAGGACAAAGTGTAAATTATATTGATTCTACTAGTGATGTGGAAAAGGCATGTCTGTGGCATAGTCGGCTAGGGCACATCAGCAAGAAACGCATCGCCCAACTCCAAAAGGATGGAGTGTTGGAATCATTCGACCTCAAGTCGGATGATGTATGCGAATCTTGTCTGTTGGGCAAGATGACTAAATCACCTTTCAAAGGGTCTTTTGAAAGAGGTGAGGGTCTGTTGGACATCATTCACACGGATGTGTGTGGTCCATTCAGATCAACCACAAAAGATGGCACGCGGTTCTACGTGACTTTTACCGACGATTTTAGTAGATACGGTTATATCTACTTAATCAAGCACAAGTCGGACACCTTTGAAAAATTCAAAGAGTTTAAGAACGAAGTAGAAAATCAATTGGGCAGGAAGATAAAGATGCTCAGATCCGACAGAGGCGGAGAGTATCTAAGTATCGAGTTCCTAGACTATCTAAAGGAATGCGGAATAGTTTCGCAGTTGACACCTCCTAGGACACCACAGTTGAACGGTGTTGCAGAGAGGCGCAACCGAACCCTGTTGGACATGGTTCGTTCCATGATGAGTCGAGCTTCACTTCCCATTCACTTCTGGGGGTATGCCTTAGAGACTGCCGCCCATATCCTCAATCTTGTCCCAACTAAGAAGGTTGCAAAAACACCTCATGAGATGTGGACGGGGAAAGCTCCCTCGTTGGCACATATCAAGGTCTGGGGTTGTGAGGCTTTCGTTAGACGAGAGACTCAAGACAAACTCGCAGACAGAAGCGAAAGGTGTTTCTTCATTGGTTATCCCAAACAGTCCTTTGGATATCTATTCTACAGACCGAGCGAGGACGTGGTCTTTGTAGCTAGACGAGCGGTCTTTCGAGAGAGAGAGCTAGTATTCAAAGAGGACAGTGGGAGTACCATTGATCTGGAAGAAATTCAAGAGTCATCGGATGACGCAACCTTAGGAGAAACTAGCAACCAACATGAGGAAGAAGTTCCTGTTGGTCCGACAGATGTATCCTTACCTCTTAGACGTTCTGGTAGGGTTAGCATGCCACCCGAGTTTTATGGGTTCCATATAACTTCGGATGGGGACACGTTTGTCAGTGATAGGACACTGATAAATTTGGATGAACCTGCTAACTACCAGGAAGCAGTGGCGGGCCCTGAGTCTGCCAAGTGGAAAGAGGCCATGGATAGCGAGATCAAGTCCATGTATGACAATCAAGTTTGGAACTTGGTTGAAAATGTACCGGGTCGAAAGACAGTCGGGTGCAAATGGATCTTCAAGAAGAAGACCGACATGGACGGAAAGGTACACACTTTCAAGGCAAGACTGGTTGCGAAGGGCTTTACTCAAACCCCAGGGGTTGACTATGACGAGACCTTCTCACCAGTAGCTAAGATAAAATCTATTAGGATTATGCTGGCCATAGCTGCATTTCATGACTATGAAATTTGGCAGATGGACGTCAAAACCGCTTTCCTTAATGGGAAGTTGACTGAGGATGTTTACATGAATCAGCCAGAGGGTTTTGTCGATGCAAAGTATCCTAATAAGGTGTGTAAGCTTGAGAGATCAATCTACGGATTGAAGCAAGCTTCTCGCAGCTGGAATCTTTGTTTCCATGAGAAAGTCAAAGAGTTTGGCTTTTCTAGGAGCGAGGATGAGTCCTGCGTATATGTCAAGGCTAGTGGGAGTATAGTCACCTTTCTGGTGCTGTATGTCGATGACATACTGCTCATGGGAAACGATATTCCAACCTTGCAAGATGTCAAGGCTTGGCTTGGGAAATGTTTCGCCATGAAGGACCTAGGAGAGGCTGCCTATATTCTTGGGATTAGAATATTGAGAGATAGGAAGAAAAGACTAATTGGACTTAGTCAGGGTACATACTTGGAAAAGGTACTAAAGAGGTTTAGTATGGAAAATTCCAAGAAGGGAGAGCTACCTATCCAAAGTAATGCGAAGCTGAGTAAGACTCAAAGTCCGAGTACAGACGAGGAAATAGCTGAGATGAGTCGAGTACCATACGCTTCGGCTGTGGGATCGATCATGTACGCTATGACGTGTACTCGCCCTGACGTGGCTTTTGCCTTGAGCATGGTCAGTCGGTACCAGGGTAACCCTGGAAGGGCGCATTGGATAGCTGTGAAAAATATACTCAAGTACCTGCGAAGGACCAAGAACATGGTGTTAGTCCTCGGTGGCAGTGATACCTTGAGAGTTGAAGGATATACAGATGCCAGCTTTCAGACGGATAGAGACAGTGGTCGGTCTCAGTCGGGCTGGGTATTCCTCTTGAACGGTGGAGCAGTGACTTGGAAAAGTTCCAAGCAAGAAACAGTGGCTGATTCTACGTGCGAATCAGAGTACATAGCAGCAAGTGAAGCGTCAAAGGAAGCGGCTTGGCTGAAGAACTTTATCGGTGACCTTGGAGTAGTCCCGAGTATTCAGGAGCCCTTGGAACTGTTCTGCGATAACGAAGGTGCGGTCGCCTTGACAAAGGAACCGCGAGACCATGGAAAGTCCAGGCATATCGACAGAAAGTACCACTACATC